>JAKOOJ010000009.1:3167765-3247765 GCA_022577455.1 Arizona elegans | reverse complement strand
ACCCACCACTGGTCTTCATCATACATATTATTGTGCTATCTTGACAAGCTCCCTTTATGACAAAAATGTAACATTTTCTTCTTTATTCTTTCATAAAAAAAGCATACATATAATACCGTAATTAACTGTAGATGTATCCTTCCTAATATCACGTGGTTTATGATGCAATGCACTTATGGATAATCACAAGCAGGGATGAAAACCTAGACATACCTACAATGAAATAAGTAAATTGTATATTCCGGCAAAATACTTAAAAATAACAGACGGATCAGAGGTGGGTTTCAGCAGGTTCTGACCAGTTGTGGAGAACCGGTAGCGGAAATTTTGAGTAGTTCGGAGAACCGGTAGTAAAAATTCTGACTGGCCCCGCCCCCATCTATTCTCTGCCTCCTGAGTCCCAGCTGATCGGGAGGAAATGGGGATTTTACAGTAACTTTCCCTTAGATTGGGGAGGGAATGGAGATTTTACAATATCCTTGCCCTGGAGTGGGGTGGGAATGGAGATTTTACAGTATCCTTCACCTGCCACGTCCACCAAGCCATGCCACGCCCACCAAGCCACACCCACAGAACTGGTAGTAAAAAATTTGAAACTGAGACAGACGCAAAATGATAGCAATAAATAATATCAAAGTGTATCTTTTCCCCCCTTTGCTAGTCCAACCTTTTTTTAATGCACTCCACCTAAGTGGCTCAGTGGCTAAGACGCTGAGCTTGTCAATCAGAAAGGTCAGCGGTTCGAATCCCTCGTATTGGTCTCCTGCGTGAGCTAGATGACCTACAAGATCCCTTCCAACTCTGTTACTGTTACAGTTACTAGGACTGATAAGAGAATTCTAGGTTGTAATCACGACATGTCTGGAGGGCATAAGATTAAAGAAGATTTCAATTTTTCCTAAAATATGAGCCTGCTATAAACAAAGGAATGTGATTGCTACAATTAATCCTATTATGTCTTCCTCTTGTGGTGCTGTTACTCTCACTACCCCGTGGTGTTAAAAGCTAATGACCTACTTATAAATCACTGGAAAGCAAAGTTTTACGCACACATCCAGAGCAGTCTAAAAGGCTAAGGTGCAAGCTCTGCGTAGCCACAGTGAAGCTTCTGAGAACCAAGATGGATATATTATCATGGGCAAGAAAGTTGCAAGGTTTTATGAATTCTAAAAAAAATACCGTGATTCTCCAAAAATAAGACCGGGTCTTATATTAATTTTTAAGAGGTTGTAGAAAAAATGCTTTTAAAAGCCTCTGATGATCCCAGCTGAGCCATGCGATCATCAGATGCTTTTTTTTTTACTTTTAAAAGCATTTTTTTGGCCGAAGAGGTTGTAGAAAAAATCCTTTTAAAAGTAAAAAAAGAAGCCTCTGATAAGGTGGGCGGGATAAGCAAGCGGCGACTGGGCCGGGGACCGGTTTGGGGGTGTGGCCAGCCAATGTTATTACCAGTTCTCCGAACTACTACAAATTTTTACTACCGGTTCTTGCGAACCGGCACAAACCAGGAGCAACCCACCACTGGTGCCCGGCCTTCCATGCATGTGCTTTGCTCATGCATGTGTCTTCCGCACATGCGCCTGGTCTCAAAATCGTGTCTAAATAGGACAGCATAGAACCGGGGTGTGTGGACAGACCCACCTGCGATCTCCATTACCGGTTCACACAAACCGGTAAGAACCGGCTAAATACCACCTCTGGTTTGACCCCTCCGAAGCTCTGTTTTCACTGGCAGAGGTTTGCAGGAGGCCATCGCAGCCGGAAACAGAGCTCGGGAGCCCATTTTCGGCAGTAGAGGCACCACAGGCTGGTCCCTCACCGTTTATAGTTCCAATGGACTAGATCAAAGCACCCTGCAGGCCAGATGTGGCCCACGGGCCTTGAATTTGACACCCATGGTATAGAGTCTCCTGCTCAAGCAGGGGGTTGGAATAGAAGACCTCCAAAGTCTCTTCCAATCCTGCTCATAATTTGACCTTATCGGGACACCGCTATTTTTCACTTCTCATTGGGTGTCTGAGAGCTACAGCACAGCCTGAGAGAAACTGTGCAAGCCAGCCAAACGTTCCCTCAGAAACTGGGGCCAGCCTCCCGTAAGTAGGTTGCTTAGAAGGGTGTAATCTTCCTGTCGCACCTGATCTCTCCCGCTAAAAACAAGATAAAGAAGGATTTCCTCTCCTCATCTCCCTCCCACCCACCCACCCCCCAGTAAATGAAATTGAATCTTAGAGAAAGCAATATTACTGACCTCTCGCCTCCCATATTGAGGAAACGGTTATTCCTCTTAGATGGACTTACCGCAATTGTCTGAAGGCTGGTTGCAATCTCCGAAAAGTCTAATGAAATTTGTAATCCTGGCCTGCTGGACATGAGCTATACAATTACTTGGAGTATATTTAGAATAAATAATCCATTATGATCAAGCCCAGACTATTCCTGCTAGGTTTCTGATATAAGAAGCGGCTTCCATGAGCTGGATTATAAATTACTTCGACCCCACAGAAGTTGGGTGCTGGCTAAACTTTGATTGCTGCGTAAGCCTCCATATTTTTTTCCCCCTCTCCCTCCCATCCTGCTGGGATCTTAATAGATAGCTTCTTTGTTTTGCAATTTATCACAGGGGTGGATTACAAATAAACAGAATTAAAAAAAGCTGGGGTTAAAAAAAGAAGCTTCATGTTAATGAATACGTTCTTATTTCGGTCCCATTGCGATGGGACAAAACCTTCAAATTATTATTTCAGTCCAGGAATGGCTGAGAGCCCACAATGCGACTGCAGTGCTCCAGAATAAACTATAACACATTTAGAAGCAGTGGTGAAATCCAATTTTTTTTACTACCGGTTCTGTGGGCATGGCTTGATGGGCATGGCGTGGCTTAGTGGGCGTGCTTGGTGGGCATGGCAGGGGAAAGGTACTGCAAAATCTCCATTCCCACCCCACTCTGGGGCCAGCCAGAGGTGGTATTTGCCGGTTCTCCGAACTGCTCAAAATTTCCATTACCAGTTCTTCAGAACCTGTCAGAACCTGCTGGATTTCACTCCTGATATACAAGTAGTCCTTGACTTACAACAGTTTGTTTAGTGACTGTTTGAAGTTACAATGGCATTGAAAAAAAGGTGAATTTTGACTATTTTTCAGACTGATGAGCATTGCGGCATCTCCATGGTCACATGATCAAAATTCAGACACGCTTGGCAGCTGATTTATGACTGATGCAATGTCCCGGGTTCATATAATCACCTTTTGTGACCTTCTGACAAGCAAAGTCAATGGGGAAGTTGTCAGAGTTTGTTGCAGCACACACAATCAGACAATTCAGCAAGATTCAATTTACATATAAGAAACTTCTTTATATACAATACCATAGAGCAGAAATCAGCACACAAAATCAGGAACACAGAAGCAATATTCACAGAAGCAAGTCATTACGGAGTAGAGAGATACAGAGGCTAATATATTGTACAGAGGCAAAATTTACAAAAGCCAAACCAACTTTTATATACAGTTCAGCAAGTCTAAGCCACGCCCAGACTCCAAACTGTCTCTTATGGTCCCATACAAACAAATACTATGTTCCAGTTTCCGAACAGTCCCCATTGGCTGACCTGTTGCCATGACTATTCAAACAGTCCCCATTGGCTGACCTGTTGCCATGACTATTCAAACAGTCCCTATTGGTTGACCTGTTGCCATGACTATTCAAACAGTCCCTATTGGTTGACCTGTTGCCATGTCTATTCCAGTCTATGAACATTCATACTCTGACAGAAGTTAGCTTCATTTAACAACCATGTTACTAACTTAACAATTGCGGTGATTCACTTAACGGTGGCAAAAAATGTTCATAAAATGGGGGCAAAACTCACTTAACAAATGTCTTACTCAGCCACCGAAATGGGTTCCTTCCAATGGAATTTCAATGACTTCCATGATCGAGTGAGGAATCTGTTCCCTTTGATCCCATTCCAGAACCTTAATCACGATGCTACATTTGATTCTCAAGGCCAGGAACTTATTTTCAGATTGATTTATTTCTCACGGGGTTGATTGACAATTTGTTCTTCAGCAATGAAGTAGCTTTCCAAAAGTTGTAATGAACATTCATATATGGAGGAGGAGGAGGACAAGGAGGGGAGGGGTAAAGAGAAGGAGAAGAGAAAAGCAGAAAGAAAGAGAAGTAGAAGGATAGGGGGAGGAGGGGGAGGAGGAAGAGGGGATAAAGAGAAGAAGGGGAAAGGGATGAGGAGAAAGAGGAGGAGGAGAGGTAAGGAGAAGGAGAAGAGAAAAGCAGAAAGAAAGGGAAGGAGGGGGAGGGGAGGAGGAAGAGAAAGAGGAAGAGGAGGAGGAGAGGTAAGGAGAAGGAGAAAAGAAAAGCAGAAAGAAAGAGAAGAAGGATAGGGGAGGGGGAGGAAGGATAAAGAGAAGGATGGAAAGGGGAGAGGAGGAGGAAGAGGAGGAGGAGAGATAAGGAGACATAGAAGAGAAAAGCAGAAAGAAAGAGAAGAAGGATAGGGAGATGAGGAAGAGGAGGAGGAGCAATAAAGAGAAGGGGAAGAATGGGAAGGGGAGAGAAGGAGGAAGAGGAGAGATAAGGAGAAGGAAAAGAGAAAAGCAGAAAGAAACAGAAGAAAGATGGGGAGGAGGGGGAGGAGGAAGAGGAGGAGGAGGGGTAAAGAGAAGGGGAAGGATGGGAAGGGGAGAGAAGGAGGAGGAAGAGGAGAAGGATAGGTAAGTAAAAAGAGAAGAGAAAAGCAGAAAGAAAGAGAAGAAGAATAGGGGGAGAAGGAGGAGGAGGAGAAAGTTTCTAAAAATGAGTGATACTTGAATGTTTTAATAATTTCCCAATCTTACTTTTGCATGATTTATTCAGTCCAAATAGAACAGGTTAAAAAAAGGGGGGGAAACCTTACGTGCACACTTCATATGCACCATTCTATAAATATTTTCTACAAGTCTGCTTTTCTTTGTGTACGTGGTTATGGCGAATAATTTGTTCCTGGACAGAAACATTCTTACTCATCTCTAGTTTTTTCATTCCTGTGTCTTTTTTTTTTTTTTTGCTTTGTTTTAAGTTTTGATCCTTATGAGAAAAAGGATGAAGCGCATCACATTCCCATGCTTTGGCTTCTTCCGTATATCTCTCACAATAAAAATCAATATAGGGTTGTTGTTTTTTTTAAAAAAAATAAAATAATGGGAATCGTTTCTCACATCCCTCTAGCTTTCTGATTTAGCTGCTGGGAGATTGCGCTGAGATCTCCCCCCGATTATCTCTTCAAGCAGAAAAGTCAGCTCAATTTACCCTTAAAAACACACATAGACACACAAAACGCATCCTCCTCCTTTTCCGCCAAGCGTTTGATTGGGTTGGAACATTTTCAAGAAGGCTCCGAGCGACCCACGCTGGATGGGAGCCAACGAACCTCAGCTGCACATTGTATTATTTTGCAGTAGGATCCCTGGTGCGCTTGTTTATTTTGTTCCCGGCAAAAAAAAAAACCCAAAAAAACCCCCCATAACACCATTTTTTTTTTTTGCGCCACTATTATCTGCACAAGTAGTTTAATGTGTGGAGATGGTTTGAAGGCCACCGAGGAGAAGCCAACCGTGGCTTCGGTGCCGCTTACATAAGGATGAGGAATATGTACGACGCGCAATCTCTGTATCGTTCACACACCGAAGAACTCCAAGAAGGGGAACAGCTTGTGAAATAAGGGTTAACGCAGCTGGCTGCCAAACTCCAGGCGTTCAGTTCTCAAGAGTGCGGCAGAGTATATTGTTTGGTGTAATCACGACACAGATCCGTGTGTGTACGTCTTCAATAATTCATGTTTGCAGCTTGTCTCGCTGTGGGGACAGATGTCAGTGAAATCAGTGACAGCCGATCGCGCTGATCTCCTGTATAATCTGCCGAGAGTTGATCCCACAGCCCGCGGCTTCCTCCGAAAGCTGACCCGAGCTCTCACAGAAAGTTGGACAATTCTTTGTGCACACTTGTGCGCTGAACCTGCAAATAAACATCCACGAACTTCCCGCTGGAACTACATGTGTGCGTCTGCGTCCATCTTTTTAAAGTTCTAAGGCTTGTCGCTTTTAGTTCCGTAGGTGTTGCGGGCAACCGTCACCTCAAAAAATCCCATCCTCGTCGCCACTTGTTGAATCCAGTGGGTAATTAATCAAGAGGCTAGGTTATGCAATTAACACCAACTTTATTAACGGAACAATCATCAACAGAACTCTCATAAAAGCAAGCAACAACACTTCTCTGACAGCTCCTTAAATAGTCGGCTGTCAGAAGCTCTGAACCAATCGCGAGCAGCTATTCTCCCGCTCCTTCAGCTGCTCGCGTCTTAACCAATCCTAGAGGCCTGCAAGCAGAGTCTGTTGCTGAGGGTGTCTTAACTGGACGGATCTAACAATTTGTCCACTGTTCCCGCTGAACAACCCCACATTGGATCTTGCAACATTATCCTGGGACACCTATCTTTGCCTTTTCCTATTCAGGAGTACCAATAGTGATAGGTGCCAATTCCCAAATTCTAGTCAGGTCTACCTCAAAGGACTGACAGTTATTCTGAAAAGCCGAATATGACCCACAATGAATTATTTTTTCCCCCTGGTTTTTTTCCAATCTGGGTCTATTTTATTTATTTATTTATTTATTTTATTAAAAAATTTTATTTTATTTTTTTAAATATAAACATTCCATCTTCTCTTAAACAGTGTGTGGTCTGGGTACAAATATCTCTGCGCAATAACCATAAGAATTTAGAACAATATTCACTGCATTGATATTAATTCTCTAATCTTACAGTTATAGTATATATATATATATATTATTTGATTTATATGCCGCCCTTTTCTGGAGACTCAGGGCGGCTTACAATGCGTTAAGCAATAGCCTTCATACTTTTGTATATTTATACAAAGTCAGCTTATTGCCCCCACAAACTGGGTCCTCAATTTACCTACCTTAGAAAGGATGGAAGGCTGAGTCAACCTTGAGCCTGGGGAGATTTGAACTTGCAGTAATTGCAGGCAGCTGAATGTTAATAACAGGCTATTAGTCTGCTGCGCCAGACTGTATTAAACAATTGAGCATAGTGAACTTATTCATTTTCCCTCTTAACGTATCTTCTAATAATATAATAATATTAAGCATAATAATCATACTACTAACAATTATCATATTGTTTACATCTCTATCTTAACATATTTTCTACTCTTCTTTAATCTCCTTTATTTCCAACTTCCATTTTTATTCTCTAACCATTGATAAAATAATTCCCATAACATATAATATTCAGTTTGCTCTTTCTCCTTAATTGCCAGCGGTAATCTGTTCATCTCTGCACATTCTAATATTTTCCTAATCACTTTCTCATCAGTAGGGATCTCTTCACTTTTCCAGTTTTGTGCAAATACAATTCTAGCTGTGGTTAATACATGAATAATTATATAATATAAGAGCCTTGGTGGCATAGCAGACTAAAGCGCTGTTAAGTAGCACCAGCTGCCTGCAATTACTGCAAGTTCGAACCTCACCAGGCTCAAGGTTGACTCAGCCTTCCATCCTTTCGAGGTAGGTAAAATGAGGACCCGGATTGTGGGGGCAATAAGCTGACTTTGTATAAAAAAGAACACCGCTTGGGGGGGGGCCCAAAAGCCCTACTAAGCAGGTATATACAAAAATATGAAGGCTATTGCTTAACGCATTGTAAGCCGCCCTGAGTCTCTGGAGAATGGCGGCATATAAATCGAATAAATAAATAAATAAACAAACAAACAAACAAACAAACAAACAAATAAATATGTGTTCTCTTTACTTATAAGTTTCAGGTAAAATCCCGAGAAAAGAAAGAAGATTATAAATATAAATGTACAATTATGAAATGATGGATTGAGTAAAATGGGAAAGAAATTGAAAAGAAAGTATACACTATTAGAAAATTGGGGTTGCTCGGATATCAAATAAGGGAAATATTGCACAACAAAGGAGAAAGAAAGGAAAGAGGAGGAGAGGGAGAGAGAGGAATGGAAGAAAGGGGAAGGAGAGAAAGAAAGGATAGGGGACAAGACAGGGGTGGGTTCTACTTACCTTTACTACCGGTTTGCAAAGGGGCCGCGTGTACACGCTTGCTTCGCTCGTATGGACTTCTGCGCAAGCGCAAGCGCAGAAGTTTCTGTGCATGTGCAGAAGCATTCTGATGACATCGGGGTTGGTGGGTGGAGCCTCCCGACGGTTTTACTACCGGTTCTATAGGTGCAGACCAGGAGCAACCCAGCACTGGGACAAGAGCAGGAGAGAAGGTGAGAAAGGGGGGGAAAGAGGGGAGGAGTGGGGGAGAGGAAGGGGAAGTAGAGGAGGAGAGGAGAGGAGGAGGAAGAAAGTAGAAGAGAGGAGGGAGGGAGGGGAAAGAAAGAAGAAGGAGAAGAAGGCTTGTTGTGAAAAGAGGGAAAAAAGAGGGTAGAAGAGCAACCCAAATGTAATTAAAATGTCTTATTGTTATGCTTAGGGTTGCCAGGTCTGCTTCCAAAAAATAGCGGACAAGCGGGGGCGGGGGGGAGTGTTAAATAGTAAAAAAATAAAAAAAAATTACAATTAAATTATATATTTTCTTACAAACATTTTAACACGCCATTTTAGGTCAGTCGACACAAGCTAAAATACATTTTAAAAATGTGAACTGTACATAATTTTATAATATATTTTTATTTTAATCTCATCATTAATTTTTTTCGGAGAATCGAGTTCAATGGATATTCGATCTTTGTCTCATTCTAACTTATGAAAAAAAAGACAAAGCGCGATTCTCCTATCCTTATTCTCTTAGACTGTACAGCTTTAGATTGCGTACCATTTCATCATAAAGCTTTTGAATAAAAAAAATGTCTACTATTTTGTGAAAAAAAATAGTGAACATAATGTGAAAAAAGCGGACTGTCCGCTCAAATAGTGGACACCTGGCAACCCTAGGCCATGCTTTCATTAGGAAAAAATATGTATATATATATGATAAATTATGGATAAGAGAATGTACATTTACAATATGTGTAAAAGAAATGAAAATAAAAAACTTTTAAAAAAAAATAATATTCTTGTCGGGTCTATTTTTCTTGATTATCCCAGGCAGTTGCAGCCCAACAGTGACAAAAACGTAATCTAGGATCAACACAGGGTTTGTTTGTTTGTTTGTTTTACCAAAAAAGGAAGGGCCAGAGGAGAGTAGCTATTTTTTTCATTAATGTTAATTTAGATTGTTTTTGAGGCAACACCATGGATGAGTCAAGCTATCTCATTACACCCACCTCACATATTGTTGCCTAACACCGAGTGCCATTTCTCTTCAGAAGGCACATTTGCATAAATATTTCTAATCACGGGCCTGTAAAAAGAGACACGGCGTAATGATTTGCGACCTTTGAGGTAATATATCATCTGAATCCTAACATATGGCATTTACGCCAAATGACAGCAACCTTGGATGGGCTGAGAAGGCCTGGAGAACATCCAAGGAGTCACAAATCAAGCCAAAAACAATGGAAGGACTATATCAATGCAACCCCAGGTTGATAACCTTCTATTCAACCCTTGTAGCTCAGGAACAGATGGTTTCTCACAAGAGACAGAAACTGACCCAAAAAAAGTAGAGAAATGGTTCATCTAGAGACTCCCGGTGTTCAGGAGACCATTCCTCATGGTCTGAACGTCCAACACAATCAACTGAAGCAAGTAGAACCTAAACATACCTCCTGTGTCCAGTCAAGAATTGCAGGCAAACCAGTGGTTGGTTTCAAAATTTGTTGCTACCGGTTCTCCAAACCACCTGCCACAATTGCAACCAGATCGCCTGATCCAGTCCGAACCGGGAGCATTTCACCCCTGACTTATCACCATTCATTTAACAACAGTTTGAAGTATCTGGAGATAACAGAAGAGAAAGACCTGAAGAAAAATACCAAGACCTGCAAATAGCAGTAGAATGACTGTGGCAAAAGGAAGCAAAGGCAACACCTTCCAAGCTTTTGGTCTCATGCTGGGGCCCATCCTCAGAGACCTTCTCTCTTACTAGAATATGTGACAAATTCTGAGGATGGGCTCCAGCACAAATCCGAAAGACTAAACCACTGTTCCAGTGGTGAAATCCAATTTTTTGGATTTCACCATTACAGGTTCTGAGGGTGTGGCTTGGTGGGTGTGGTGTGGCTTGGTGGGCGTGGCAGGAAAAGGATACTGTAAAATCTCCATTCCCTCCCCACTCCAGGGGAAGGTTACTGCAAAATAACCTTCTAACCTAATAACCTAATAGCCTCGGTGGTGCAGCAAACTAAAGTGCTGTTAAGTGCTAGCACTTAGCTGCCCGCTGCCTGCAATTAGTGCAAGTTCGAATCTCACCAGGCTCAAGGTTGACTCAGCCTTCCATCCTTTCGAGGTAGATAAATTGAGGACCCGGATTGTGGGGGCAATAAGCCAACTTTGTATAGAACAACACCGCTTGGGTGGGACGAAAGCCCTAATAAGTAGGTATATACAAAAAAGTATACAGGCTATTGCTATAATGCATTGTAAGCCGCCCTGAGTCTACAGAGAAGGGCGGCATATAAATTGGACAAACAAACAAACAAACAAACAAACAAACAAACAAATAAATACATAAATAAATAAAATCCTCATTTCCTCCTGATCAGCTGGGACTCGGGAGGCAGAGAATAGATAGGGGAGCGGCCAGTCAGAGTTGGCATTTACCGGTTCTCCAAACTACTCAAAATTTCCGCTACCGGTTCTCCAGAACTGGTCAGAACCTGCTGAAACCCACCTCTGGTCCATATGCACCTATGTATTTTCGGACAACCCCTTCCTACTGTGCTTCATACAAACACAATATGTACAGTGCAACATATCCAGTAAATAATATATTGGGAGAAAGATTCCAAAGGTGCTTTTTTCCCAAAAGGCAACTGGATTTTCTTGGTTTTATTTTCCTTTGAAAACAGGTCATTTCTCATCCAAGACACTTCTTCAGTTCTTCAGAAGCTTCTTGGATGAGAAGCGAAAGATTTTGGAAAGGGAAAACTAAGGAAGTCCAGTTGTCTTTTGGGGTGGGGGGGGAAAGCACCTTTGGGACAACCATGACCAGGATGATTCAGAATCTCTATAGACATTGGGAGACGTAAGAAGAACAGAATTTAACCAGCAAGGAAATGTAACTTTGTACAGGAAGGTGAAAAGCAAATAGCTACCAGCAGTGGTGAAATCTAATTTTTTTTCCTACCAGTTCTGTGGGCATGGCTTGGTGGGCGTGGCTTGGGGGGGGGTCATGTGACTGGGTGGGCGTGGCTATGTAGTCATGTGACTGGGGGGTCAAAAGACAGAAACTCACTTTAACAATGTCCCGCTGCAGCAGGGGGTTGGACTAGATGATCTCCAGGTCCCTTACAGCCCTGGATTGCTGTGCTTTTTCAAGGTATCCTCTGAAGCTGTGTCTAATGCCAGGTTTGTGGTCCTTCCTTCCTCTCCTTTTTCCCTCCCTCCCTCCCTTTCTTTCTCCCTTCCCTCCGTCCCTCCTTTTTTCTCTTTCTTTCTTTCTTTCTTTCTTTCTTTCTTTCTCCCTTTCCTCCCTTTCTTTCTCTCATCCCTCCCTCTTTCTTTCTTTCTTTCTTTCTTTTTTCTTTCTCCCTTTCTTTCTCCCTTTCCTCCCTTTCTTTCTCCCATTCCTCCCTCCTCTTTCTTTCTTTCTTTTCTTTCTTTCTTTCTCCCTTTCCTCCCTTTCTTTCTCCCATTCCTCCCTCCTCTTTCTTTCTTTCTTTCTTTCTTTCTCCCTTTCCTCCCTTTCTTTCTCCCATCCCTCCCTCTTTCTCTCTTTCTTTCTTTCTTTCTCCCTTTCCTCCCTTTCTCCCATTCCTCCCTCCTCTTCCTTCCTTCCTTCCTTCCTTCCTTCCTTCCTTCCTTTCTTTCTTTCTTTCTTTCTTTCTCCCTTTCCTCCCTTTCTTTCTCCCATTCCTCCCTCCTCTTTCTTTCTTTCTTTTCTTTCTTTCTTTCTCCCTTTCCTCCCTTTCTTTCTCACATTCCTCCCTCCTCTTTCTTTCTTTCTTTCCTCCCTTTCTTTCTCCCATTCCTCCCTCCTCTTTCTTTCTTTCTTTCTTTCTTTCTTTCTTTCTTTCTCCCTTTCCTCCCTTTCTTTCTCCCATCCCTCCCTCTTTCTCTCTTTCTTTCTTTCTTTCTTTCTCCCTTTCCTCCCTTTCTCCCATTCCTCCCTCCTCTTCCTTCCTTCCTTCCTTCCTTCCTTCCTTCCTTTCTTTCTCCCTTTCCTCCCTTTCTTTCTCCCATTCCTCCCTCCTTTTCTCTTTCTTTCTTTTTTTCTTTCTTTTTTCTTTCTTTCTTTCTTTCTCCCTTCCCTCCCTTTCTTTCTCCCATGCCTCCCTCTTTCTTTCTTTCTTTCTTTCTTTCTTTCTTTCTTTCTTTCTTTCTCTCTTTCCTCCCTAAAATTTCCTCCTAGCGGAAATTTTGAGCAGTTCGGAGAACCGGCAAATACCACCTCTAGCTGGCCCCAGAGTGGGATGGGAATGGAGATTTTGCAATATCCTTCCCCCAGGAGTGGGGTAGTAATGGAGATTTTGCAGTATCCTTCCCCCAGGAGTGGGGGGAAATGGGGATTTTGCAGTATCCTTCCCCCAGGAGTGGGGAGGAAATGGGGATTTTGCAGTATCCTTCCCCCAGGAGTGGGATGGGAATGGAGATTTTGCAGTATCCTTCCCCCCAGGAGTGAGGAGGAAATGGGGATTTTGCAGTATCCTTCCCCCAGGAGTGGGGAGGAAATGGGGATTTTGCAGTATCCTTCCCCCAGGAGTGGGGAGGAAATGGGGATTTTGCAGTATCCTTCCCCCAGGAGTGGGGAGGAAATGGGGATTTTGCAGTATCCTTCCCTTGCCACACCCACCAAGCCACACTATGCCCACCAAGCCACGCCCATAGAACTGGTAGTAAAAAAAAATTGGATTTCACCACTGCTTTACAGACCCCCTCTTTAAGTGGTTTACAGAGTCAGCCTATTGCCGCCAACAATCTGGGCCCTCATTTTATTGACCTCGGAAGGATGGAAGGCTGAGTCAACCTTGAAGGTGGAGCCATGGGGAGCCTGTTAGACAATATCCACTTCAAATGCTCAGAGCATTGTTCTTAGGGGTTCAAAGTATTACAGCTATATGAGCTCAAGCCTTTTTCCAGCATAGGTCAACCCTATAATGACTCCATTGCGGTTGGGGAAAAACTCAGCAGATTTGCCCACAGCTACCAAATGACTTCGTGGCAGAAGAAAGATTTCAGCAATGAATTTCATGGCTTGCAGTTCACTGCCACAGCTGTCTAAGGTCAATCACTGTGAGTCCAACAGAGAAAGAGGCAGCTGGTTGGGCAAGGCCAAAAGGCAAAGGGCCGGCAAACAGATGTCCTTCCAACATACAAGAGCGTGGAACGGATGACTTTTCTGCTATGAGTTTTCAACACTTGGTTGCTGGCTATTGTGGTTTATTTCAGAACCGTCCTTTTATTCCCAATGATTTTTGCTTCCAGGTTTCCTCTGGTCATTAATTACACGCTTAGCTCCTGCCATCTATATTAAACGGGAGGTGGGGGGAACTGTTTTGAGAGGTCCAGGTGTCTAGAAGCAACTTGCTCACTTTACAGGTTGGGATTGGGGTTTGTTCTGTCCCCGTCTCACACACGCACACAAACAGTCAGCCAGGAGTTAAATAAAACTTGCAGACAATAAATTCCTTCGATAACAGGATTGGCAGCAACCCAGTAGCTGCTTGCCAAGAACTTTACTCACAGAGAACCAAAACAAATACACAAAGCCACAGAATTGTCAAGTCCAGTCCATATTAAATCCAAGGCAGGCAGATAACGTAGTTTCAGAGATACAATGCAACTCGCTAGTTGTTTAGTTTTGTCCGTCACAGAACCTGAATGGCCACCACACCCCCTTTTATCCCCTGTGGGGTGTGGTTCAGTGACTCAGCTTAATCTCTGGCATGCCTCCTTTTCTGCTGCGTGTCTCTCCGACGCTGGCGTGGATCCAGCCAAGACTTATCTCCGTCACTGTCCGACTGTGACTGTTCAGAAATACCTGGCTCCTGGCCAATCTCTTCTCCTTCGGGAGACACCTGAGGCATTGCCAGAGAGGAGGGTCCTGGAGAGGGAGGCCTGGCCAACTCCTCTCCTTCACCTTCGGAGTCTTCTCCCTCCGATAAGACGGGCTCGGGGGTCGGAGTCACAACAGGGTTGTGGAATTCATGCCAAGAGCCCTGGTGGCGTAGTGGTTAGAATGCAGTACTGCAGGCTACTTCTGTTGACTGCCGGCTGCCTGCAATTTGGCAGTTCGAATCCCACCAGGCTCAAGGTTGACTCTGCCTTCCATCCTTCGAGGTGGGTAAAATGAGGACTCAGATTGTTGGGGGCAAGAAACTGACTCTGTAAACCGCTTAGAGAGGGGCTGTAAAGCACTATAAAGCGGTGTATAACTCTTATTGCTATTGCTATCTCCCGGAGGAGTTCTTTGGTGAGCCCATGACCAGTCCGCTGGAGAAGACTCTTGAGAGTCCCTCGGACTGCAAGGCGATCCAATCAGTCAAAGCCTAAAGGAAATCAACCCCAACTGTTCTGCACAGATAATGAAGATGAAGCTCAAATGCTTCGGCCACCAAAGGAGAAGAGCGGACTCCTTGCAAAAGACCCTGATGTTGGGAAAGATTGAAGGCAAAAGAAGAAGGGGGCAGCACAGGATGAGATGGTTAGATAGCATCATCAATGCAGTGAGCATGAGTTTGGGTAGATTTAGGAAGACAACGGAGGCAGTGGTGGGATGCAACCAATTTAACAACCGGCTTGGTGAGCCCTGCTTTGCGCGCGCACACACCTAACATGCTTACACGTAGCATTCAAAATACAGCAATTTGACACTCAGCTGCTTACCTTCTAAGGCAGCCCTGGTAAGTAGAACAGCGGAGGTGCAGAAATTAGTGGGTCGCGCGAATCAGCTGAGCCACAAAGAAGGAAATATAGGACAGGAAAGAGTGGGGATGGGTAGGCGGGGCCAGCTGTCGAAACTACAGGTTCGCTCGAACCGGTCCGAACCGGCTGAATACCACCTCTGAATGGAGGACAGGGGAAGCTGACATGCTATGGTCCATGGGGTCCCAAAGAGTCAGACACAATTTAGCAACTGAGCAAGAGCATGGCAGGTCATTTGTTACAAAGCCAATTGCCCTTGCGTACATGATTTACTTATGTTCCCATTGCAAATCCTGCCTCCTTCTCTTAGAGACAGACACAGACAGACCCAGACTTCAGAGGATAATTAGAATGGCAGAAAAAACAATGGCTACCAACCTGCCTTCCATTGAGGACCTGTATACTGCACGAGTCAAAAAGAGGGCTGTGAAAATATCTACAGACCCCTCACATCCTGGACACAAATTGTTTCAACTCCTACCCTCAAAACGACGCTATAGGGCACTGCACACCAGAACAACTAGATACAGGAACATTTTTTTCCCCAAACGCCATCACTCTGCTAAACAAATAATTCCCTCAACTCTGTCAAACTATTCACTAAGTCTGCACTTCTATTAATCTTCTCATCGTTTTCATCACCCATCTCCTTCCACTTATGACTGTATGACTGTAACTTTGTTGCTTGTATTCTTACGATTTATATTGATATTGTTTCCTGATTGCTTATTTGTACCCTATGACTATCATTAAGTGTTGTACCTTATGATTCTTGTTTGTTTTATGTTTGTTTTATGTTTTATTAAATTTATATACCGCCCTACTCCCGAAGGACTCAGGGCGGTGAACAGGCACAGAATGAAATACATAAATACAAAAGTTAGAAACAATTTAAAACCAAATTAAATAATTTAGCCCAAGACAATTAAAAATCCCAATAATTCTTGACGAACGTATCTTTTCTTTTATGTACACTGAGAGCGTATGCACCAAAGACAAATTCCTGGTGTGTCCAATCACACTTGGCCAATAAAAAAATTCTATTCTATTCTATTCTATTCTATTCTATTCTATTCTATTCTATTCTTTATTTTTGTGATTCCAATAGATATTTTCCTTTTGTAGATAAATCAGAATGAGTGGGAGGGAGGGAGGGAGCCTGCAAATTCTTCCCATAGAACCCAGTTCAGTCAGACACAATAGCTCCATCATATAGCAATTTATTCAGAATGAGGGCTTTGAATATTCAGCAGAGCTCCAGGCTAGCGATTCTGTTACGAGTTAAGTTTTCTTGTCTTTCAGGAAGCCCTTGACAAAGGTCACAAACAATTTGCTCATTCCTCTTATTAAAATAAAGATGGAAAGCGCTGATGATAGCTCTGCCCAGCAGCTAACTTCATCATCTGTAGCCCTTCCAACATATGCTTGTGAGATAATGAAAAATATAGCATTAAATACAGTGGCAGATTGAATCTCGTTTCAGGGTAAATATAGTAAGTCATTTTTTTTTTCCCCCTCCTCTCCTCATTTCCTCCGAACCTGTTTAGCATTAGGCTGTTAATATCGTGGCTGAGACAAGACAATGCCCGTTGCATAATACATTGCATTCCAGACCAGATTCTCCTGCCTGGACGTGAGGAAAACAGAAACATTATATTGTGTGTAGAGATTCTCAGTCATCCAGGTCATGGTTGTCCCAAAGGAGCTTTTTCAAAAGGCAACTCGGACTTTTCTTTTTCTTTCTCTTGAAGACATTTCCATTCTCATCCAAGAAGCTTCTTCAGCTCTGAGTGAATGTTGGGGAATTGGAAGGATTGATATTCCTTGCAGTCATCTGGTCATTAGTGCTCTCTCTGAGAGTTATTGAGGCCACTTGAGGCAGGGGGTTATCTGAGCTCTCAGGGCAGCGGTGAAATGTAAAATTTGTTACTACTGGTTCTGTGGGTGTGGCTTAGTGGGGGGGGGTAATGTGACTGGGTGGGCGTGGCCAACTTTTTAAAAAAACTTTTAAAAGCATTTTTTCTACAACCTCTTCAGCCGAAGAGGTTGTAAAAAATGCCTTTAAAAGGCTCTGACGATCAGGCAACTCAGCTGGGATTGTCAGAGTCTTTTAAAAGCCTTTTTTTTTTCAACCACTTCGGCCAAAGAGGTTGTAGAAAAAATGCTTTTAAAAGGCTCCGACGATCCCAGCTGAGCCGCACGATCATCAGAGGCTTTTTTTTTTACTTTTAAAAGCATTTTTTCAGCTGAAGGAAAAAATGCTTTTAAAAGTTTAAAAAAAAAGCCTCTAATGATCGTGCGGCTCAGCTGGACATGGGGGGGGACAGGGATTTTTGCTACCGGTTTTCCGAATTACCCGCCACCATCGCTACCGGATTGGGCAATCCGGTCCGAACCAGGAGCATTTCACCCCTGCCTCAGGTGCAAATGGGTGTGGAACCTTCTTGGAAGTGGTAGAAGGACTGTGTTGTGAACGGGAGATAGCACAGAGTCCTTTCAGTAGTTCCAAGAAGATTAATCTAGTATTAAATGATATGAAAGCCATCAGAAGTAATTTTAAAAAAAAATAAAAACGAACTCTTCTGTCACCCTTAAGTAATAAGTTAGATGTATGCACATCATGTCTTAATAGGATAAAGAAATGTTGTTGACTATGGGAACATAAAGATGAGCAGATGCGAAGCTTAGGGCATACATCAATACAGAATATGGAATTGGGCATTAGATACCATAAAACAAGAGTGTCAAACTCAAGGCTTAAATCTGACCCGCGGGGCTGGCCTAGAAATATCAAAGGACCGGCCCACAATGTCTCTGCTGGCCAAAACAAGCTGGGGGGGGTACGTGCATCCTCCCCCATGGCCCGTTTTCAGCCTCCCCGGCCTCCAGCAGCACTCTGCCGGCCAAAAACCCCCACCCTGACCATCCCTCCCCCCACCCCAGCCACAAACACACACAGCCTGGCCCTCCAAGGTCAAACACAACCCTGATGCGGCCCTCAATGAAATCAGGTTTGACACCCCCTGCCATAAAACCAGTAGTGGGATTCAAATTTATTTATTATTTATTTATTATTGCGATTTATATGCCGCCTTTCTCCCTAGGGACTCAAGGCGGCTTACAAAATGACAAATTCCGATACAAATCACAATGAAATAAATTAAAATCAACAACCCTATTAAAAACAGTTTAAAATTATAACAGTGTATCCCCAAACGGATCAGTTGAGTTGACGAAAGAGCCACGTCTTCAGCTTGCGACGGACGGAAAGAAGGTCGGGGGCTATCCTGAGCTCGGTGGGCAATCCATTCCAGAGGGTCGGGGCTCCCACAGAGAACGCCCTCCTCCTGGAGGCCGTCAGCCGACATTGTTTGACCGACGGCACCCTGAGGAGGCCGACTCTGTGAGAGCGTACAGGACGGTGGGAGAGTGGCTGGAGATGGTCCTGCAAGTATCCCGGGCCTAAGCCATGATTTAACAATAATTTAACAACCGGTTCTCTGCCCTAATGACCAGCTGGGTAGGTGTGGCTTGGTGGTCATGTGACCATGTGGGTGTGGCCAACTCAATGTCACTCATGTCGATGGGCGCTTTGCCTTAGGTGTTACAATGTAATAAGGGTTAACCGGAGAGGCAGTTTCTGTAAGCAGGGCAATAAAGATTAGGCTAAGAACACCAGAATGTTTCCTTCCTGCCTTCCTTACAGGAATAGCCCTGTAAAGTGGAAAAAAATGAAATAAGATTTCTTCTGAACTGCTTAGAAAGTTAACAACCGGTTCTCCCGAATAGGTGCGAACTGGCTGAATCCACCACTGCATAAAACAAACACAAGGATTCTTCCCATTTAAAAGTTCCAGATATAGTCTTGATTAGAGGGTGAAGATTCTTGATTTCACTCGGCTGCCTTATGGTGCTCCAGATGTTTTTTGCAATGGTGAAAAAATTAAGATTCTACATTTAGGCAAGAAAAGCAAAATGCACAGGGACAGTCTATGTGGTACCTTGCTTAGTAACTGTAAGAGGGATCTTGGAGTCCTAGTGGACAACCATTTAAATATGAGCCGGCCATGTGCAGCAGCTGCCAAAATAGCCAACACAGTTCTAGGCTGCATAAACAGAGGGATAGAATCAAGATCAAGTGTTAATACCACTTTATAATGCCTTGCTAAAGCCACACTTTGAATATTGCATTCAGTTTTGGTTGCCAAGATGGTAAAAAAAAGATGTTGAGAGACTCTAGAAAGAGTGCAGAGAAGAGCAACAAAGATGATTAGGGGACCGGAGGCTAAAACATATGAAGAACGGTTGCTGGAACTTGGTATGTCTAGTCTTATGAAAAGAAGGACTAGGGGTGACATGATAACAGTGTTCTGATATCTCAGGGGTTGCCACAAAGAAGAGGGAGTTAAGCTATCCTCCAAAGCACCTGAAGGCAGGACAAGAAGCAATGGGTGGAAACTAATCAAGGAGAGAAGCAACTTAGAACTAAGGAGAAATTTCCTGACAGTTAGAACAATGAATCAGTGGAAAGACTTGCCTCCAGCAGTTGTAAATGCTCCAACACTGGAAGTTTTTAAGAAGAGATTGTCTGAAGTGGTGTAGAGTTTCCTGCCTAAGCAGGGGGTTGGACTAGAAGACCTCCAAGGTCCCTTCCAACTCTGTTATTCTGTTCTATTCTATTTTGAGATGACACCCAAAGTGTCTGTTATTATTAATGCTATCTTTCTTTTCTTTTGCCACAGTCGTTCTACCACTATTTACTGGTCTTTGTATTTTGTGTATTTTCTCCTGTTCTTTCTCTTGTAAGCTGGTATCTCCAGATAAGTCAAGCTGTTGTTAAATGTATGGTTGTAAGTCAAGGACTACCTGTAATGGGTGAGTAAATGGCTGTGCCCTTCTAATATGTAAAGCAGGGTCCCCCAATCCCCAGGCCACGGACCGGTACCAGTACTTCAGGGGTGGGTTCTACTTACCTTTACTACCGGTTTGCAATGGGATCGCGTGCGTGCCTTGCTTCTGCACATGCACAGAAGCTTCTGCACATGCGCAGATTGCTAATGACGACATCCGGGGCGGTGGGCGGAGCCTCCCGCCAGTTTTACTACCGGTTCTTGTGAACCGGTCCAAACCGGAGGCAACCCACCACTGCAGTACTTGTAGTACTGCAACATTCATTTATTCAGACTTTTTCCGTCTTTCTTATCAGCCATTGTTAAGTTTGGGGTGTTGCATATTATTATTATTATCATCCAACATGTTATGACTTGCTAATCAGTGACCACATATGGATAAGAAGAGTGTCACAAATGTAGCTTGCCAGATTTGGCAGTGGGAGTACTTCGTGGACAGTAAATTAGTCATTTAAGAGAGTGAGAAAGAGAAATATTTTCATACGTAATGCCAAATTATGATAATTACAATAATAGAAACACCACATTTCACTTCTCAGAATCTTTGCAAAACAGAATGGCAAGACAATTCAGTTCCCCTATAGCCAGGTAATAGCCACTGGCCTCCTTCCTCTGAAATTGTTTATCTGGATCCATTGTACTATATTGTTGCTTCTGTAAACATTTCTAAAGTTCCATTATCTTACCGTTGTGTTTCACATTTGTTTCCCAGAGATTAATAGCGGAAGAAATATTAATGATAACTTCATTCATTCATTCATTCATTCATTCATTCATTCATTGGTTTGATTTATATGCCGCCCTTTTCCGGAGACTCAGGGCGGCTTACAATGAGTTAAGCAATAGTCTTCATACTTTTGTATATGGTTGGTTTGGTTTATTTGATTTGTATTTGATTTGTATACCGCCCTACTCCCGAAGGAGAGTATACCTACTTAGTAGGGCTTTCGGCCCCCTCTAAGTGGTGTTCTTTTTTTATACAAAGTCAACTTATTGCCCCCACAAACCGGGTCCTCATTTTACCTACCTCGAAAGGATGGAAGGCTGAGTCAACCTTGAGCCTGGTGAGATTTGAACTTGCAATAATTGCAGGCAGCTGGTGTTACTTAACAGCACTTTAGTCTGCTGTGCCACGAAGGCTCTTTATCACTTACAATGAAGCGCGTTATAAGGCATAATATAGTTATTCTGCTTCAATAAAGTAGTGGCTTACAACCATAATAACTTCTACAGTACAAAAAAAAAATAATTAAGAAAACTGTAAGCAACCTACAACTATAGTATAATATAGGGTTTGCTACCTGATCAGGGGGTTAGACTAGAAGACCTCCAAGGCCCCTTCCAACTCTGTTATTCTATTCTATTCTATTCTATTCTATTCTATTCTATTCTATTCTATTCTATTCTATTCTATTCTATTCTATTCTATTCTATTCTATTCTCTCATAGACCTCTCATGAACTATGAATGTTGACATGCTTGTGAATAAGGCACAGAAGAGGCTGTACTTCCTGAGAACACTCAGGAAGATAAATCTATCTCAGCATCTACTTCTGTCCTACTATCACAGAAGTAGACACAGGACACAGAGAGTGTCCTGACATACGGCATTCTTGCATGGTATGGGAGCAGCTCTGTAGCGGACAAAAAAAGCTCTACTGAGAATCATTAAAACTGCCCAGAATATCATTGGACTCCAGCTACCAGTCCTGGACGACATCTTCTCATCTCGCTGTTTGAGAAAGTTGCATAACATTCTCAGAGACTCTTCCCATCCTGCTTACAATCTTTTTGGACTGTTGCCTTCTGGCAGAAGATACAGAACAATTAAAACTCGGACCATACATTTTCTGAATAGTTTTTATCCCAGAGCTATAATTGCACTCAACAATGAACTAAAGGGCCACCATCAGTGAGCTGTTGGACAGCATGACTTGGTCTGTTGTGTGGATGTTTGGGTGGTTTAGGGGTGGGGAATTGTGGTGAGTGAGAGTGTGTTTGGGGATTGTTATGTGTGTTGGACCTGGTCTTTGGGTGTTAAGTGAATTTCGTTGTATGGGTATACTGTGTATACACATACAATGACAATAAAGTTATTATTATTATTCTATTCTATTCTATTCTATTCTATTCTATTCTATTCTATTCTATTCTATTCTATCCTATCCTATCCCATCCCATCCCATCCCATCCCATCCCATCCCATCCCATCCCATCCCATCCCATCCCATCCCATTCCATTCTATTCTAATTATAAAATAATAACAACAATTAATAGCATTATACAATCAAAATCAAAACAACAGTTAAGCAATGTTCAGTTTTTCAGGGCAACAATTTTCTTCTAAGCAATTTCTAGAACATTAAATTGGACAAACACGTCTTAATTCCAAGTGGAATTTTCTATAAGGTCAAAGCATATATCATAAGTAAAAGAAAACATACTTTGATTTGCACTTTATCAATTTTGTTGTAGGGATAGTCCTCAATTTACAACAATTCATTTAGTGACCGTTCGAAGTTACGACAGAATTGAAAAAAGTGACTTATGGGCATTTTTCACACGCCCATTATAGCATCCCCAGGGTCACATGATCACAATTGAGACCCTTGGCAAGTGATTCATGTTTATGACGATTGCGGTGTCCCGTGGTCACGCGATCCCATTTTGCGACCTTCTGACAAGCCAAGTGATTGGGCAAGCCAGATTTACTTACCAATCATGTTACTAACTTAACAATTGCAGCAATTCACTTAACAACTCTGACAAGGAAGACCTTAAAATGGGGCTTAAAACTCACTTTGAACAAATGTCTCAGCCACAGAAACGTTGGGTTCAATTGTGGCCATAAATCGAGGATTACCCATATAAAAAAAAATAGAAATTATTCCTCAACCCAACAGCATAGCCTTGGTCGCGCAATGGTTAGAGTGCAGTACCGCAGGCTACTTCTGCTGCCTGCCGGCTCCTGCAATTTGGCAGTTCAAATCCCACCAGGGGATTTTGGTTATTGCTTGGGAAGGAAGGAAGGAAGGAAGGAAGGAAGGAAGGAAGGAAGGAAGGGGAAGAGGAGGGAAGGGAAGGAATGGAAATGAGAAGGAAGGAAGGAAGGAAGGAAGGAAGGAAGGAAGGAAGGAAGAGGAAGAGGAGGGAAGGGAAGGAATGGAAATGAGAAGGAAGGAAGGAAGGAAGGAAGGAAGGAAGGGGAAGAGGAGGGAAGGGAAGGAATGGAAATGAGAAGGAGGGAAGGAAGGAAGGAAGGGGAAGAGGAGGGAAGGGAAGGAATGGAAAGAAGGAAGGAAGGAAGGAAGGGAAGGAAGGAAGGAAGGAAGGAAGGGGAAGAGGAGGGAAGGGAAGGAAAGGAATGGAAATGAGAAGGAAGGAAGGAAAGAAGGAAGGAAGGAAGGAAGGAAGGAAGGGGAAGAGGAGGGAAGGGAAGGAATGGAAATGAGAAGGAAGGAAGGGAAGGTAGGAAGGAAGGAAGGAAGGGGAAGAGGAGGGAAAGGAAGAGAAGGAATGGAAATAAGAAGGAAGGAAGGAAGGAAGGAAGGAAGGAAGGAAGGAAGGAAGTCATAGTGGTTAGAATGTAGTATTGCAGGTTAACTCTGCTCACTGCCAACAGTTCGATCTTGACCATGAGTTGACTCAGCCTTCCATCCTTCTGAGGTTGGTAAAATGAGGAGCCAGATTGTTGGGGGCAATAGGCTGACTCTGTAAACCGCTAAGAGGGGCTGTGAAGCACTGTAAAGCGGTATATAAGTCGAAGTGCTATTGCTATAGCTTTAAGCCTGATTTTACAAGCTACTCATGTCTTCTCTGTGGTTGGTGACTTATTTGGTCTCTCTCTCTCCCGCCTCCCTCCCTTTAGTTCATTCACAACTCTTCTGGGCTCAATCGTGAAACCTCAAACATATTTCACAGGCTTGGCTGCGATAAACAGGCCAAGCCAGGGTGCCAGAGGAAATGTCTGAGCTTTCTTCCCTAATAAAATGCACATATATTACATCATTTCCAACAATGGAACTAAGCCTAAAGCCTTGGAAAGCCAAGAGTGAGCAGAATAGCACGTTTCGGCAGCTGTTGGCACTTCTGCAGAGAAGGACCTCACAGATGTTCAGCCTAACCTGGAAACTTTAGAAAGGGAGGGAAAAATAGACTTGCAAAAAAATAATAATAATAATAAATCCGGTTCACTTCCACTCTGGTGCCAATGGGGAAATGCCAAAGTGCTACTAGCTGTTCCCTGATCCCACATATGCTTAGTCTGAGGGATAGGAAATGGCTCAGCTGCAATGATAGCTCTGAGATCTAATTAACTGCTAGCAATTCAGCCATTATGGCTTGTCTAGCTTTTGTTTATCCTTTGTGGAGAGACAGAAAAAGAGAGGGGAGGGGAGGAAAGGAAGGAAGGAAGGAAGGAAGGAAGGGAGGAAGGAAGGAAGGAAGGAAGGGAGGAAGGAAGTGGCTTTCTGTAAAAAGCCACACCTGAAAATTGGGAGGACGAGGAGACAGAGGAGGAGAAAGAGGAGGAGGAGGAGGAGAAAGAAGAAGAGGAGGAGGAGGAGGAGGAGAAGAAAGAAAAAGAGAAAAAGGTGGAGGAGAAGAGAGGAGAGGAGAGAGGAGCAGGAGGAGGAGAAAGAAGAAGAGGAGGAGGAGGAGGAGAAGAAGAAAGAAAAAGAGAAAAAGGTGGAGGAGAAGAGAGGAGAGGAGAGAGGAGCAGGAGGAGGAGAAAGAAGAAGAGGAAGAGGAGGAGAAAGAGGAGGAGGAGAAGAAAGAAAAAGAGAAAAAGGTGGAGGAGAAGAGAGGAGAGGAGAGAGGAGCAGGAGGAGGAGAAAGAAGAAGAAGAGGAGGAGGAGGAGGAGGAGAAGAAAGAAAAAGAGAAAAAGGTGGAGGAGAAGAGAGGAGAGGAGAGAGGAGCAGGAGGAGGAGAAAGAAGAAGAGGAAGAGGAGGAGGAAGAGGAGAAGAAAGAAAAAGAGAAAAAGGTGGAGGAGAAGAGAGGAGAGGAGAGAGGAGCAGGAGGAGGAGAAAGAAGAAGAGGAAGAGGAGGAGGAGGAGAAGAAAGAAAAAGAGAAAAAGGTGGAGGAGAAGAGAGGAGAGGAGAGAGGAGCAGGAGGAGGAGAAAGAAGAAGAGGAGGAGGAGGAGAAAGAGGAGGAGGAGAAGAAAGAAAAAGAGAAAAAGGTGGAGGAGAAGAGAGGAGAGGAGAGAGGAGCAGGAGGAGGAGAAAGAAGAAGAGGAGGAGGAGGAGAAAGAGGAGGAGGAGAAGAAAGAAAAAGAGAAAAAGGTGGAGGAGAAGAGAGGAGAGGAGAGAGGAGCAGGAGGAGGAGAAAGAAGAAGAGGAGGAGGAGGAGAAAGAGGAGGAGGAGAAGAAAGAAAAAGAGAAAAAGGTGGAGGAGAAGAGAGGAGAGGAGAGAGGAGCAGGAGGAGGAGAAAGAAGAAGAGGAGGAGGAGGAGGAGGAGGAGGAGGAGAAGAAAGAAAAAGAGAAAAAGGTGGAGGAGAAGAGAGGAGAGGAGAGAGGAGCAGGAGGAGGAGAAAGAAGAAGAGGAGGAGGAGGAGAAAGAGGAGGAGGAGAAGAAAGAAAAAGAGAAAAAGGTGGAGGAGAAGAGAGGAGAGGAGAGAGGAGCAGGAGGAGGAGAAAGAAGAAGAGGAAGAGGAGGAGAAAGAGGAGGAGGAGAAGAAAGAAAAAGAGAAAAAGGTGGAGGAGAAGAGAGGAGAGGAGAGAGCAGCAGGAGGAGGAGAAAGAAGAAGAGGAGGAGGAGGAGAAAGAGGAGGAGGAGAAGAAAGAAAAAGAGAAAAAGGTGGAGGAGAAGAGAGGAGAGGAGAGAGGAGCAGGAGGAGGAGAAAGAAGAAGAGGAGGAGGAGGAGGAGAAGAAAGAAAAAGAGAAAAAGGTGGAGGAGAAGAGAGGAGAGGAGAAGGGAGCAGGAGGAGGAGAAAGAAGAAGAAGAGGAGGAGGAGGAGGAGGAGAAGAAAGAAAAAGAGAAAAAGGTGGAGGAGAAGAGAGGAGAGGAGAGAGGAGCAGGAGGAGGAGAAAGAAGAAGAGGAAGAGGAGGAGGAGGAGGAGAAGAAAGAAAAAGAGAAAAAGGTGGAGGAGAAGAGAGGAGAGGAGAGAGGAGCAGGAGGAGGAGAAAGAAGAAGAGGAAGAGGAGGAGGAGAAGAAAGAAAAAGAGAAAAAGGTGGAGGAGAAGAGAGGAGAGGAGAGAGGAGCAGGAGGAGGAGAAAGAAGAAGAGGAGGAGGAGGAGAAAGAGGAGGAGGAGAAGAAAGAAAAAGAGAAAAAGGTGGAGGAGAAGAGAGGAGAGGAGAGAGGAGCAGGAGGAGGAGAAAGAAGAAGAGGAGGAGGAGGAGGAGGAGGAGAAGAAAGAAAAAGAGAAAAAGGTGGAGGAGAAGAGAGGAGAGGAGAGAGGAGCAGGAGGAGGAGAAAGAAGAAGAGGAGGAGGAGGAGAAAGAGGAGGAGGAGAAGAAAGAAAAAGAGAAAAAGGTGGAGGAGAAGAGAGGAGAGGAGAGAGGAGCAGGAGGAGGAGAAAGAAGAAGAGGAGGAGGAGGAGAAAGAGGAGGAGAAGAAAGAAAAAGAGAAAAAGGTGGAGGAGAAGAGAGGAGAGGAGAGAGGAGCAGGAGGAGGAGAAAGAAGAAGAGGAGGAGGAGGAGGAGGAGGAGGAGGAGGAGAAGAAAGAAAAAGAGAAAAAGGTGGAGGAGAAGAGAGGAGAGGAGAGAGGAGCAGGAGGAGGAGAAAGAAGAAGAGGAGGAGGAGGAGGAGGAGGAGGAGAAGAAAGAAAAAGAGAAAAAGGTGGAGGAGAAGAGAGGAGAGGAGAGAGGAGCAGGAGGAGGAGAAAGAAGAAGAGGAGGAGGAGGAGGAGGAGGAGGAGAAGAAAGAAAAAGGGAAAAAGGTGGAGGAGAAGAGAGGAGAGGAGAGGAGAGAGGAGCAGGAGGAGGAGAAAGAAGAAGAGGAGGAGGAGGAGGAGAAGAAAGAAAAAGAGAAAAAGGTGGAGGAGAAGAGAGGAGAGGAGAGAGGAGCAGGAGGAGGAGAAAGAAGAAGAGGAGGAGGAGGAGGAGGAGGAGGAGAAGAAAGAAAAAGGGAAAAAGGTGGAGGAGAAGAGAGGAGAGGAGAGAGGAGCAGGAGGAGGAGAAAGAAGAGGAGGAGGAGGAGAAAGAGGAGGAGGAGAAGAAAGAAAAAGAGAAAAAGGTGGAGGAGAAGAGAGGAGAGGAGAGAGGAGCAGGAGGAGGAGAAAGAAGAAGAGGAAGAGGAGGAGAAAGAGGAGGAGAAGAAGAAAGAAAAAGAGAAAAAGGTGGAGGAGAAGAGAGGAGAGGAGAGAGGAGCAGGAGGAGGAGAAAGAAGAAGAGGAGGAGGAGGAGAAAGAGGAGGAGGAGAAGAAAGAAAAAGAGAAAAAGGTGGAGGAGAAGAGAGGAGAGGAGAGAGGAGCAGGAGGAGGAGAAAGAAGAAGAGGAGGAGGAGGAGGAGGAGGAGAAAGAAAAAGGGAAAAAGGTGGAGGAGAAGAGAGGAGAGGAGAGGAGAGAGGAGCAGGAGGAGGAGAAAGAAGAAGAGGAGGAGGAGGAGGAGGAGGAGAAGAAAGAAAAAGAGAAAAAGGTGGAGGAGAAGAGAGGAGAGGAGAGAGGAGCAGGAGGAGGAGAAAGAAGAAGAGGAGGAGGAGGAGGAGGAGGAGGAGAAAGAAAAAGGGAAAAAGGTGGAGGAGAAGAGAGGAGAGGAGAGGAGAGAGGAGCAGGAGGAGGAGAAAGAAGAAGAGGAGGAGGAGGAGGAGAAGAAAGGAAAAGAGAAAAAGGTGGAGGAGAAGAGAGGAGAGGAGAGAGGAGCAGGAGGAGGAGAAAGAAGAAGAGGAGGAGGAGGAGGAGAAGAAGAAAGAAAAAGAGAAAAAGGTGGAGGAGAAGAGAGGAGAGGAGAGAGGAGCAGGAGGAGGAGAAAGAAGAAGAAGAGGAGGAGAAAGAGGAGGAGGAGAAGAAAGAAAAAGAGAAAAAGGAGAAAGAAGTGGAGGAGAAGAGAGGAGAGGAGAGAGGAGCAGTAAGAGGAAGAGGGGAGGAGCAGGAGGAGAAGAATGAAAAAGAAAGAGAAAGAGGAGAAAGAGGTGGAGAAGAGAGGATGAGGAGGAGAAAGAGAAAGAGAAAGCGGAGAAAGAGGTGGTGGAGAAGAGAGGAGAGAGGAGGAGGAGGAGAAAGAAGAGGAGAAAGAGGAGGAGGGGAGGAGGAGAGAAGAAAGAAAAAGAGAAAAAGGAGAAGGAGAAGAGAGGAGAGGAGAGAGGAGGAGGAGGAGGAGGAGGAGGAGGAGGAGGAGGAGGAGGAGGAGGAGGAGGAGTTGTTAGAGGAGAGGAAAGAATTTTCAGTGTTATGAAGGATGACAATTGTCAGACTTCTCTAAACTGGTTAGTGAAGAAATTATAAGAATAGCCTTACAAGGATATCCAAACTCTAGTAAGTAGGTTTATGGCAGGAAAATTATTGAAGCCACTAGATAAAAGATAAAAATCCAGTGGCAGCTGAGTACCAAATGCAATTATAGTGAAATTGAAGTTCAAATTCTTATACTTCTTTCTCCCACTCCTTGGATGCAGTGCTTAGTAATGGAAATTCGGGGCTTAATTGCAGTAAATCGAGGATCACCTGTATTTAAAATATATTAATGGGAAACTGCAACATTGCAAAACCACATGGCAACTTTCAGCATCATTTTTGTGGGCGAGAAAATCCCTGGGACTATTTAAGTGTGGGAATGAAGTATGGGTAGTCCTCGATTTACAATGGTTCATTTAGTGACCGTCCAAAGTTACATCACTGAAAAACCTATGACTGTTTTTCACACTTATGACTGTTGTAACATCCCCATGCTCACATGAATTACATTCGGATGCTTGACAAGTGACTCACATTTATGACGCTTGAAATGTCCCGGGGTCATGTGTTCCCCTTTTGCGACCATGGGGAAACTAGATTCACTTGGTTCATTTAACAGGCAGTGATTCACTTAACAAATGTGGCAAGAAAAATCGTAACACGGGGCAAAACTCACGGAACAAGTTTCTCACTTAACAACATAAATTTTGGGCTCAATTGTGGTCTTAAGTTGAAGATTACTTGTAGCTTCAGCGGGGAAGTTCTCTGGCTAAATCCTAAACTCTAAAATACAGATGCCAGCAAAAAAAAGGGATTTTGTTCCTGCTGTCCAGACCGCAAGCATTTATAAAAGTTGCAAGCAGGTTTTAAAAAATCACAATATCTTAGTGAAGTCAATTTTCAATCCTGAAGAACTCCTAACCTGCTTATCTTTCTGTTGGGCCACTATAACGCTTTCATTGTTAAACGTTCCTGTGAACCCTTCATTGCAAGAGATTGCTCTTAATTGTAAATGACAACTAATTATTGCTGAGACATTCCCGTGGAATATGGAGCGAAGTCAGGAACTGACAAATCTGTTAAATTCCAAGTATAACCATAGCCCAGATATGCCAGAAGACATTGATTTCAAAGAAGGTAGCATGGGGCTTATTTTTAAAAAATAAAAAATAAATAAAATAAAAATGCTATTTATGGCATTTTGGAAGATGGAGAAGGGTAATAGGTTTGTTAACAGTAATCTAGAAAAAATAGAAGATTTTGCTTGCTGTCCAACTCTATGAAGTCTTGACCAAGGGACTAAGTCATATCTTCGATCCATCAAGCCAAGTGCAGTTGGCACTTATTAGGAGCAATAACCTCGGGCATACAAGAGTCCCTTGTATTATCAATGGTAAAAATCTCTTTCCAGTTGAGTTCAGCTCCTGGTGATTTCATGGACAAATAAATGTAATTTTCCAGGCAATAAATAAATATATTTTACCAATGCCTTTTGTGGGAAGAGGTGTTCTTTTCTTACTTCAAATTCTCGATCTAGTTTATACATTGATAATCTGTCTTCATGGATTAAACAGCTTGATCTCTCTTAGCATCTGACCCCAGCGAAGATCAGCAAGGCGTTATCACCTGCTTAGATAACACACATTCATGTAACTTCCTTGGTAGCATTATAGCAATAGCACTTAGACTTACAGCATATACCACTTCACGATTAACAGATTATAAACAGATTATCAGAGTTGGAAAGGACCTTATTTTAGTGCATGTGCTCAAAAGCCCGATTGAGCTTATTATCAGGGGATGTCTTATTTTCGGGGAAACAGGGTAGCAGTCTTCCAGTATTTGAGGGGCTGTCACAGAGAGGAGGGGGTCAACCTATTCTCCAAAACACCTGAAGGCCAGAAGAAGAAATAATGGATGGAAACGGATCAAGGAGAGATTCAACCTGGAAATAAGGAGAAATTTTCTGCCAGTGAGAACAATCAACCAGTGGAACAGAAGTTGCCTTTGGATGTTGTGGGAGTTTCATCACTGGAGGCTTTCAAGGGGACCAAAAGGCCCATTTTTCGCTCTCCTCAGGCTCTGGAGCCTCTCTGGGAGCCTGGGGAGGGCGAAAACAGCCTTCCCCACTCCCACCGGAAATTGGCAAACAGGCCATTTCCAGCCTCCGGAGGGCCTCCAGGGGAGTGGGGAAAGCCATTTTTGCCCTCCCCAGGCTCCTAGAGAGGCTCTGGAGCTTGGGGAGAGCAAAAACGGGCCTACTGGGCCCACTGTGCCATCGCGTGCCAAAAGCGTGGGACGCGTGGAGGGGGTCGCACACGCATGTGCGGGGGTAGGGCACATGCGCACGCAACCCCCTCCCCCCGCGCTCCCCCTACTTTTGGCACGTGATGGCAAAAAGGTTAGCCATCACTGCTCTATACCATATGAGACAAGTGGCTGCCAAGCTTCTTCTTAAAAATCTCCAGTGATAAAGCAGTCACAACTTCTGAAGGTAAGTTATTCCATTGGCTCATTGTTCTCCCTGTTGGGAAATTTCTCCTCAGTTCTAGGTTGCTTCTCTCCTTGGTTAGTTTTCAGTCATTGTTTCTTGTCTTGCCTTTTGGTGGTTTGGAAAACAGCTTGACCCCCTCGTCTTTGTAGGAGCCCCTCAAATATTGGAACAGTCCTATCATGTCTCCCAGGCCTTCTTTTCATTAGACTAGACATATCTATAACCTTTCTTCATACCTTTTAGCTATACTATGTACAAGACTATGCCTCCTTCTCCCTAACCGTAGGACCAGCTCTGCGGTGTCTCAAGAAAAGGTCTGAGATTTATGGTAGGTCTAGAGTTTGACATCTCTGATCTAAAGTATGGCTGGGGAATTCTGAGAGTTAAAGTCCACATATCTTACAGTTACTGAGAGAAAACTGCTTTAGACCAGGGGTCTTCAAACTTGGCAACTTTAAGACTTGTGGACTTCAACTCCCAGAATTCCCCAGGCACCCATTGTCAACTCGCGAAGCATCCCCGGCCTGCTCTCAAATTGCCATAGGCAAGGGGGATGGGAAACCGACGAAGCAACATGGCAGCCAAAAACAAAAGCACATTCCGGACATATCTCTTTCAAGGCTGTCTCCCAGAGTTACCCACAGCGGCTGGAGGGGAGTGATCTCTACAACCTGCGGAATTGCTCCATTGGCGAATATGACTGATGACACACCTGGGGAGAGGGGGAAACAGGGTCATGATTGGGGCGTAAATTACGTGGGGTCAGAGTTGGCTTCACTTGGAATCTGCTGACATGAAGCTCCTAATAAATAACTGGATTTCTTTTGAAGCTTGGCTCAAGGCTCATGATTTAATTAGGGCATCTGTCCGAACCCTGACACCCATGCTGTCTGGGGAATACTAGGAGTTGAAATCCACAACTCTTAAAAGTTGCTAAGTTTGGAGATCCCTGCTTTAGACAGGTCCTTCCCACTGTTGCAAACTTCTTTCTTTCTTCAAATATTAGCTCCAAAACTTGCAAATCTTTATCTTTCCATTTCCTGTCAAGGATAAGGTAATCAAACCCTTTAAATGTGATTTTCTAGCACATTATTATCTTTTATTGGTACTCATTCTCCATTTAAGCCCAGATAAATGTTGTTTTGCTCCTTGGTTTGTAAGGTCTTCTACTGTTTTTATGGTAGTTTTTATTTTAAAACAAAACTATGCATTTCACTAGTTTTATGACGTTGATTTCCATGTGTTTTTATAGACTTTATTTTCTTATTAGCTATCTTGGGATCTTTGTATAAACAGAGACAAAATAAAATAAAACCATATAAACCTATAAACCACACAATTAAAACAAATGGAAAAGAGAGTAAATGGAATAAATATCAGGCCATGAAAATTCATTCTCAGGGTGAGGTTCCAGTTTTGATCAAGGACAGCTATTGAGGCAATAAAATCTGTTTCTGCTGGATTCTCAGGGTGAGCTCACAGTAAAAGAAAATGTTAATAAAGGAAATAAACAGCTCTACTTTTTCTGAATTATGAATACTAATCAAATGATGGCCTCCTCAAGGATAGATGGCAGCAACAATAGCTCTGAGCCTAAACGGATCATTCAGCTATTGAGAGACAAAATGATGGTCTGAAGACAAGATCAGAATTCAGAATAACAAGAGTTATTCACAAATTTGGATCAAAATTGGATCAAAATTTGGATGCTTGGCAACTGGCATCTACTTATGATGGATGCAGTCACCAATTGCAGCCTTCCCTTATGGCTTCCAACAAACAAAGTCAATGGGGGGGGGGGGTAGCCAGATTCAATTAATGACCATATGACTCACTTAACAACTGCAGTGATTCACTTAATAAGTGAACAACTCAATAACAACTCAACAGTTATTGAGTTTTGCACCATTTTACCACCTTTACCACTTAGTGCAAAACAAAACTCAACAACTATCTTGCTTAGCAATGGAAATTTTGGTCTCAATTTTGGCCGTAGGTCGAGGACTGCCTGTATCAACTTTGAGGCAGATGAAGCAGCTTCTCCCCCCATCCCACAGTACCTACAGATGGAGGGTGACAAAGCTTTAAAGCAAAGTCTGGAAGGATTTGTAAGAAGTTAGCACCCACCCCTCTCCTAGAAGAATAAATTATTCTAGGAAATATTAAAAAGGCAGAATATTATGTTTCCCTGGATGAGAAAAGGAGAAACATACTCTTGGAAAGCAGCCCCCACCTTTGTTAATAGCCCCAGAAAGACCTATCTACAAGACAAAAGGCTGGGCCAGCTTATCTACAAAATAAAAGAACTTCCCCCTCAGGATATGATAGGATTAGCCCTCGCTCAAGATCCAAATCGGGACAAAGCCATTAACCCATAATAGGAATTGCCCAAAGCCCCTCCATTACATCACCCAACAAGATTCAACCAAGCCTGGGACTTCCTGTCTGGCTTCCGGCGCTGCCAGACGGTCCTCCGTGACCGTCGCCCCATTGCCTGTAAAGAGCCGCCTTTACACCTGAAAGGTGGTTCGAAAAACTCCATTTCCTGACGGAAATGTGAGTCTGAGCAGGCGAGGGCAGGTAGAGCCCTCTGCGAAGTCTCCAGAGTCTTTTTTTTAACTCTTGGGGACGAGCAGGTTGAGGCTCCCTATTCCCCTCGCCGTCGCTCCGGGCATCGGGAGCACTCTGCCTTTTTGCAGAGCTAGGCACTGGAACCGAATTAATCAACGAACCTAACAGATGGATTTATTAAAAAAGATGAGACTTGGACTTGGGACCCTAAATTACAAGTATCCTTAATGAATTTATAAGCATTTCAGAGTGAAAGAGAAAAAAACTTTAAAATGGCGACCGCTGAGGCTTGGGAAGTAGAAGAAAGCCGAAAGTGAGAGTCCTTCCATAACAGATACAAAGTAGCGGAATATATAGTGCTGGCTACAATTTGGAAAAAAATTAGTTATTTTAAGTTCCTCTCTTCTTGGAGATTTGTACTTGATCTTGTTTGAGGGGAAAAAAAAAGAGTTTGCTGGCAGGATGGCGTTACTAATAAAGCCTGATAGACAAGAAGGGGGGGTGCTCCCCCACTCACAACTGTTTGAACAAGCTCTGAGCCTACAGACTCTGCAGAATGGTTTTAATTTAAAAGAATTTATTCAGGAGGAAATGGCAAAATATCATGAGACTGTGAACCAGAAATTTGAAAAATTAAGGCAGGAAATTAAAGAAATGATACAACTAAAGTATGATAACTTGCAACAAAAGATTGCAACAGTGACTAATGGTTTTTCAGAAGTTGTTATAAAGTTGGATACAAATATTAAACTGCTAGAGTCTAAAATGGAGAAAATTGATGATAAGATTTATAATTTGGACAATAAAATATTAAGAATTGAAAAGGATTTAACAAATATTCAAGACAATAGTTTAGAAGTAATGTCTAAAGAGGAAGCTGGTCACGAGACTTATAATGCAGAAGATATAAAGCAAGGAATTGAAAGAGAAGTTGTAATGATGCAATACAGGCTTACAGAATTTGCGATCAGAATCAGAGGCTTACAGGAAAATAACAGTGATGACCTAAGAAAAACATCTGCTCAAGTTCTGGCTGGGATCTTAAAGGTTCATCCTGAGGAGGTATTCTGTAAAATTGATAAGGCCTATAGAGTAAATTCTTGGATTGCAAAGCAAAGGCAACTGCCTAGAGATGTGGTGATTTACTTTACAGATAAAGAAATAAGAAATGATATTGTGCAAAAATCCTTTAATTCTATTCTACAACTGTATGGGAGAAAAATTTGGATATATAAAGAATTGCCGCCTAAGATGTTAAGAGATAGAAAGAAATTTGGACTTTTGGTGACTGAGCTAAGAAAACAAAATATTTTATTCAGGTGGGATGTCCCAGTGGGTATAATATTGAGATATCAAGGAGTAAGATATCAGTTAAATACTGTTGAAAAAGCGGAAGAATTTTACTATAAGGTCCTTAAAAAGCAAAATCAACAAGAGATAGAAACTCAAGAAAAGCAGAAGGAGATGGAAGTAATGAAGAAACAACAAGTTATAGAGGTCTCCACAGATGAGCCGCTTTTGGATTCTCTCTCAGAGGTCTCAGCTGGATTATTTAATATAAGAGAGGCGGTTCTGGACCCCAATGCAATGATTTATCAAGCCACAAACCAGCATGGAAGTCAATCAGTCGATATACAATTTACAGAACCAGAAAGATTTCAGCCACAAAAGCAAAAGCAACAAGATCAAGTTATAGATCAGCATGAAAACCAAATAGTCGATACACAATCTACAGAAAGGAATTTAGGATGGAGATCCAACCCACAAAAAGTCAAGAAAAGAAGAAGTAGGTCTCACAAAAACAAATTTTTTTAAACTAAACAACAGTGTAATGCCAGTTACTTATGAGACGACTGAATATACGAAAAGATAATGGGCAAAGTATTGGTTTATTTTATCCTGAGGAGAGTGACAGATCTCTGCAGTGCTGAATTTTTTGGGATGTGAAAAAGGCCTTAAATTGAATGGTTGGAAATATTTTGTTTGTTTTTTGGATTTCTTGATAAATATATTACGTGTATGCTGAGTTACATGGCAAGAGATCTACTGGATTGGGGCACGCAGAAGATCTGGTTGTTACCCTATTATGGTGGTTGGAATTAATAATCTGGATAAAAGACACCTCTATAGACATTATATGGAATATAAATATAAAGTCACTCGGGTGGTTGTTGTGTTTTGTTTTTTTTTCTTTTTGCAATATGAAGATATTTGTTACTGATGGGGGTAGATGGTAATTGAAGATACTGAAAATACTGTTGGAATTAGGATGCGATGTTACCCTAACATGGGCGATGGAGTTTATCATCCAGTTGAAAGACATTACAGAAGATATTATATGGATTACAAGACTAAAATTTTTTTCTTTTAGGATTTTATTTACATAAGGGAATATTTTTCTAGTGGAGTGGGCAGAAGAATAAAGATATTAAGAACAATTATGGTAGTTTTGTAGGAAAGTGGGTGGAGATAGGTTAGGTTATTGATTGTTTAGTTTAAAGAAAAGGGATATTATGTTTAGATGTAAAAGATTTGAGCTAAGAGACATAATGATGGGGGGAAGGAAATGGGTAGCTGAACTGAATAAATGTTAAATTAGGATTTATTGTATAGTCTTATAGTGGAAGTATGTTTTGAAATGTTATATCGTATGTGGGGTAGTAAAAGGGTAGATCATGAGCGGAAATCGTTAAATTGGGAGATATAATATCATTATGTTAAATTAGGAGTTATTAGATAATGTTATAATAGAATGTCACTTTGAAATGCATATTATAGTATAGTATAAGGGGGATATGATAATTTTATTAGAAAGAAAGGGTCAGCATATGGAGATGGAGTAAGCGGATGGTAAAGTATGATATAATCTGTTATGAATTTGGGCTTTATTATGAAGAAGTCAAAGGGGAAGGGGAGGGTGAGGGGGGTTAGGGAGGAGGGGGGGAAAAAGGGGGAAAAATTTGTATTTGAAAAACTTTTTCAATAAAAAAAAAAAAGATTCAACCAAGCCGGGGACTCAAGACAACCTACAAAGTTACCCCTGCATGGCCCCATGGGAGTCTGACAACCAATCAGAATACATTTCTTTCACAGGAACAGGAAGCAAGTTCAAAACCCAAGAGAGGGTATAAATCTTCTCTCTCTCTCTCTCTCTCTCTCACCCATGTGCTCGATTGCCCAGGACCTCAAAACCATGTGGTTCTGCCCACCATTAAACCATCTTTCCAATCAGCCTCCATGTTTCCAGTGTCTTTCTCCCCACTTGGAACTGAAGCCAGATGGACATTTCTTCCAACAGATTCCAATCCAAATTTAAGTGGGGTGCATCCAAAGGAATTGCAAAATTCTTCTATTTGTCAACGCCATAGAAAAGCTTCTCCGTAGAACATTTTGAAGGAAGCCTCGCTCCCCACTTTTTATTTTCCTTTTCTTGCGGCAGGGATGCAATGCTTTAATCATAAAAAAAAAATGAGACTGTAATCTTGAAGAAATCATCTTGACCAGCATTTAATGACTAGTCTGGTAGTTAACAACCTGAGGCAGAGCCTGGAGCTATTAAAGCTCTGAAGGGAAGAGGCCATAATTAACTGGATTCAGCTGAGGCCTAGTTTTTGAGAAACTAGCAAAAAAACCCAGTATCAAAGGACACCATCTCTTTGTAGGTTTTTCAATCCACAATAGTTCTTAGGCTAAGCCTGGCTTATAAAAGAAAAATGCCCCCTAGGGGTTTGCCAACTGACCAACATAAGCCAGCTTCTCCTGCTCTTGTGCTTTTGAAAATAAATTGATGTGCTCAGCGCTGAAGTATGTCCATCTGCACACTGGTTTCTTTTTCTGTAATCAAATATTTTGAAATATCAAACTCTTGGCTCTGAGGTGTTTTTTTTTTTTTTTTTTCAAAAACTGATGGGCTAATTCAGGCCTTGAATGGATAATATGTTGAGGTCAGATGACAGGCACTGTTGGATTTGAGGGTTAAAGTAATTGGTAACTTAATAGTATCCTTAACATGCTTTAAACTGCAAGCAAAGTTAATGGGGGAAGCCAGATTTACTTAAAAACCCACATGGCTCATTAACAGCTGCAGAGATTCACTTAACAGCCGTGGCAAAAAGGGTCCTAAAAATTGGATGTGACTCTGTTAATAACCGCCTTTCTTAGCAATGGAAATTCTGGTCTCAGTTGTGATTGTGTCGACAGTAGTGGTTGCCCCTGGTTCTATAGAACTAGTAGTAAAACCAGTGGAAGCCTCCACCCACTGACCCCAACATCATCAGAACGCTTCTGTGCATGTGCGAAGCGAGCACACGCGCGTGGCCCTGTTGCGAACCGGTAGTAAAAGTAAGTAGAACCCACCCCCGGTCGTGGAGTATTTATAGTGTCCACTTAAGTGTTTCCTGGTGTAGTAACTCCAGGTGTATGAAGTGGGTTTTTCTCTGCATTGTGTCTCATTCTCTGGGTGATAATATGTCTTTTTCAATCAGTTCTGTGGCCTAACTTAATGATAGAAATTCTGTTTTTTTTTATATCAAGCACCACACAGCGCAAACAAAGAATACAGTCACCATGTGCTTTACTGCTCAACTATAACAGGAAACAGGAAACTCTACTTAGAACAAAAGGGCATAGAGTATACACTATAGATCCAAACTTGTAAATACTGCCATCTACTGGCTGAATATTACTGTAGTTGTTGCATAGAAATACATTCCAACAATGAATTCCAACACTTGATTCTTAATACCATTGATTACATTTTTTAACTTTAATTCAGTTCAATACAGGTAATCCTCGACTTACAACAGTGCATTTAGTGACTGTTTCAGTGACAATGGTATTGAAAAAACCATTTTTCACACTTACGACCATTGCAGCATCCCCATGGTCACATGATCAAAATTCAGATGCTTGGCAACTGATTCATATTTATGATGGTTTCATAACCGTCAATTTTTATGACCTGACAAGCAAAGTCAATGAGGAAACCAGAATCACTTAACAACCACATTACTAACTTAACAACTGCAATGATTCACTTAACAACTGTGGCAAGAAAGATTGTAAAATGGGGCAAAACTCACTTAACAAATGTCTCACTTAACCACAGAAATTTTGGGCTCAATTGTGGTCGTGAGTTGAGGCCTACCTGTAATATTTATACAGTCAATGACAGGAAATTTTTTTAAAAAAAGCAAAGTGAAGCAAATAAATATAATAATGCACAGCAATAATAACCATACACAAACAACCAAGAGAATAAATTAAAAAATATAAAATTGACTCCTCCATTCTTTCATTTCTTGAAATAAAAGAAACCACAGAGCTGGAAATTTAGACCAGGAAAGGATTTCACATTTTTCCCCGTCTCATTTCCACACCTATTTTCCTCATGAAGTTGTTAGACCCGCAAAGCCTGTCCAAATTTAATATCAAGTACCATCCACCCCACCCAAAACGGCAGACAATTGCCAAGAAAATAAATCTAAAGCCATAGAGAGAGAACCGAGTAGGGCAGGGAAAGGAGGGGGGCGGAAGCGTCATTACGCAGATCTGGAGATAATGAAGATTATACCTCAATATTGGGATTACAATGTTACTTGTTGATTTCAATAAAAGTAGATACAGACCTTTTTTATATCAGGGACACGGCTAAGCTATCAGAATGAAGTAATCTCTCCGGGGAATTATTCATCCGACCAACTCGGCATCATTATTATTATCATTATTTTGAGGGGGGGTGGGATGGCTGGTGAACTGGAAAACTCCAGGATAGCCTGGATTTAATTTGTAATCTTAATTTTCATATCAATTGGCACAGGGGAGAGGATGAAATGAGGGGGGGGAGAGGGATAAGAAGTAAAGGGGGGGCTCTATTCTCCCCTAGCAACATGGAAACAATGAGAAGAGAGAAAAGATGGAAGATTGTCATTCCAAGCACATAATAGCCTACCCGGCCAGCCTCCCCTTCCGATCCATCTGCCTTCTGCCTAACATCGATCTATCATTACCCCTCTCCCACATTCAAAATATATATTTAACAGCCCTACAAGAGCTGGAAAGAGATAATATTAGCACATTTTTCGTGTCTCTCTATCTCCTTGGAGGGTGACCTACTATAAATCTCAGGCCTTTTCTTGAGATACTGCAGAGCTAGTCCTACGGTTAGGGAGAAGGAGGCACAGTCTTGTACATAGTATAGCTAAAAAGGTATGAAGAAATGTTACAGGAATTGGATATATCTAGTCTAATGAAAAGAATTTAAAATAACAGAGTTGGAAGGGACCTTTCAGGTCTTCTAGTCCAACCCCCTGCTTAGGCAGGAAACCCTACACCTCTTCAGACAAATGGTTGTCCAACATCTTCTTAAAAACTTCCATGTTGGAGCATTCACAACTTCTGGAGGCAAGTTTTTCCACCGATTAATTGTTCTAAATTTCTCCTTAGTTCTTGGTTGCTTCTCTCCTTGATTAGTTTCCACCCATTGCTTCTTATCCTGCCCTCAGGTGCTTTGGAGAATAGCTTGACTCCCTCTTCTTGGTGGCAGCTCCTGAGATATTAGAACACTGCTATCATGACTCCCCTAGTCCTTCTTTTCATTAAAGTAGGCATACCCAGTGCCTGCAACCGTTCTTCATATGTTTTAGCCTCTGGTCCCCTAATCATCTTTGTTGCTCTTCTCTGCACTCTTTCTAGAGTCCCAAGAGGGATTAGAGGGGGGACATGATAGCACTGTTCCTACAAAGACAAGGGTTGGGGGGTCAAGCTATTTTCCAAACCACCAAAAGTCAAGACAAGAAACAATTGGAAACTTACCACGGAGAGAAGCAACCTAGAACTGAGGAGAAATTTCCTAATAGTGAGAGCAATCAACCAATGGAATAACTTACAGTCAGAAGTTGTGGGTGCCCCATCACTGAAGGCTTTCAAAAAGAGAATGGGCAACCATTTGTTTGAAATGATATAAGGTGTCCTGCTCGAGCCAGGGGCTGGACTAGAAGACCTCCAAGGTCCCTTCAAACTCTATTATTCTATGTTCATCTCCCTCAGGCCATTTTAAGTGTTATGAAAGGGCAGCATGTGCCTAATTATTTAGTTTATAGTCGTCCTACCTGGGAAGAAATATTTTTGAATTTATTTATTTCTTAAAAAGACTAATCTGGCTGCCCAACTCACTCAAGGTGACCCCAGTTGGCTTACAAAGAAAGACGCTTTTTAAATGCTTCGTGAGTGCGAATATCATGGTTGGCTTTGAGTATTTTGTATACGGCTTTGTAGATAATATTAGAAATATAAGCTCCAATGTGGATAACACTGGCTGTATAGGTGTATACTTATTGAGTGTAGCTCCTGGGAAGTAAACATTCCCTTCATATTAATTTTCTGGATCAGACTTGAAGGGAAAATCCTTCAGAAAAATTATTTGTTTCAGAACTTTTGTAGTACAGATAGTCCTCAACTTACAACCATTTGTTTAGTGTCCATTTGAAGTTACAAGGGCATTGAAAAAAGTGACTTATACTGTTTTTCACACTTACGACCATTGAAGCATCCCCATGGGCACATGATCAAAATTCAGATATTTGGCAACGGACTCATATTTATGATGGTGGCAGTGTCCTGGGGTCATTTTTTGCAACCTTCTGACAAGCCAAGTCAATGGCTTGGCCTGAATAGGTTTTATGGGTTAGTTTTTTAATTATATAGCTTGGGGTTTTAAATTGGGAGGCCGATTAATTTAATTTATTTTTAGTTATCTTAACTTTTATATTGTATGTTATTTTAATTTTCGGACCGCCCTGAGTCCCTTCGGGGAGAAGGGCTGGATATAAATTCAATCAATCAATCAATCAATCAATTAATAAATAAATAAATAAATGGAAAAACCAGATTCACTTAACAAGTGTTCCTAATTTAACAACGGCAGTGATTCACTTCGCTTAAGAAATGTCTCGCTTAGCAACATAAATTTTGGGCTCAACTTTGGTCCTAAGTCAAGTACAACCTCTCCTAGTAAAATTTCTCTGAAAAAGGATGGACCCACTGAAATTAAGGTGGTTCTGGACTAACCAGAAGCTGGTACTGAAACTCCCAATTAATGTTCTCATTTAATTCTATCTCTATATCTACCTTGTTTCCCCGAAAATAAGACCTCCCCTGATAATAAGCCCAATCAGGCTTTTGAGTGCATGTGCTAAAATAAGCCCCCCCCGAAAATAAGCCCTCCCCGAAAATATTTAAAGGCAAAGCTGGAAATCAGGTAAGACGGCAAGAGGAGCCCCATCTTGCTCCACACGCCCCAAAATAATAAGACCTCCCTGAAAATTAGGCCAAGCGCTTATTTCAGGGTTCAAAAAAAATATAAGACAGGGTCTTATTTTTGGGGAAACATGGTAGTTTGTACCTCTCTAATCTCTGTATCTATCTTTCTAGTATCAGATCTGATTCAAGGATGAAAAATGGTGGAAGAAATCAATGGGGAAAAAATTAGGACTACGTATGGAACATATCTTCTGCACATTTAGACACACACACATAAAATAATCCTGAGCCATAAAAACATGGTTCATGAACTAGAATGTCTTTCTTCACATGTTGTGCTCAGCCAAGTCCAGAACCAACATTATTGGTGTATTGTATAGGAAAAGGGATGGCAGACTCTGGGGGTGGAGTGAAAAGGGGGATTAGTTTAGAATCCCTATATAGCCACAAGACCTAAGTCCAAGTCGTTTGACCTGTATCTATTTCTAAACAGGTGCCGACTACTTATTGAGAAGATTCCTTAGCAATAAATCAGTTTAATTGAACCTTCACATGTGAATCTGGTCTTTTGCACCTGAACTAACCTGCTACTTTTAGTAACCTTGGAAAAATTTATCCTGTTATTAGTTGTTGGAGTAAGATATAATTACCCATCTGGTTAACTAGGTGAAATAACAAGGGCCGATATCTTGGTCTTATCCTATTGGAGCCCAACAAACATAAGCATATGACGTTCTTCTGGCAATCATGCTTTTATCAAAATAGTGACAAGGGTTGTTAGAAGCATATGGCATGAAGTAAAAGGAAGAGATTTTTGGGTGTTGGAAAAAAAAACAAAACACCTCTCAGACCCTAAAATAGCATCTTGAATTCCAAGTCATATGATTCATTGCAATTGGTGGCTACTAAATATTCCTTCCAGCAGTTGTCTTATTTTTAGAAGCAACATCCTTTCTTACAGGTTTTGTACTTCGACTGTCTATCCCTCCAGATTTTGATGGAAAATGCAGGTCATTTCCACGGAATCTCCCAATGTTACAATAATTCTGGAATTTCCGTTGCCTTTTCTATAGGGGTGGGTTTCTAAAAGTTTAGCAAGGGGTTCTCTGACCAGTTGCTGGGTGGACATGGCCATGGTGGGTGTGGCCTAGTCAGCCTCCTGCACCACGGTGGGGGGTGGGTGGGACATTTTTGCCCTCCCCGGACTATAGAGGCTTTCCTCGAGCCTCTGGGAGGATGAAAACAGCCTCCCCAGGCTCTGGAGGTCCTCTGGAGGCCGGAAACGGTAGAGAAACTTCCGGTAGGCCTGTTTTTTGCCTGACCTGAGCCTCAGGGACACCCTGCACTTACCTGCATCCAAAACAGGCCGTGTGGGGATTCCTGGGAGGGGCAGGAGGGGCCAGCCAAGAGTGGGATTTGGGGGTTCTCCGAACTGCACAGAATCTTAGCTAGATTCTGAACCCCTGAGAACCCCCAGCAGTCCACCCCTGCTTTTCTCTCTACAAAGATAAGAGTTCTGGGGTTTTGTTGTGGTTGTTGTTGTTTTGCCCATGTCAGGCTGTATGTGTTTTGTCATAAATCCCCAGATTGGAAAATAAAAAGCAGAATCTTTCTCACTGTCTTTCCTCTCACGGTTATGAAGATTGAAGGAGACCACTGCTACTATTATCATTCCTCAAGGAAAGGCCTCTTATCTTACACCCCACTGGATTTATGGGTGCAAAACAAGAGAGTAAAGCATCGTTTGTATAAATAACAGAGTCAAACAACGATCAGGGATGACAAAGTGCTCCTGAGTTGACACATTAAATCAATCGGTGAGACTCGGCAAATGAAAAATGGACAGGAGATCTCTTCAAACCATCCTCACTAGACCAGACTATCATTTTAAGTCCTTGGTGGCACAGCAGTCATAATATGTGCTTCCTGGATTTCCCCATACCTGGCAAAACAACATTTTCAAGGAGAAAATTAAAATGCTGAGAAGATTTATCTTTACCTATGCAGGTGTCCTGTGAACCCCAAAGTCCCATATCTGTGAGAAGATGGAAGGAAGGAGGAATTCAAATGAATTAAAGACAGTTTGTTATTTCGGAGAAAAACAAGACACAAGAAGAATATCAGAATATCCCAAAGTGCTTTTTCAAGAGGTAACTAGACTTTGAAAAAGCCAGTTGGGACAAGTATGACCTGGATGACTCTTCAGACTAATATCAGAATATAATCAGTGTCAGAATCAGGGGTGAAATCCAGCAGGTTCTGACATGTTCTGGAGAACTGGTAGCAGAAATTTTGAGAAGTTCAGAGAATCGGTAGCAGAAATTTTGAGAGGTTCAGAGAACCGATAGCGGAAATTTTGAGTAGTTAAGAGAACCAGCAAATACCAGCTCTGGCTGGCCCCAAGGTGGGGTGGGAATGGAGATTTTGCAATATCCTTCCCACCCAGGAGTGGGATGGGAATGGGGATTTTGCAGTATCCTTCCCCTGCCATGCCCACCAAGCCACACCCACCAAGCCACACCACACCATGCCCACCAAGTCACACCCACAGAACCAGTAGTAAAAAAGTTTGGATTTCACCGCTGGTCAGAATCTAAATGCATACTTATCTTTATTGGAAAAAAACCCACATTGTTCAATCAAAAATCTGGTTTTGGCATGCCAACTTCTTTGTAAGCCTTCTCTGAGCTTGGTTATTTGCTTATAGACTTTTCTTTTCTTGGATTTATCCATGGTTTGCCTACCAGGGGTTGAAAAGCTCCATAAATCATGTGTCGGTAGGTGTTCCACATTGGCTGTTGTGACACATATTTTGAGTAACAGGGAGCCGCAGCAGAGGGGTGAAAGAGCCACATGTGGCTCCAGAGCCACAGGTTGCTGACCTCTGGACTAGACACATAAACTATGGGATCTATGGTTGAATTACCAGGGTTATTCAAATGAATATAAGTTAATTCCATTCTATCTCTAAACACGAATCTGATCTACTAATGGTCAAAGCAAATTGGCGGTAAGTAAGAATCAATCAGGGGTGGGATTCTACTGGTTTGGACCGGTTCAGGCGAACCGGTAGCTCTGACGAGCAGCTGGGAGAGAACTGGTTCGCTCCAACGATCAGGTTGGCCCACCCGTGCGCTTTACTTACCATTAAAAGCCTCTGACAATCCCAGCTGAGTTGCCTGATCAGCAGAGGCTTTTTTTTTCTTTTAAAAACATTTTTTCTACAACCTCTTCAGCGGATGATGAGCCGCGCGATCATCAGAGGCTTTTTTCTTTTACTTTTAAAAGCATTTTTTCAGCTGAAGAGGTTGTAGAAAAAATGCTTTTAATTTTTTTTTTAAAAAAAGCCTCTGATGATTGCGCAGCTCAGCTGGGCATGGGGGGGGCAGGGATGTTTGCTACCGGTTCTCCGAACCACCCACCACTATCGCTACCGGATCGGACGATCCGGTCTGAACCGAGAGCATTTCACCCCTGGTTCAAAGTCATGAAGATATTAGAATTAGAATTAGAATTATTTCCACCCTTTCCCCACACAATAGTTGTTTTTAAATCACAAAGCACAAATTAATCCTGGCTTTTAAAAGATATAAGCAACACAGAATCTTGTCAAACTTTCCACACATGCCAGGGAGCAGAATCAAAGCAAGATTCATATAATCTTGTAAAATGACAGAAATTTCGGATCAAAGTTGAGCAGGTAAATCAAACCTGAAATGAATGGATTAGAACAGGAAGATTGCTGTAACATTCTTTCTTTCTTTTTTATTAGAAAGACAGAAGCAGATTTTACTCAAACATGCTCTCTAATTCCCATCTGGAAAGACATTATTCTGGGAATGAAACAGGTCTGTGGAGAATTTTTTTAATGACAGCTGCAAAGTTGAAAATCTACAACTGGAACAGGCTTAATTTGTCATTCGGCAAAAGTGCTTTGTGTGCATTTGTGATTGTGCTGATGAAAAGAGGATTCAGCCTGTTTTCAATTGATCGGGATAACACTTTTAAAAGCCATGCCTCCTGCTTTGAACACCCCGGAACCCAAATCAATGGCTACGTATTCAAATAACACCCAAAATCGGATTGGTCGGAACATAAATATGGGTTTTATATCCAAATCCACCAAATAAATATAACATTGAGATTACAAAAACATTGATTTTTCATTATAGATGACATTCGGCTCTAGGAGAGCATGGGAAAAAAACAGTCTAAGGCAGTAGTGGATTTCACTTACCTTCGCTACCGGTTCGGAACTGTGAGCTCACACTGGTGCACGCTCACTTTGCTCGATCACAGCGCTTCTGCGCATGCACAGGACCTTCTGTGCATGTGGAGAGCATCCATGATGACGTCCAGGTGCGTGGGCGGAGCCTTCCACCGCTGCCGCTACCAGTTTGCCTGAACCAGGGTGAACTGGTAGAAACCCACCGCTGGTCTTAGGTTCTCATCTTAAACAGATGCATTAAAAGTTGGGATCTTGTATCTTACAAAGAAAATCACTATGAGATGTGGTATCGATGGTATCTGGCCCCCACAAGGTTAGCGAAAATGTACCCAAATGTAAATCCGACCTGTTGGAAATGCAAACAAGCACAGGGAACTTTTTACCATGCTTGGTGGCTCTGCCCAGAAATTAAGAAATATTGGAACAAGATAAAAACATGGGTAGCAGAAATAACAGATTACGAAATTGAATTAGAACCCGAAATTTTTTTATTAGGCATGATTAAAAAGAACATTAGAAATGATATAAAATACTTAATACTTCACATAATTACGGCGGCTAGATTAGCGGTAGCACAACTTTGGAAAATAGATCGATTGCCAACCGACCAGGAGCTAATACAAAAGATATACACATGCGCAGAAATGGACAAATTAACTTTAGAGTTACAGGATAAGGAGGACTCAAAATATTTTACAATATGGAATAGATGGTACCAGTGGATAAATCAGAGGAGGGGAAATGGGTAGAGATGAAATTCAGAAGAAATTAATATAATTAAAAATTGCACTGTCAGATAGATAGAAAATGAAATATGTCACTGTATGTTTGTATATATGTATATATAATAATAGAAATTAGTTAGTAGGTGAAGTTGTGTACTGTATATGTAAAGTTGTTTCTTGACTAAGAGAAACTTGTATGTTTTAAATGTTTTTAAAAATGAATAAAGTTTTGTTTTGTTTTTAAAAAAAGTTGGAATCGGCCATGAATTTTGGTGAGAATGGACTGGTGGGACATATAAAACATCACGGAGAAACACATACTTTCAAAGGCATTCTGAAGATTCAAAACACCTAGCACATGGGTCTCTCTGCAGTTCCAGTACAGGATCACATTATTTAAAAATTATTATTTATTTATTAAAGAAATGTATATAACTGCCCAGATGTCTCCAGGTCACTTACAAAATAAGAAAAAAAATCCACCATATAATAAAACCCATTAAAGGAAATTTATATATAATAAGGAAAGGAAAAAGATGAAAGGGAAGGGAAGTGGAGAGATGAAGGGAGAGAGGGAAGTGGAGTGGAGTGAGGCAGAGGAGAGGAGAGAAGAAAAGCCGAGGGAAGAGGAGAAGGAAGGAGACGGAAGAAGAGGGAAGTAGAGAGGGGAAAGGAGAGAAGGAAATGGATGAGAGGAGAGGAGTAGGAGAGAGGGAAGTGGAGTAGAGGAGAGAGAAGATGCAAAGGTGCTGCTAAATGCAAAATTATTATTTTTTTCAAAAGTTGAAGATGAATATCTGTTCAGAAATAAACAGCGCCAACTGGTTCAACCAGAGATATGTTTATGTTTATTAATGTCTAATAAAATTTACCGTAGTTCCTAATTTGCAGCCTTCACCCGACAGGGATCATGCTGTATAATTTATGCTCATATATATAAAAAAAAATCTTTACTAACTTGGACCTCATAAATTTGATCATTTCATAATTTAGAGTTAAATTTCTTCTTTTAATGAAAGAGAAGTTAATGTGACAGTTATTAATGCTATTTTAGTGTGTTTAAAATTACCGCATTATGATAAAACAGTATTTAAGGGTTTGGTGTTTTTTTTTTTTTTAAAGAAGTATATTTCAGCTCAAAATGAAATCTTAACGGCTTTAATTTTTGTGAGTCTGACACTGAATTTCAAAGCATTGTAGTGTCAATTGGAAAAATGATTCCCATGAAGATGAATCATATAATGGAACTCAGAACTGGAAAACCCTGAAGAGCAAAGTCTGATGAATGTGTGAATCTGCCCAAATTATAGTCAAGTATTTCTATAATCGTGACATATGTTATCTTCATAGTCCATAAAACCAGAATCTACATTACACATCTGTGATTAAGGCTCAAGTATCGGTAGTCCTCAACTTACCATCACAATTGAACCCAAAATTTCTGTTCCTTAGAGAGACCGTTGTTAAGTGACTTTTGCCCCATTTTATGACCTTTCTTGTCACAGTTGTTAAGTGAATCACTGCATTTGTCAAGTTAGTAATACAGTTGTTAAATAACTTGGGCTTCCCCGCTGTCTTTGCTTGTCAGAATGTCACTGAAGGTCAGGGATGGGTTAGAGAAACCTCTGCTACCGGTTCGCAAGTAACGGACTGAACCGGGAGCAACCCACCACTGCTAAGGGTAAACCACACTTGCAATTTTGCATCCAGTTTTGGTCGCCACGATATAAAAAAAGATGTTGAGACTCTAGAAAGAGTGCAGAGAAGAGCAACAAAGAGGATTAGGGGACTAGAGGCTAAAACAGATGAGGAATGTCTACGGAGATTCTCAGTCATCCAGGTTGTCCCAAAGGTGCTTTTTCAAGAGGCCACTGGACTTTCTGTTTTTTCTTTGAAGACATTTTGCTTCTCATCCAAGAAGCTTCTTCAGCTCTGACTGGATGGTGGGGAATGGAAGGTTTTATACTCCTTGCAGACAGCTGGTCATTTGCATTCTTTTACAGAGTCGTTGAGACCACTTGGAAGTTTGTCTGTGCCCTCAGGGTCACCTGAGTAGTGCATATAAGGAGGAATGGTTGCAGGAACTGGATATGTCTAGTTTAATGATAAGAAGGACTAGGGGAGACATGATAGCAGTCTTCCAATATTTGAGGGGCTGTCACAAAGAAGAGTGGGGTCAACCTATTCTCCAAAGCACCTGAAGGCAGGACAAGAAGCAATGGTTGGAAACGAATCAAGGAGAAAACCAATCTAGAACGAAGGATAAATTTCACGACTCTGAGAACAATGAATCAGTGTAACAACTTTTAGCAACAGAGTGGTCAACGCCTGGAATGTCTACCTGGCTCCATTGTTACAACCTCAAATCCTCACAGCTTCAACCTCAAACTGTCTACCATGGACCTCATCCCATTTCTGAGAGGTCCGTAAAGGGGGTGTGCATAAGCACACCAGCGTGTCTTCCGTCCCTGTCTTACTGTCCCCATTTATCTGTACTTACTTCCTCTTCTGACCCAGGCCCACATAGTTAGTATTAAATACAAAACAGTTCCAAAAAACAAACAGATTGTATTAAAACAGCTGAGAATTAACTCATTCTCAGCGTATTCCAAATTAAATGAAAGCAAAGTCCTCAAAACACCATTCTTCAGTTTATCTCTGACCTTGGGATAATTAGGCAAACTGCCAAAGGCTTTTCTTGGCAACAGTTCAGGAACAGAAGACATTGACAAGAAAGAATACATCCAAACACAAAGCAAATCTCTCAACGGTTGTTTTCCGGTAAAGAGGCCAAGGGCCATTGCTGGTCTTTTAAGCCTTATGGGAGGGGCCAATCATCTCTTGGCCCTACTCCCAAGTCGTCCTCTCTGCTTTAGCTGCTCCTGCCTTCTGGCAGCTCTTTTCATACGTGCACTAGGAACAGGCTCCTCCTGTTCCTCTGCCTCTCTACTGTCAGCCTCTGGAGGCTCTGAAGTCTGTGCATCACTCCCTAATGGCCCTGGTCCCATCTCTGCCTCCGATGCAGAGCCCTCATCCGGGCCTTCCCCAGCCTCCAGGACTGGCCCATGTTCTTCCTCAGCCTCATCGCTGTCCGACTCCACTGCCAGCTCCGCAGGCTGCTGGCGGACCACAACATTTCCTTTGTTTATGTTTATGTTTACACCTATACCTGCTATCTTGTACATGTTTGACAAATAAATAAATAAATAAAATAAACTTGCCTCCAGAAGTTGTAGATGCTTCAACACTGGAAGGTTTTAAGAAGAGATTGGACAACCATTTGTCTGAAAATAGTATAGGCTTTCCTGCTTGAGCAGAGATTGGACTAGAAGATCTCCAAGGTGCCTTCCAACTCTGTTATTCTGTTAACTTACAGTGTGATTTTTGGAAGGAATCCTTCTATTATTCCAAAGAATGGACAGACATTCTCCCACTCAAGTTCTCTGCAAGGCCTTGCCTGGTCTACATGGACTGTCTTTTGGCTTCACCAAGTTCAGGGGTGTCAAACTCAAGGCCCGGGGATGAGATCTGGAAACAGCAAAGGACCGGCCTCTGCCGGTGAAAACGGAGCTCGGGAGGATTGCAGGAAGCCATTGCAGTCAAAAATGGAGCTCGTAAGGGCCACGAGTGGCACTCCCAAGCGTTGTTATCTCTGGCAGAAAGTTGCAGAAGGCCATCGCAGCTGAAAATGGAGCTCGCAAGGGCCACAGGGGGCGCTCCCAAGCTTCATTTTCACTGGCAGAGGGTTGCAGGAGGCTGTTGCAGCTGAAAACGGAGCTCGGGAGCCTGGTTTTGCTGGCAGAGTGCTCAGGTCATCACAGGCGCCCCGACATGAGTGATGTCGAGCTGGCCATGCCCACCCCAGCCACGCCCACCCAGGCTCCCCAAGGTCAAACACAACCCTGATGTGGCCCTCAATGAAATCGAGTTTGACACCCCTGACCAAGTTCATAAACTTTTTCTTTTTACCGCAAAGCTCTGAACGATCCATATGTCTTTTCGGTGCATCAGGCGCTAGGCCAGAAGCAGAGTAGCATAAGGGTATTTGAAGGTGACGCATGCTGTCATTTGATGAACAGAAATGGAAGGGTGGGAGGCGCTCTGGCAGCCGAAGCCTTGGCCTTGATAACTTGTGATGGTGACCAGGTGGGGTGTGTTATCTTAATAGTCTGGAGCTCTTGTGAATTATTTGCTGATAGATGTAAACAGCTGTTATTCTTGGTAATGGAAAGCAATTAGAAACATCTGTACTCTTGGCTATGAGTAATGCACACTTCCCTCATGGCTCCCAAGTGCCAATTGGAAATAATAACTACATCATCAGAATGGGGCTGGCAAATATAACCTGCATTCTGGACCAATGATTAGTAGTGAGCTGTGAAGAACAAGAGGTGAAGAGCAGAAGGAAGAGATGGCCCCTGTCCTAGAAGAGCAAAAACTTCCAAAATGTTCCAGAAAAAACCCCCAACTCCAAATAAAAACTCTGAAGCAAGCATTTTACAAAGTTCTATTTACTAGAATAGGTAAACTGGCACATCTGGGGAAACCTGAGTCTGAGAGGTCCAGGTTTTCCCTCAGTAAATCAAAAAACCCCAAAACCATCCCCTCAGTCCTCAGTCAATCACATGCTCCAATCACCATCTGCCCCATCTCAAGACAGCACTCCAACCACTCCTTCCCCAGATGCAGGATCGGCCTGACCTTGACTGACAGGAAGAATGCTATTTTGTCTACAGACAACCCCTCTACTAAATCCCCCCTCCTACTTTCCCACACAGGAGAAAGTGGCAGCATGGAAGCTTCCGGCTTAATATGGCTTCCAAAGCTGACAGGCATTCCCCCCCCCGCCCCCTGCAGAAAAAACCACATCCTGAAAAATAAGTTCCAAAGGTGCTTTTTTTCAAGAGGCAATTGGACTTTTTGGTTTTGCTTTGAAGATGTTTCGCTTCTCACCCAAGAAGCTTCTTCAGCTCTGACTGGATGATGGGGAATCAGGGGTTGGATTCTACTGGTCAGGCAAACCGATAGCTCTGACGATCAGCTGGGAACAAACCGGTTCGCTCTGACAATCAGGTGGGCCCGCCCGCTCCTGCGCTTTACTGACCTATATCTTCTGAGCTGATTCATGCAGCAGGGCGGATTGCCATGCCTCAGCTGTGTTACTCCCCAGCAGTAACGCAGAAGGTAAGTTTTCATAAAACTGTGCATATGCACACAGCATGCATCAGCCATGTGCATGCGCAAAGCACGCAATCTCCCAATCGATTGTTAAACCGGCAGGATCCCACCACTGTGGGGAATGGAAGGATTTATACAAAGAATGGAAATGTCCAGCTGTCTGCAAGGAGTGTCTTCTCGGCCCATTCGCTGAAACACCGTTTGTCCCAGGCCTTTGGCCACACATGACAGTTGGCTGCCAGCCAATTGGGTGGTAGGCAGAAGCCACAGTTCTTCTGCGCATGCGCAGATCACCCATGATGACATCTGGGTCAGTGGGCAGAGCTTCCCGCTGGTTTTACTACCGGTTCTTGCGAACCGTCTGAACCAGGGGCAACTCACCACTGGATTACATGTATTTGAGTCTTCTACTTCTGGTTTATCCTCCCAAAGGGTTATTTACCCCTTCTAACATCCTCAACTGCATTGGTTCTGAATACTTTGCGGAAAGTTGGCTGTGAAAAGCTGAACCATAGGAAAGGCTGAGCGCCAAAGAATGGAGGCCTTTGAACTATGGTGCTGGAGAAGACTCCTGCGAGTCCCTTGGACTGCAAGGCGATCCAACCGGTCAGTCCTAGAGGAGATCAACCCTGGCTGCTCTTTAGAAGGCCAGATCCTGAAGAGGAAACTCAAATACTTTGGCCACCTAATGAGAAGGAAGGACTCACTGGAGAAGGGCCTAATGCTGGGAAAGATTGAGGGCAAAAGAAGAAGGGGACGGCAGAGAACGAGGTGGCTGGATGGAGTCACTGAAACAGTAGGTGTGAGTTTAAATGGACTCTGGAGGCTGGTAGAGGACAGGAAGGCCTGGAGGAACATTAATCATGGGGTCACAATGGGTCGGACACGCCTTCGCAACTAACAACAACAACTTTGCAGAAGATGGTAGAAACAGAAGGATGAGAGTTAATGTTTCTTCCAGAGAGTAACATGGGAAGACATGCATGATAGGTTCCCACTCTGTATCTTGAGTTTCCACCTCTCCACCGTGCCAGCTGATTGTCAAACTATACAGAAGCGAACATTTGAATCATGCCAACATCTGCTGAAGCCCCTCTTCCTCCTACCTATTGCTGTTACATGATGTATGAGGCGGCTGACAATCTGTAAGTTGTTTTTTGGCTGTGAAACGTTAAGATAACCGAAATAGGAACACCGCGGATAAAGACACAGATTCACTGGCGGGAAGGGGTTTTATTTTGCATTCTGCAACGCGAGTGTCAGGCTCCTGATAGGAAGGATGTTTGTTGTTTGGTGGGGTAATAGGGGAGCAGGAGAGAAAGGCCGAATACGTTGGCAGTGTGTATCTCTCCCGGGAACTGTTGCTTCCATCGCCATTTAATCCTCAGCTTTGGCGGCTGCCTTGGCAGTCGCACCGCTCCATGAGTGCCAATTGTTCAGTCTTGAGATGGGAACACCTGTTTATTAGCATTTGGTTGAGCACACATAGCATATTTCATGGAGACAGCCGAGGGAGGAAAACATTTCTGACAATAATAATAACAGATACCATGCAGGTTGATGGTCCGTCCTCGTAGGGAAAGCCCCTTCCTTTTCATCATGGTCACCTGCTTCGTACATTTACCTATATGACCTTTGGACTCAATTTGAGAGTTCTGGAGAACAGCTCATTCTTCTTTCTATTATGAACTCTTGTAGAGAGGCTCAAATGCTGATTGAATAAAGAAAGCTCCTTTCACCCGTGACATTTCTGAAAGCCGATGAAGGCAAATATATGGATAATGTTGCAGGATCCAATCTGAGTTGGTCATCGGTGTTGGAAGAAATATCCATCTGGCTCAGTTCCAAGCCGGGAGAAAGGTACTGGAGACAAAATGGAGGCTGGAGGCTGATTGGAAAGATGGTTTAATGATGAAGCAGAAGTGCATGGGTTCTGGGCAGCTGATCACATGGAGTTGAGAGTGGGGTGGGTGAGTTTATACCTTCTCTGAACTTTGCATTTGAGCTTCCTGTTCCTGTGCAAGAACATGTATTCTATTGGCTGTTGTAGGGGTTATGTAGGGGTCATAGCTGGCTCTATAGGCAAAGTACAAATCCTAGGTGTTTCTCTGAGCTAAGTTTGGTTGACACTTGATCTGCTCTGAGATGATGCAATGAAGGAACTTGTGTTCTGAAAGGGTGTTGGGCAATTCCTATTATGGCTTAATGGCTTTGTCCTGGTTTGGATCTTGAGTGAGGACTAATCTTATCACTCTGCCTTTGTTCAGACTTTGCTGCAGGGAGTAATGGATTACCAAATCTGCATTTCTAAAAGCTGCCCCAGATCAGTATCTGCTTGGGGGCAGGAAGCTGAGGCTCTGAGTTTCTGTCTCCCTTAAGATTTTTTAATTTCTCTTTTAGGGGAAATATCGTATCCTGCCTTTTTTTATTATTATTCCTCAAAATATTTCATTCTTCTAGGATGGGGGTGGGTGGCTTCCCACACCAGGACCAAGGCTTTATTCTTCCAAGCTTTTGAGCTCGTGCTGGAGCACATCCTCAGCTAACTTCTCTTTCTCCAGAATATGTACACTGGGCTGCTCTACATATTATACAACACATATTCTGGAGAGGAAGAAAGTCTCTGAGGATGGGCTCCAGCACAAGCCTGAAAGCTTGGAAGAGTACATCTTTAGCCCCGGTGACCGACTCATATTGGATTCTGCAAGTCTGAAAGCATCCATATCCTATCAATTTTAGCACTTTCCACCCCCAGCTAATGAACTGTATATTCTCTTTTTCCTAGGTATCTGTTGTGGTCCACCAGCAGCCTGCGAAGCTGGCAGCAGAGTCAGACAATGAGGAGGCTGGGGAGGAACATGGGCCAGTCCTGGACTCTGGAAAAGGCTTGGACGAGGGCTCTGCGTCAGAGGCAGAGATGGTGCCAGGGCCATCTGGGAGTTATGTGTTGACTCCGGAGCCTCCAGAGTCTGACATCAGCGAGGCAGAGGAACAGGGGGAGCCTGTTCCCAGTACGCGATGCGCAGAGCTGCCAGAAGGCAAGAACAGTTAAGACAAAAGGGGCGACTCAGGAGTAAGGCTTGGAGATGATTGGCCCCTCCCATAAGACATAAAGGAGGAGCAAAGGCACATGAGCCTTTGCAGGAAGCAACTTTGTTCGTGCTGGTCGCTTTAATTTCTGAAGCTCCATTTTGACTCTGTGCTCCGTGTGGCCTTGCAAAGCTAATTGCCAATTAGGTCTTTGGCAGCGTGTCAAGGGAGATAAAGGTGGGTGCTTATCAGCCTTATCCTGAAGGACTGTGGAGTCAGACTTCTGTCGGACTCTTTACAAACTATTTGTGACTCATCACAAATGAGGGGAATGAACAGAATTTGCAGCCGTTGAAATAAAAAGAGGGTTTTGGGGACTAATTGTGTGCTTTTTACTGTCTCAGGAAGCCTAGGTCAGAACAGCATCTCCTGAAAGTTCAGAAAGAAAAGAAATTCAGTGATCTCCTGAGAATCCAACAATGTAGGGCATCATCAAAGGAGGAATAATAGAATGACAGAGTTAGAAGGGACCTTGGAGGTCTTCTAGTTCAGCCCCCTCTTCACTCTATACCAGGGGTGTCAAAATCAAGGCCCACTGGCCGGATCTGGCATGCAATGTGGGTAGATCTGGCCCACAGGGCTGCCCTGGAAACAGCAAAGGGCTGGCCCCTGCCACCCTGGCCCAACCCAGCCAGGTGCTCCCCTAGGGTACGTGCACAAGAGATGGAGAGCACACAGGGGTTGGTAGTGTCCAGCAGCGGCTGCAGCTCATTGGCCCCTCTCCGCCTCATCCTGCCCTGCCTTGCCTTGCCCCGTAATGGCACTGACAGCAGCAGCAGGAGGTCCAAGGAGGAGGGAAGCATGTGGGCTGTGCCCTGGGAGTTCGAGAGCCAACCACGCTCACCTGGCCATGCCCACCTCATAGTTTTTCTTGCAACTGGCTGTTCTGTCCCCCTTCCTCACACAGGCAAACGTAATACCAAGCACGCCTGCCAATATTTTATTAGGTAAACAGATTAGAATTCTTGGCAGACCAAGGTTTTGGCAACAAACTGCCGAATGCTTGCCAAGACCGTTTTCACTCCCATAAAGCAGAAGAGAACTTATCTTCAATCCGTTCCAGGAGCAACAAATTATCCACGAGACAAGAGTTTAGTCAATGTTCAGTCCAAAATATATCCAAGCCGAATTTCAGAGATCACGATGTGACTTTCAGGGTTTAACTTTGTCCGTCACAAAGCCTGAAGAGTAATCCCACCCACTTTTATTCCTGGTGGGGCGTGGCTCCGTGACTCAGCTCAATCTCTGGCCCTCCCATACCTCTTCCGTTGCTGTGCATGCTTCTCCCTCTGACGCTGCCTGGGATCAAGCCAGGATTCATCATCCTCGCTCCCTATCAATTGGTGCTCCGATATGCCTTCCTCCTGGCACATCCCAGGCTGTTCCTCCTGGCCTTTGGATGGAACCTAAGGTATTGCCAGAAAGGAGGGTCCTGGAGAGGGAGACCTTGTCAGTTCCTCCCCATCACCTTCTGAGTCCTCTTCCTCTGTTAGGACAGGCTTGGGAGTCGGGTTCACAACACTGGCCCTTTGCGGGCAACCATAATGCTGATACGGCCCACCATGAAAATGAGAACCCTAACCGTAACCCTGCTCTATACCATTTCAGACAAATGGTTGTCCAATTTCTTCTTAAAAACTTCCAGTGTTAGAGCACCCACAAATTCTGGAAGCAAGTCGTCCCACTGATTAATTTTTCTGTCAGGAAATCTCTCCTTAGTTCTAGGTTGGTTCTCTCCTTGATTAGTTTCCATCCATTGCTTCTTGTCCTGCTTTCAGGTGCTTGGTCTATTGTTCAGTTCCTCTTTTCATTCACTGAAGTCAAACTACAAAATAGCTTGGTGCCAGATCATCTTAAAAGGCAGGTTTTGCTTGGACCTAACCGTGAACTATGACCACATCCTCTCCATGTCTGGCTTTGAGGTATCTTACTGTTCTAGATTTTTGTTGAACAAAACTTTTTCAATTCCTTTATGCCATCTTTGAAGGTCCTCACCAAGATGATACTCTGGTGCCATTTTTACTTTTCCTTTCGGTGCTGGGAGAAAGTGTTTCTATAACTACAACTTTTAAGTTTCTATTTTGGTTGGGTTTTAATCACTTTATCCTGCCTTGTCTGCATTGATGATCGTTATTCTAACGGAGGGTTTTATACATCTTATATTAGCTCAATAATAAAAATATGAAAGCCATCTGGAAATCCAGATTCTTTTTTAGAAAAAAAAATCCATTTTATTCTACTGCTGCCTTTGACATGGCAATTTTTGGGCCCAACACATTTTGATGAGGATTTTTAAAAATAATCTGAAGAAGTATTTGTGAGGCTAGATATGTGGGGAGGGGGAGGGGTTATGGGAGAATTTTCCATTTTTCAAAGTTCAGCCTAGAAAAATAAAAAACGGAGTGTCAGGGTTCCAAGTAATAATCCCCTAGTAAGCAGAACTCCTCAAAGAATAGCTTTATTGGAAATGTCATATTGGTACAGATCTGATGAAAACCGACTCTGAAGGTTCCCTCAGTTTTAACCTACCATATTTTTCGGAGTATAAAACACACTTTTTTCCCCACAAAAAAAGAGAGTGAAAATCTGGGTGCGTCTTATACTCCGAATGTAGCCCCGCCCAGCCTCTGAAACAGAGATTTCACAGGCTGAAAAAAGCCTCTGAAAGAAGCTTCAGAAAAAAAAAGCCTCCATGGCTTTCAGAGGCAGAAAAAAACATTTTTCTGAAACAGAGTTTCAGAAGTTTCAGAGGCAGGAAAAAAAGAGAAAGGCACAGAGCTCAAAACCAATGAACCTGTTGCTAAAATTCACCTCTGGGAACAGCTGATTGGGGGTATTCCGGGAGGCCGATCCACCCGCCAATCAGTTTTTTTCCTTATTTTCCTCTCCAAAAACTAAGGTGCGTCTTATACTCTGAAAAATACGGTCGTTAAAAAAGAAAGTTTTCCCACAACCCCAAACAATCAGTCACATGGCCCAATCAAGGCACTGACTAGTTGTCTGGTGACCTCAATCCTCCTTCCATGATCCTGTTCCCAGTATGCGCATGTGCAGAGTTGCCAGACGAAAGGAACAGCTAAAGAACGAGGGTCGATTTGGGAGTAAGGTCACAGGTGGACGATGAAGGGCCCCTCCCATAAGGAATAAAAGAGGAGCAAAGGGGGAGGGGTGTTTGCAGGAGGCAATTAGTTCATTTCTGCATTCTTGCCAAGTATTGTCGGTTACAGCGTGGAGTCTGAAAGATATCCACCTGGCCACTCTCCAAGCCTGATAAAGGTCAGTAATTGTCAACTATCTTCAAAGACTATGGGAGAGGAAAGACTTTGCTGGAGAGGAATTCACTGTAAATTAAATAAAAGGGGTTTATCGGGACGAGGACTGGGCTTCGTGCTGCTGGGGAAGCCTAGGTCAGAACAGTATCCAAAGTGGGGGGTGGGATATAGAAGTTGTATGTATAATCTTTGGGCTACAACAGTTAAGCTAGCATAGGAAATTAGCACCCACCCCATTCCTAGAGGAATGAAATATTTTGGGAAATATTAAAAAGGCAGAATATTATGTTTCCCTGGATGAGAAATGGAGAAGCATGTTTTAAAGACGAAGCAGCTCCCATCTTCCTGCTCCCACCCTTTGTCAATGGGCCAGAGGCAGAAACTCAATCTTTGTCAATGGATCATCATCTGCAACACAATAGGATCCATCTAGCAACAGAAACTAACACAATAGGACCCATCTAGCAACAGAAACTCACCACATGGCACCTGGGAAGATTACATCAGCCAGCAAGGCCAGCTAAGACCCCCACCCCCTGGGAGTCTGACAACCAATCAGGATACTCTTTCGGGGCCCCAGGAAGTTCAAAGCCAGAGCAGGCATAAAACCCAGGGACTCACAGTATCTCCCCCCTTTTCTGTTCAGGAACTCAAACCATGTGATCCTGTCCACCATTAAACCATCTTTCCAAGCAGTCTCCAGGTTTCCAGTGTCTTTTTCCACCCTTGGAGCTGAACCCAGAAGAATATTTCTTCCTACACTAGCAATATTTTGCTTTGCAACATGCTGTCCTCTTCCTTTTGCGGCCCCTTCCAAACAGAAGGGGCCGCAAAAGAGGATGGCAGGAGAATTTTGGATACTTCTGGACAGCCAAGCCTGGGGACTAAAGGTCACAGGAAGAAATATACTTCTATTTCTCAAAAGCCTCCCTATGTTCTGCTGTGGCTGCTGATGTTGTCATTGCTTTCTGTGACTTGTGATATGGGGGGAGGGGGGCAGGGGGCGGCGGCAGAAGGCCGCTTGCCAACAAGAGCAGAATGCCATTATGAGAGGAGGCTGCTGCGGGCTGCCGCGATCACCAGGAATTTATCACTGCAAGCATTGATCATCACGGACTCCTTCACCAAATGACTTTGGATGACCCAGGTTTTGGCAAGCGGTCTTGGAGACTTGCGTGGCAATGATTATTAAACCGAGTATCCGTGTAATCGAATTGGGGAAGGGTGTGTGTGTGTTGGGGGTGGGGGGGTGGGGAAAGATTGCATTGGAGCGGGCGGCAATATTTCATAAAGTCCCTACATGCAGAACAGGGGCAGATTTGTTCCAGTTGTCCAGGCGGCTGGACAGACTGTTGGGGAAATGGGCACGCCTGGATATTGCTCATTTGGCAGCCAAATGAGCAGGGGAGATTGGCATTCCTGGTATGTTGGCCACAAGGAGCAAGAACGAAGAATGGAGTTGGATTCCACATCAAATAAATGCCCAGAATGTTTCAACATCATTTGTTTCATAATCATCTTGAGGCACCCAAAACACGTTCATCTCCATAACAGAATAAGAGAGCTGGAAGAGACCTTGGAGGTCTTCTAGTCCAACCCCCTGTTTAGGCAGGAAACCCTACACCACTTCAGACAAATGGCTGCCCAATCGCTTCTTAAAAACTTCCATTGTTGGAGCATTCACAACTTCTGGAGGCAAGTGGTTCCACTGATTCATTATTCTAACTATCAGGAAATTTCTCCTTAGTTCTAGGTTGCTTCTCTCCTTGATTATTTTCCATCCATTTTTCTTGTCCAGCCTCCTGGTACAGTGCTTTTGAAAACCAGAGAGCTTCGTAGGGTATAAATCTACCTGCAGTTTGTCACTGCATTTTTGTATTTACCAGCTGAGCTCATTATTTCTGGACTGTCAGACTTTCCGTAGCTTGCCAAAGTTTCTTATCAGTAACTGATACTACGCGTGTCTGCATTCTTTCACTTGCTTCTTCACTTTTCTTTGTTTTCTTGCCAAGAGAAGTCCGGCTGCAGAGATGTAGTCGGTAGGAACTTTATCAAAATGTAACAATTTAATTATTTTTTAGATTAGTAAGATGTTTTATTTTCTTCTTTACAATAAATATGAGTTTAATTAGAAGATGTATTCCAGTTTTATTTTTCAAATGTATATACAAGGAAAATGCCACGGTCCAGGCAATTACCCCAGGAAGGTAACGGGGCTAATTGCCTCTGACACAGTTGTTCTCTCTAACAGGAAATAAAACCACCAGTTCAGCTGAGGGTTAGGGTTAGGGTTAGGGTAGCTTTGATTCTTAAACTGAAACGATGAACAGAATGTTCTGCATCTGGTTCTTAAGACTTGACTGGCTATCCCAGGGGTCTGCAACCTTAAACACTCAAAGAGCCATTTGGACCCGTTTCCCACAGAAAAGAAAACACCGGGAGCCACAAAACCCTTCCCGTGCCTGACTATTTCTTGAGCTGCCATATAGTGGCATATAGCTGCCACTATATAGCATATGTAGTTGAATTAAACATTCTGTTTTCTTCTGAAACTTTTCTTTTCTTGGATTTATCCATGGTTGGCCTACCAGGGGTTGAAAAGCTCAATAAATCATATGCTGGTGGGTGTCGCACATTGGCGGTTGTGATGTATATTTTGAGTGACAGGGAGCCACAGCAGAAAGGTGAAAGAGCCACATGTGGCTCCAGAGCCACAGGTTGCCGACCCCTGGGCTATCCTAAAAAACAGAATGTATTGGTTTGAGGTCATTGAGTTTGACCTTGAGGTAATCCCAGCAAAAGAATTCTCAAATGATCACAAAATGAAATTCAGTGGTGAGAAAAAAATAAGGTTTTACACTTAGGCGAGAAAAACCAAATATACAGTCTGTAGAGATTCTCAGTCATCCAGGTCATGGTTGTCCCAAAGGTGCTTTTACAGAAGACAACTGCACCTTCTTATTTTTTCTTTTTGAAGACGTTTCGCTTCTCATCCAAGAAGCTTCTTCAGCTCTTCAGCCCTCCACACTATCCTGTCAGAGCTGAAGAGGCTTCTTGGATGAGAAGCGAAACGTCTTCAAAAGAAAAAACAAGAAAGTCCAGTTGCCTCCTGAAAAATCCAATTGTACAGGTACAGATTAGGTGATACTTGACTCAATAGCAGTAACTTAGAGAAGGGTCTTGGAACCCTAATGGACATTCACTTAAATTATGAGCCAAATGTGATGCAAAACCACTGCAATCCTAGCTTGCATTGACAGTGGGATAGAATCAAGATCACGTGACGTGTTAATACCACTTTATAATGCCCTGTAAGACCACATTTGGAATACTGCATCCAGTTTTGGTCATCACGATATAGAAAAATGTTGAGACTCTAGAAAGGGTACAGAGCAGGGGTGGGTTCTAATTTTTTTTACTACTGGTTCTGTGGGCGTGGCTTATTTTGTGGGTGTGGCTTGGAGGTCATGTGACTAGGTGGGCATGGCTAGCTGGTCAGAGTCATTTCTGGAAGGTCCTCGCACTTACGACCAGTCCTCGCACTTACCACCCAACTCATTTGTTTGCTTTTAACACTGATCAGCTGTAGGGCGGCCCTTTGAAGCCCCAGGGCAAGAGTTTAAACAGTTTTTTTCCCTCTAGTCATCAGCTGGGACTCAGGAAGCAGCAATAGATTGGGGGTGGGACCAAATAAAAGGTAAGAATAACGTGGGGGGTGGGGGGGGAGGGCGGGGGGGGGGAAGAACCAGTTCGGTGACGTCATATCGTCACCGCTACCGGCTCGGCTGAACCGGACCGAACCGGGAGGAACCCACCACTGGTACAGAGGAAAGCAATAAAGACGATTAGGGGGACTGGAGCAGGGGTGGGTTCTAAATTTGTTTACTACTGGTTCTGTGGGCATGGCTTATTTTGTGGGCGTGACTTGATGGTCATGTGACAATTATTTAGGATTTAGCAGAGGTACTGGTCTACCAGGCTTTTAACTGCTTGCAGAGCTGTACCGATCTACCCATTTATTTTTGCAGCTACTCATGTATTTTTGCAGGCACTGATCTACTCATTTGTTTTCTTTTACCACTGATCAGCTGTAGGGCGGCCCTTTGAAGCCCCTTGACAAGAGTTTAAACAGTTTTTTTCCCTCCAGCCATCAGCTGGGACTCAGGAGGCAGCAATAGATTGGGGGTGGGGCCAAATAAAAGGTAAGAATAATGGGGGAGGGCGGGGGGGGGAGAACCAGTTCGGTGACATCATATCATCACCGCTACCGGCTCGGGAGAACCAGGCCGAACCGGGAGGAACCCACCATTGGACTGGAGGCTAAAACATATAAAGAAAGGTTGCAGGAATTGGACATGTCTAGTCTAGTGAAAAGTAGGACTAGGGGAGATACGACAGCAGTCTTCCAATATTTAACGGGCTGCCACAAAGAAGAAGGGGTCAATTTATTTTCCAAAGGGCCAGAAGGCAGGACAAAAAGAATGGATGGAAACTAATCAAGGAGAGAAGCAACCTGGAACTAAGGAGAAATTTCCTGACAGTGAAAACCATTATTCAATGGAATGGCTTGTTTTCAGAAGTTGCGAATGCTCCAACACTGGAGATTTTTAAGACGAGACTGGACGGCCATTTGTCGGGAATGGTGTAGGATTTCCTGCCTGAGCAGGGGGTTGGACTAGAAGACCTCCAAGGTCCCTTCAACTCTGTTATTTTAGTTACATAACAGAGCTCTGTTTAGCTCTGTTAGGTTCAGTTTTTCAAGCTGAACCTCTTTCCCGTTCCGCATATTTCAATTCTCAGAAAATAACAAAAAAATGGTAAATAGCTTCCCCATTTAACACCCGTACTCTTTTTTTTAACCAGAGAATATGGAGAATATGGAGTTAATATATGTCCCACTTCAGATTCCTCCCCCCGCCCCACAAAGACCACACTGGAAGAAGTATACCTTATTCTATTTATTTGTGTGCTAAGTCATTCTACCCTATGTTACAACAACAATGTATATAATCCAGACAAAATGACACCTCCTGGCCTGATTCCAACCCCCATTTCAACTAAACTGATCAGCTGCATTGCAAACTCTGATGCTGGAAGCATCTCTCATTTGGAACATTTCCAAATGAGTCTTTTAACATGCGGTGGATGTGCTTTTTTCTTGGAACTGATCTGATCTCAGATGAAGATTGAAATCTTAACACCACAGTCTTCATTTGTAACCTTCTGCTTTCCTCCTCCTCCTCCTCCTCTTCCAACTTGCCTCCAGAAGTGGTGGGTGCTCCAACATCAGAGATGTTGGAAGAAATATCCATCTGGTTCAGTTCCAAGCCGGGAAAAAGGCACTGGGGACAAAATGGAGGCTGGAGGTTGATTGGAAAGATAGTTTAATGATGAAGCAGAAGGACATGGGTGGTTCTGGGCAGCTGACCATATGGAGTCGAGAGTGAGGGGTTTTTATACGTTCGCTTGGACTTTGCACTTGAGCTTCCTGTTCCTGTGCAAGAACATGTATTCTATTGGCTGTTGTCAGACTCCCATGTACAAATCTTAGGAGTTTGTCTGAGCTACGTTTGGTTGAAGTTTGGGCTGATGCAATGAAGGGGCTTGTTGGGCAATTCCTATTGTGGCTGAGGGCTAAACCTACCTTTATCCAGACCTTGCTGCAGGGAATTTGCTTATGAATAGAGCTATCTAGCTCTTAAGTGCTGACATCTGCTGAGGGCTATTAAGAAAAGTGGGGACTGCTTTCTGTCTCCAAGAGCATATTTCCCCCTTTAAGGAAATACAATATTCTTCCTTTTTAATATTTCCTAAAACATTTCATTCTTCTACGAGAGGGGTGGGTGACAACTTTTTACAGAGGTTTTTAAGAAGAGTCTGGAAAGCCACTTGTCTGCAATGGGGTAGGGTTTCCTGCTTGAGCAGGGGGTTGGATTAGAAGACCTCCAAGGTCCCTTCCAATTCTGTTATTTCTCCTCTTCCTCCAAGTTCATTAAGGAACCCAACACCTTTAGACAGGTACTTCTGGAAACCAGTTTCACAACCAAAAAAACCAACAACAACAAAAAAACCCCAACCCAATAAATTACAATTTATTGCTAATTATTGTTGTTTTCCTGGCAAGTGCTATTCGATTGGCAAATTCGGGGCTCTGTTTGCTGCCTTTAAAGCCAGAGATAAATTTAAACATTCAGCTTCAAAAGCCATCCATCTTCTTGATGGGAATCTGTTCTAATGGCAAGGTTTTTAGCCTGAACATTCATTACACCCTGTCCATCCATCATGCCGGATCAAGCCAATGGGTTCGGCCCTGGCGAATGAATGACAAGGCTCATAATCTGCATAAGGTATCTATCGAGGTAATTGTTTGTGTTCGCCTTAAGAGAGAAAAGGGGGCTTGAGTCCCTCAGCAAGTGTGACTGACTACCTCAGAAGACATCTGCAAGTCAAGACAGTTTTTCCATCTGAGGCAAACTTGTCTGTTTTGATAAATAAGGAGGGAAGAGTGTGTGCTTGCGACTTGACAACTCACTCTTGAAAGAACAAGATGATGTACAATGCAGGCAACGCTTATCTGAAACGGCTAAGGGAATATCTTAAGTACACCACAAATCAGAAGTCTGGGCCACCCAAAATCCCATCGCCTTCAATTGATGTTGACAAGAAGCAAGTCAGGAGAAAAAAACAGGGGGAAGATTAAAAGATGTTGGAACATTTTTCTCACACGATATTTTGCAGCACTGGAATATGTGTTCTATAAGTCATTTGTCAGATGTAAAACCACTTCATCAATAAACATTTACTATATATATGAAAACTCCATCCTTTGGCAGTTTCTTATGGTGTTATAGGAAGTTAGCACCCACCTCTCTTCTAGAAAAATGAAATATTTTAGGACATATTAAAAGGGCAAAATATTTCCCCTAAAACTTTCCCCTAAAAGTTTCTGCTGAGGCAGAAACTCAGCACCCCGCCTTTGTCAATGGGTCATTAAGGCCTGGGCCAGTCTATTCTACACAATAAAGATCTTCCCCTTTCGTTACATCATCACCCAGCAAGGCTCAACCAAACTTGGGACTCAAAAACACAACCTACAAAGTTACCCCTGCAGGTCCCCATGGGAGTCTGATAACCAATCAGAATATCGTCAGCGCCTTTTAAAAGCATTTTGTTTTTTACAACCTCTGCAGCCGAAGGGATTGTAGAAAAAATACTTTTAAAAGGAAAAAAAAAAAGCCTCTGATGATTGCGCGGCTCAGTTGGGCAGGGGGGCAGGGGTGAAATCTAAAATTTTTCCCTACCGGTTCTGTGGGCGTGGCTTGGTGTGGGGGGTGTCCTGTGACTGAGTGGGTGTGGCCAACTCGATGTCACTCACAGCCACGCCCACTCAGTCACAAGACCCCCTTCCACCAAGCCACGCCCACAAAACTTTTAGGAAAAAGTTAGGAAAACTTTTTAAATTTCTTTCTCCCGTGGCTCCCCCCACCCGCCCCATTCCCCAGACTCCTACTGTCCACCTTTCTCCCGCGGCTGGCTGTCAGGGAAGGCAAGTGCCCAAAAGGTCCCGGAGTCGCTCACTCTCCTTCTTGAATGAGCCCCTCTGGTCCACGCGCTGGCTGTGCAAGCGCACACCCAACCTGCCGCTGAATTAAATAAACTGTGCACTTGCGCAGCGACGCATGGACCACAGCGGCTCATTCAAGAAGGAGAGTGAGCAACTCCGGTACCTTTCAGGCGCTTGCCTTCCCTGATAGCCAGCCGCGGGAGAAAGGTGAGCAGTAGGAGTCCGGGAATGGTGCATCCCCCGAGTCCGGGGAATGGGGCGGGTGGGCGGAGTCTCCAGCTGCCATTGCTACCGGTTCTCTGAACCACCGGCCATTATCGCTACCTACTCGCCCGAGCCGGTCCAAACCAGGAGCATTTCACCCTGGGGCAGGAGCAGGGATTTTTTCTACCAGTTCTCCGAACCACCCGCCGCCATCGCTACTGGATCGGGCGATCCAGTCTGAACTGGGAGCATTTCACCCCTGCAACCACCCCAATTCTTCACACTCAGAGGCTGACTTCATATACTTGCTGTCAAGCTTCAATGCTATCTCAAAATAAATGACCTTCCAAACTGCCAATCTTTAAGGAAATTTTCTCTTTATTCGAGTACGGCAACCGGATCATGACTCTGCGCCGTCAGTACTGACCTTTGCCCCCCAATCCCTCTCTTTCCGATCCCCAATTCTCTGCTTCTCATTGGCTATCTTCCAAGTCACTCTCCTGACTTCTTTTCCTGTCAGTTCACAGGAATGTTCCCCCCTCCTCTTCATCTCCAAGGAGATCGAAACTTCAAAAGGATTTAGTAGGCAAAAGTTCATCCTCCCTTTTCTATGTCAGCGCTGAGACGCTGACACTTGCCTCCCCGCAGGTTGAATGACACTCCAAATGCTATTGTAGCAAACAGGAGGAAGTTCATTCATTGTTTTTTTTTCTCTCATTTACTTGTTTTGAACTACTTCAGAAGCATCTGTTCAATTAGCCGACAGAAGCGTGAGGGGTTGCCTAGACTACCGTCTTTAAAATCCTCCTTTGCCTATTTTTAATTGCGTTACAATAAGCGGACAACACAAAGAGGCAAACGAAATCGCTATTGGACCTCCTGGAAGGTGTATTTGCTAGATGGTGATCCTAAATGACACACCTTAACTCTTGATAGGCTTGGATTCTCCCAGAACTAGTTGGTGCAAAATCTGGGTGGACTCAAAGTTCTTACCCAAATAGTATATAGATAGAATGTTCTTTCTGCGCCAACTCAGAAAGCTCAAACTGCCGAAGGAGCTGCTGATCCAGTTCTACAGAGGAATTATTGAGTCTGCACCCCTATAACTATCTAGTTTGGTTCTGCAACCCAACCCAACAAGACAGACACAGACTTCAGAGGATAGTTAGAATTGTAGAAAAAACAATTACTACCAATCTGCCTTCCATTGATACTGCACTAGTCAAAAAGAGGGCTGTGAAAATATTTACAGACCCTTCGCATCCTGGACATAAACTGTTTCAACTCCTACCCTCAAAACGACACTATAGAGCACTGCACACCAGAACAACTAGACACAAGGACAGTTTTTCCCCAAATGCCATCACTCTGCTAAACAAATAATTCCCTCAACACTGTCAAACTAGTTACTAAATCTGCATTACTATTACTATTAATCTTCTCATCGTTCCTATCACCCATCTCCTCCCACTTATGACTGTATGACTGTAACCTTGTTGCTTGTATCCTTATGATTTATATTGACTGTTTCCCGATGACTATCATTAAGTGTTGTACCTTATGATTCTTGACAAATGTATCTTTTCTTTTATGTACACTGAGAGCATAAGCACCAAGACAAATTCCTTGTGTGTCCAGTCACACTTGGCCAATAAAGAATTCTATTCTATTCTATTCTATTCTATTCTATTCTATTCTATTCTATTCTATTCTATTCTATTCTATTCTATTCTATTCTATTCTATTCTATTCTAGTTGTGGCTGGGGGAGCTTGCATGGATTCTTCCAGTAAGCCAGTTGCAACCATTCTTGGTCCAAGAGTCTCAACACATCATCATTCATGCCTTAGTGACTTTCCTATTGAATTACTGCAACCCACTCTTCATGGACCTGCCCTGAAGAATTTGTGGAAGATACAACTGCTGCAGAATCTGGTAGCACGTGGAGTTCCAGCTGCTCCAAAATTAATCTGTGCATCACAACTCTTGCATGAGCTACACCAGGAGTGTCAAACTCAATTTCATTGAGGGCCACATCAGGGTTGTGTTTGACCTCGGGGAGCCAGGGTGGGTGTGGTCAGCTCAAAATCACTCAGGTTGGGGCACCTGTGGTGGCCCGAGTGTTCTGCCAGCAAAAACAGGCTTCTGAACTCCATTTTTGGCTGTGACAGCTTCCTGCAACCCTCTGCCAGAAAAACAGAGCTTGGAAGGGACGCCCATGGCCCTTCCAAGCTCTATTTTTGTTGGCAGAGGCACCATGGGCCGGTCCTTCGCTGTTTCCAGGGCAGCCCCATGGGCCACATCTAAGCACCAGATCCAGGCCCCAGGCCCTGAGTTTGACACCCCTGAGCTACACTGACTTTCAGTGTACTTCTGGCTTAGATTCAAAGTGTGGGTTATTACCTTTAAACCGCAGATCTGAATCTTCATCTGGAGGTAACCATATTGTTAGTCAATAATAATGTGAACCAGAAAACTTTTATGGATTATGCCAACAATTAATAATCATCAGATGTGGTAGAGTTTCAAATTAGCAAAGTGTGCAGAGAAGAGTAACACAAATGATTAGGGGGCTGGAGGCTAAAATATATGAAGAACAGTTGTAAGAATTGGATATGTCTAGTCCAGGGGTCAGCAACCTGCGGCTCTGGAGCCACATGTGGCTCTTTCACCCCCCCTGCTGCGGCTCCCTGTCGCTCAAAATATGCGTTACAATCGCCAATGTGTGACACCCGCCGGTACGCGATTTATTGAGCTTTTCAAACCCCAGTAGGCCAACCATGGATAAATCCAAGAAAAGAAAAGTTTCAGAAGAAAACAAAACATTTAATTCAACTACATATGCTAATTTTGTGGCCGCTCAAGAAATATTCAGGCATGGGAAGGGTTTTGTGGCTCCCGGAGTTTTATTTTCTGTGGGAAACAGGTCCAAATGGCTCTTTCAGTGTTTAAGGTTGCAGACCCCTGGTCTAGTTTAATGAAAAGAAGGACTATGGGTGAAATGATAGCAGTATTTCAATATTTGAGGAGCTTCTACAAAGACGAGAGGGTTAAACTATTCTCCAAAGCACCAAAAGGCAAGGCAAGAAACAATGGTTGGAAACTAACCAAGGAGAGAAGCAACCTAGAACTGAGGATAAGTTTTTTAACTGTGAGAGCAATCAGCCAGTGAAATGACTTGCCTTTAGATATTGTGGCTGCTCTTCCACTGGTGGCTTTCAAAAAGAGACTGGACAACCATTTGTCTGAAATGCTATAGGATCTCCTGCTCGAGCAGGGGGTTGGACTAGATCACTAGAAGACCTCCAAGGTCCCTTCCGACTCTATTGTTCTATGTTCTACTTTCATTGTGGGTGCATTTTTGGTTCTGCTACACCATTTTATTCCTGTTTACACTCACTGAAGTAAGTTCCCTCTTCGGAAAAGAAATTCCATTTCCAAGATGGCGGGTACTGAGGAGAAAAATGAGCTTAATTTAGGATTAATTGCTCGAAAAGGCAATTTGTGTGCTCACTCTTCATTGTACATTAAGAAATTTTCACAAACTTTTTTTTTTTTAATCTCATTATAATACGTTCAACCACTCTGGAATTTTAAAAAGTCCCTTCCCAATCAAGTGATTTGAATACGTTAAAAAAAATGTTTCAGTTTTCTGAATCCACACATTTTCATTGTTTAAATTAAAACACACAGAGGGTGGTTTACATATACATTTTTCAAAGTAACACCCCATTTTTTGGGGGGGGGACAGGGTTAGAATGGGATGAATGAAGCCAGGTAAAGATAAAGGTAAAAGTTCCCCTCGCACATATGTGCTAGTCGTTCCCGACTCTAGGGGGCGGTGCTCATCTCCGTTTCAAAGCCGAAGAGCCAGCGCTGTCCGAAGACGTCTCCGTGGTCATGTGGCCGGCATGACTCAATGCCAAAGGTGCACGGAACGCTGTTACCTTCCCATCAAAGGTGGTCCTGATTTTTCTACTTGCATTTTTTACGTGCTTTAGAACTGCTAGGTTGGCAGAAGCTGAGACAAGTAATGGGAGCTCACCCCATTACGCGGCACCAGTGGTGGGAGTCAAAAAATTTTACTACCGCTTCTGTGGCCGTGGCTTGGTGGGTGTGGCATGGCTTGGTGGGCGTGGCATGGCTTTGTAGGCGTGGCAGGGGAATGATACTGTAAAATCTCCATTCCCACCCCACTCCAGGGGAAGGTTATTGCAAAATCCCCATTTCCTCCCGATCAGCTGGGACTCGGGAGGCAGAGAATAGATGGGGAGGGGCCAGCCAGAGGTGGTATTTACCGGTTCTCCGAACTACTCAAAATTTCTGCTACCAGTTCTCTAGAACTAGTCAGAACCTGCTGAATTCTACCTTTGTGTGGCACTAGAGATTTGAACCGCTGAACTGCCAACCTTTCGATCAAAAAGCTCAGTGGGGTTCCAAATGCAGCCCAATTTGGGAAGGCTACGCCCGGACCTGAATGTAACAAAACTCAGTCATGGGAGTATAATAAGGTACAGGTAGTCTTGGTGGGCGGGGCATGCCTTTGTAGGCGTGGAGGGGAATGATACTGTAAGTCTGTGGTCAGACTTCTGACCACAACTGAGCTCAAAATTTCTGTTGCTAAGCGAGACAGTCATTAAGTGAGTTTTGCTCCATTTTACGACCTTTCTTGCCACAGTTGTTAGGTGAATCACTGCAGCTGTTAAGTTAGTCACGAAACTGGCTTTCCCATTGCCTTTGCTTGTTAGGAAGTCACAAAAGGGGATCACATAACCCCAGGATACTGCAACCGTCATAAACATGGATCTGTTGCCAAATGTCTGAATTTTGATCACATGACCATGGGGATGCTGCGACGGTCGTAAGTGTGAAAAACGGTCATAAGTGACTTGTTTCAGTGCCATTGTAATTGCAAATGGTCACTAAATGAACGGTTGTATATCAAGGACTACGTGGAACAGTTGTAAGTCAAGGACTACCTGAATAGACACTAAGGACTACAGGCCTCAGTGTTTATTCTCCCATAAGTCATTTTTGTGATATGGGCAGCTACACAATGTATGTAAATAAATCAGTGTTTTTCAACCTTGACTATTTTAAGACCTGTGGACTTCAATCCCCAGAAGTCCCCACATCTTAAAGTGGGCTTCATGGCTGGCTGGGGAATTCTGGGAATTGAAGTCCTCACCTCTTAAAATGGACTTCATGGCTGGCTGGGGAATTCTGGGAGTTGAAGTCCCTACATCTTAAAATGGACTTCATGGCTGACTGGGGAATTCTGGGAATTGAAGTCCTCACCTCTTAAAATGGACTTCATGGCTGGCTGGGGAATTCTGGGAGTTGAAGTCCCTACATCTTAAAATGGACTTCATGGCTGACTGGGGAATTCTGGGAGTTGAAGTCCCCATCTCATAAAGTGGATTTCATGGCTGGCTGGGGAATTCTGGGAGTTGAAGTCCGCACCTCATAAAATGGATTTCATGGCTGGCTGGGGAATTCTGGGAGTTGAAATCCCCACCTCATAAAATGGATTTCATGGCTGGCTGGGGAATTCTGGGAGTTGAAGTCCCCACATTTTAAAGTGGCCAAGGTTGAAAAACGTTGAAGTAAATAAATAAATTGGTTATTCAAATCTGACTGCATCTTAATAGCGACGCTGCTGTGATGCTTTGTTTCCTAGGCTAGGCAAGAAATGCAGCCTGGCTAATAGGATCACAATATGTGAAATGCCAGGATATTTCTGTGATTTACAATATGCCTAATGAGCAAATCCGATGAAGAGGTTTGTTGTCTACCATAAAACCAGATGGATGTAAGCAGTGATTAGAAGCAATTAACTCTATGCTGCACTAAATAACTTTCCATCATTAAAGCTGCTCCCCATCGTCACCAACGCCCTGTTATGTTCACAAATGGAGCACCCTGGGTGATTTTTCAGGATCTGTTTCTGTTTGACTCGCTGCTGATTTGTTTGTTTATTTGTTCATTTATTTAAACTAAAGCCCAGCTCTCTCGGACCTCAGATCTGAACCATTAGACCAGGGGTGTCAAACTCAAAGTTCAGGGCCCAGATCCTGCCTGCGGGGTGCTTAGATCTGGCCCACAGGCCTGCCCTGGAAACAGTGAAGGACTACCCAGGGTGCCTCTGCTTGCAAAAACAGAGCTCAGGGAGCCCGTGCAAGGACCGCCCGGGCTCCGTTTTTGGATGCGATGGCCTCCTGCAGCTATCTGCCAGTGAAAATGGAGGCCCGGGGAGGCCGCATGCTCCGTTTTCACTGGCAGATGGCTGCAGGAGGCCGTCGCGGTCGAAAACGGAGCCTCGAAGAGTGACATTGAGATGGCCACGCCAGTGGTGGGTTGCTCCCAGTTCGGTCCGGTTCTATAGAATCGGTAGTAAAACTGGCGGGAGTCTCTGCCCACCTGCCACGATGTCATCGTGGGTGGTCTGCGTATGCGCAGAAGCTTCTGTGCATGCGCAGAAGTGTGCACGCGCACGGTCACTTTGCTCGCGCATGTGTGTGCTCCTGCTGCGAACTGGTAGTAAAGCTAAGTGGAACCCACCCCTGGGCCGCACCCCTGGCCACGCCCACTGGACATGCCCCTGGACACACACACCCGCCCCCTCCTCCCTGAGATCAAACACAACCCTGATGCAGCCCTCAATGAAATCAAGTTTGACACCCCTGCACTAGACCAAACTGGCTCTAATTGTAACCACTAATTATTATAACATATATATTATTATTATTTTCTATTGTGTTTTTTTCACTTTTTAAAGTTCTTTTTAGATGTACTCACTTTTCTTTGAAATTGTATGTACAGGTAGTCCTCAACGTAAGACCACAATTGAGCTCAACATTTCTGTTGTTAAGTGAGGCATTTTGTTAAGTGAGTCTTGCCTCATTTTACAATTTTTTTTTTGCCACAGTTGTTAAGTGAATCACTGATTCAGATTGTGAGTTCTAGACTCGCCTTAGCCAAGAAAGCCAGCTGACTGACTTTCGGCCAATCACCGGGAGATTGTGAGTTCTAGTCCCGCCTTAGCCAAGAAAGCCAGCTAACTGACTTTCGGCCAATCACCAGGAGATTGTGAGTTCTATTCCCATCTTAGCCAAGAAAGCCAGCTAAGTCAATCACCAAGAGAATGTGAGTTCTAGTCCTGCCTTAGTCATGAAAGCCAGCTAGTAACTTTGGGTCAGTCCTCTCTCAGTCCAACCAACTTCACAGGGTTCTTGTTTTATGGGACAATAGGAGGAGGAAGGTGTGTGTTGGATATCTTTGCCACCTTGAATTATTTTTTATTTACAAATAAACAAATAAAAGTGATAACATAACAACAAAGCAAAACAAAATAAAATTCAAGACAATCTGACAATACCTACTCTACATTTACAATATTGCAATACCCAAGTGAATCAGTGGTGGGTTTCACTTTTTGTTACCACTAGTTCGCCGCACCCATGCACGCACACTTCGCGCACATGCGCCTGGTCTCAAAAACATACCTAAATAGGACGGCATAGAGCAGGGGTCTGCAACCTTATATACTCAAAGAGTCATTTGGACCCGTTTCCCACAGAAAAGTAAACAACAGGAGCCACAAAACCTGGGTGGGTGTGGCCAACTTAATGTCACTCACTTCCACCAGTCACATGACCCCCCCAGCCACGCCTACTCAACTGGTTATTAGGGCAGAGAACCAGTTATTAAAAAACACCAGGAACCACAAAATCATTTTGACATCTCTTTTTCTCCCCCCTCCCTCTCTCTCTGTATCTCTCTATGTCTCCCTCTCTCCCCCTCTCTCTGTATCTCTCTGTCTCTGCCCGCTTCTCCATCCCCCACTGTCGCCCTTACCTTCTCAGGCCAGGCGAGGAGTGACTGGGAGGGAAAGGTGAGGGCGGGGCAAGGCAGTGGTGGGATCACCTGACAGGGAGCCACAGCAGAGGGCTCAAAGAGCCGCATGCGGCTCCGGAGCCGCAGGTTGCTGACCCTTGGCATAGAGCATGATTTCTGCTACCGGTTCGCTCGAACCGGTCCAAACCAGCTGTATACCACTTTTGAAGTGAACACATTTTTTAAAAATAAATTTTATAGTCAGCTACTCAGGAGTTCCTCATTGAGCTGGAAGGAGTTTTCAATGAAGTAAATACCACAAGATTCAGTCCCGGCAATGATTGAGCAAAGTGCACTTCTCAGATTTGCAGATGACACAAAATTGGGTGAGATCCCTAATTCTCTTGGAAGCAGAAATGCAAGGTCAGAATGACCTTGTGAGATTGGAGAAGCTGTCAAAATCAAAGAATGCCACGTTCTTCCCTTGAGAAACAAAAATCAGGAATCGCATAGAAATTCCTGGTTGCTGAAGTCAAGCTGACTCTGAGTCAGCGGTGTGAATTAGCTGCAAAAAAGGGCAACTTTTTAATTCTAGGCGTCACCAAAAGAAATATATATAGTTTTCAGTTCGTGAAAGATATGGGCTTCACTTTACTGTTTTCTGCGTTGGTCAGAATCCCATTTTAAATGTTGTGTCCAGTTGATGGCACCATACTGTTGGAAGAAATTTCCCCTGTTCCCAGCTGGGACACACCACAGATGCTGAGAAGAAATGGCTGCAGAAGCCAGCTGCCGGAAAGTGGAATTCTTTTAATGTAGGAAGGCAAGAAGCAAAAAGTGACGTAGCTGGAACATTCCTGGCTTGCAAGCAGGGTGGGGGGTGTGACTCTGAGCATTTTATGCTTAATTCCCCTATGAAGCTCCTGCAGCTTGATGGGTTTTGTTGTGCTTCTGATTGATCTGGGTTTTTGTTTCTCTGCTTTAAGGGGTTAATCCTATCCGGGCTTTTGTGTTTTCTTGTTTTAAGAGTTAATCCTGTCAGGGGGCAGGAAGAGGAAGTTTAGGTTTACCTTGGAGAGTTAATTTTTAGCGTGATTCCCCTTATATTAATGGCTCTACTTAAGTGTTTCTGTTGTCAGCTCTCTGAGTTTTCTGTTCTGAGTTTTCCTTTCAGCTGGAAATCCCACTCCTTACTAGCACTGATGATGCTACCTAGTTTGGGTAAGGAAATGTCTGCAAGAAAACAACCAAGCTCAGATATTGTCAAACTCTGGTTGGGCTGGATGAGTTCACTTGAATGAGAGAATGTTTTCAATGGAATAGAATGGAATGGAATGGAATGGAATGGAATGGAATGGAATAGAATAGAATAGAATAGAATAGAATACTTTACTTTTACTTTACTTTACTTTTACTTTTATTTGATTTATATACTGCCCTACTCCCAAAGGACTCAGGGCGGTGAACAGCCAACAATAAAATACATACATACAAAATTTAAAAAGCAGAGATAAAATCGAATTAAATAGTTTGGCCCAGACAGATTTAAAACCCCAATCAATTTAAAACAAATTTAAACTTTGAATATTAAAAATACTAAAAAATATTTAAAATGTTTAAAAAGAGGGAGAAAGTTAGGCCAGGCCCGCCTGGTGAAATAAAAAGGTCTTTAGAGCGCGGTGGAAGGTGCGCAGATCCGGGATCCTCCGTATCTCTGGGGGGAGCTCGTTCCAGATAGTAGGTGCCCCTCCAGAGAAGGCTCTCCCCCTCGGGACCGCCGGTCGACATTGTTTGGCCGACGGCACCCGGAGGAGCCCCTCTCTGTGAGAGTGTACCGGCCGGTGGGAGGCTATTGGTGGTAGTAGGTGGTCCCACAAGACCGCCTACTACCACGAATAGAATAGAATAGAATAGAATAGAATAGAATAGAATAGAATAGAATAGAATAGAATAGAATAGAATAGAATCAGAGTGGAGTGGAGTGGAGTGGAACGGAACGGAACGGAACGGAACGGAACAGAACAGAACAACAGAATTTCCCACATTTAATTGTTGGAAACATTGGGCAAAGCCTGGAAGATATCCCTGTAGCAGAATTGGGGTGAGAGGGGGACACCTTTACATCTGGCAGGGGGCTTTGGACCACAGGGGTTTGAGGGGAGCCTTTTTGACTAGTTGTTATTTTTGTCTCCCCTTTCCCTGCAAAGTGAGCCATTCAGCCATCACAGCTTCTGGATGTTCCTTGCTGCTTTCTGGGTAGCATAGAGGGACAGTTTGCCAGCTGTCTGATTCCTTTGCCTTCTGCTGTCATTATCCAAAGGCACCACCCCACCTTCTGGCCCTGCAGCTTGCAAGGGGGGGGGGCAGAAGGGGGGAGAAGAGGGAGAGTCGATCATGCTTACACACCCATCACACTGCAGGGAATCGCCTGGATTTAGTTCCACGGCTGCATGATGGTTGCATTCTGTTTGTCTTACCCTCATTCACTGATTTATCAATAAGTATCTTCTTCCCTGCCACCTTCCTTCCCTTCCTCCCTCCCTGTTTCCCCCTTTCCTTCCCTCCCTCCCTCCCTCCCTGTTTCCCCCTTTCCTTTCCTTCCTCTCTCCCTTTTTCCTCCCTCCCTCCCTCCCTTTCTTCCTCTTTCCTTCCTTCCCTTCCTCCCTTCCTCCCTGTTTCCCTCCTCCTTTCCTCCCTCCCTCCCCCTCCCTCCCTCTCTCCTTCCCTCTATTCCTTCATGTATCCCTCCCTTTCTCCCTGCCTCCTTCCCCTCCTTCACTTCCTCCCTCCTTTCTTCCCTCCCTCCCACTCTCCTTCCCTCCATTCCTTCATGTATCCCTCCCTTTCTCCCTCCCTCCTTCCTTCCCCCTCCTTCACTTCCTCCCTCCTTTCCTCCCTCCCTCCACTCCACTCCCTCCCTCCCTCCATTCCTCCCTCCCACTCTCTTCCCTCCATTCCTTTATGTATCCCTCCCTTTCTCTCTCCCTTCCCCTTCCTTTCTTCCTCCTTCCTTCCTTTCCTTCCTCCCTCTTTTCCTCCCTCCCTTTTTCCTTCCTCCATCCCTTCCTCCCCCTCCTTTACTTCCTCCCTCTCTCCTTCCCTCCATTCCTTCATGTATCCCTCCCTTTCTCCCTCCCCTCCCTCCTTCCTTCCCCCTCCTTCACTTTCTCCCTCCTTTCCTCCCTCCACTCCACTCCCTCCCTCCTTTCCTCCCTCCACTCCACTCCCTCCCTCCATTCCTCCCTCCCTCCCACTCCCCTTCCCTCCATTCCTTCATGTATCCTTCCCTTTCTCCCTCCCTCCTTCCTTCCCCCTCCTTCACTTCCTCCCTCCTTTCCTCCCTCCCTCCACTCTACTCCACTCCCTCACTCCCCCTTCCTTCCTTCCTCCCTCTCTCCTTTCCTTTCCTTCATCTATCCTTTTCTCCCTCCCTCCCTCCTTTCTTCCCCCTGCTTCACTGCCTCCCTCCTTTCCTCCTTCCCTCCACCATCCCTCCCTCCCTCCATTCCTCCTTCCCTCTCTCTCTCCTTCCCTCCATTCCTTCATCTATCCCTTCCTTTCTCCCTTCCTTCCTCCTTCTTTCCACCTCCTTCATTTCCTTTCCTTCTTCCCTCCCCTCCTTCCCTCGGGTCCCTCTCTTCCTTCCTCCCTCCCTTATTACATTTTATGTTTCCTTCCAACGTAACCTTGTTTTTCTCACATTGTTTTTCCTTTCCGATAAACAAAGAAGAAAAGGGTACAAACAAGGAAGCAATTTTTTGCTAGATATCTGACATCATCCAAATCAACCTTCCAATTTTGCACTACAGGGCCCATCACCCACAGCCAGCTTGTGTCCTCCGATCACAGTAGGAGCAGGGATCTACTCTGCGCTTGTCCTCGGCTTGTATGTTTACCCTCCTGTTTGTTTGCCCATCTGGCTCCACAATAACAATGTTCAACTTTCCTTAAAACGAAACACAGCCAAATGCTTCCGAATATGGCCATAAATAAAGGCAAACTAAGGACACCACTTTCAATAGTCGTGTAAATAGTTTCCTAAGTGCAGGAATTGGCTCATCTGTTTCAGTGTATTGGCAGTATCAGGTCACTCTTTTTTCACGTTGTATGAACCAGATCATGCTATGAAACCACAATACGGTTGAGTTGTTTTGGGCACAGAATGTTGTGCAAACGCAGCAGCAAGGATTTGGTTAAGTATGACTTTAGTATGTGGATAGATTCTGGCCCGTAACGGTGTAATGATGACTCTGCCACCACCTGCTGAACAGGTTGTATAGTTATGTAATGTTGGTTCTGTGGATCGGCGGATTAAGGACCTTTGAAAAAGAGGTCAGCTGAACTAGCCCCATAGGGTTACATTTCAACCAAAATAGGCCCAGGCAATGACAGGGTTAAAATAACTTATCTCATCAATTGCATTGAGAGAATATCTAACCTAGTAAACCAGGTTTACCAGAATGTTCTTTTTTACTTGAAAAGCAAACTTATAAATTAAAAAAGGGGAGGGGGAAGTTAGGGAGGGAGGGAGAGGAGAGGGAGGGGGGGGAATGGAGAAAGGAAGGGGAGAGGCGGAAAGGGGAAGTTAGGGAGGGAGGGGGAGGGAGGGAAGAGAGGGGGAAGGGGGAAGGAGGAGGGAGGGAGGGAGGGGAAGGAGAAGGGAGGGAGGGAGGGAGGGAGGGGGAGGGGAGGGAGGGGGAGGGGAGGGAGGGGGAGAGAGAGAGTAGGGAGGGAGGAAGGAAGGAGGAGGGGAGCGATGGGGTAAGGGAGGGAGGAGGGAGGGGAGGGGGAGGGAGGAAGGAAGGGGAGGGAGGAGGAAGGGAGGGAGGGGAAAGAGAAGGGAGGGGAGGGAGGGAGAAAGGAATGAAGGGGTTGGAGAGATGGGGAGGGAGGAAGGAAGGAAGGGGGGGAGGGGAGAGAGGGTGAGGGAGAAAAGAAGGAAGGAAGGAAGGGGAGGAGAAGGGCAGTAAGAGGGGAGGGGGAAGAAGGGAGGGAGGGGATGGAGGAGGGAGGGAGGGATGGAGGAAGGAAGAAAGGGGAGGGGAGAGAGAGGGAGGGGAGAGAGAGAGGGAGTGGGAAGGGAGGGAGAGAGGGGGAAGGGGAAGTTAGGAAGTTAGGAAGGGGAAGTTAAGTTTAGACGCTCATTTCAGAACAGAAAAGCAACAAACTTGCGTAAAAGAAATAGTTAGGAAAAAATGGAAAGATGGTCCCTCAGAAAACCTTTTTTTTAAAAAAAAATCTTTTAAAAAGCCTCTTTTATTGAACGCTAAAATGACCACGAAGACTCTCCTTTCCTCCGCTCACAGCTACGTGGCGCATTTGGGTACCCTTTGCCCTCTGAGCCAAGGCCTGAACATCCCAAGCCCTCCCAATTCAGCTCCACGGGCCTCTCTCTTCTCCACCCCCGCTTTCTCTGGGGTCTCAGCCCTGTCCTGCTTTGAAATGGAAAAAACTCAGCCAAAAAGCTCCGCCATTTGGACGGAGGGCAGCTTCACTGACAGACTCCTCCAAGTACTTACAGTGACTCGGAAACAGAGGAGTCCCCCGCCAACCTCGGCCACCTACTCTATTTGTGTCGATGTGGGTGTTTGTGACATATACGGCACACATCCTGAGGTATTGTGTCAACCCCGAAAGCCCCTGCAGATGGAGGAGAAAGACAGCGTCCAAAGCAGCGTATCGCATCTCGAACACATGTTCCTATCGAACATCGGGGGAACTGAACCGCTTTGCGGAAGAACAGACTGCATTGGCGGGTGTGGGGGACGGGGACTACGCAAACCAGACTCCTGTGCCCCCCAAAAGGGGTGGGGGGGAGAATAGGCCATTGAGGATTTCAAAAAACTCTTCTGAGGGCCACCGTAGTGGCGACCTAGGGACGTTGCCGATGGGTGGCGGGGAGAAATGGATTGGGGTAAATTAGAGTATCCCGCCTATGAAAAACCCAAGAGTTTAATTTGGTTTTTCTTTCCAGGAAAAACAATGCGGATATTTACAGGTGCAGATCTCGCAGCCCGAAGGGCATTAGGCTCATTGTTTCTCCCTGTTGTAATCCCCGATATGTCCCCAGGTGATGGAGCTTTGATGAGCTGCCAGTAGAACCTGCCTCTGTATCTTTTATTATTATTATTATTATTTATTATTATTATTGGGGGGGTTTAAAGGATCGCACCTTAAAAACTAGCCTGTCAGGCAAAAAAAATCAGCTTAAAAATTACTTAGCATATATGAGAGGCTTTTTTGTTTTGTTTTGTTTTTTGAGGTGCACCGCTTTTAAATGTGGAAAGCATTTAGATCAGGGGTGTCAAACTCGGTTTAAA
>JAKOOJ010000009.1:2703679-3167665 GCA_022577455.1 Arizona elegans | reverse complement strand
ACTGGCAGACAACAAATTCTTTCGATAAGAGGATTGGCGGCAACCCAGTAGCTGCTTGCCAAGAACTTTACTCATAAAGGGAGGGGTTGTTCCTCCATCAGATAAACCCAAACAAGATACACACAGTTCAAGAATTGTCAAATCCAGTCTGTATTAAATCCAAGGTAGATAACGTTGTTTTAAAGATACAATGTAACTCGCTAGTAGTTAGTTTTGTTCGTCACAGTCTGAATGGCCACCTCACCCCCTTTTATCCCCTGTGGGGTGTGGTCCAGTGACTCAGCTTAATCTCTGGCACGCCTCCTTTTCTGCTGCGTGCGCTTGTCTCTCCGACGCTGGCATGGATCCAGCCAAGACTTATCTCCATCACTGTCCGACTGCGAGGAGATACCTGGCTCCTGGCCAATCTCTTCTCCTATGGGAGACACCTGAGGCATTGCCAGAGAGGAGGGTCCTGGAGAGGGAGGCCTGGCCAATTCCTCTCCTTCATGTTCGGAGCCTATTCCCTCCGATAAGTCGGCCTCGGGGGCCAGAGTCACAACACTTACCTCAGCTGCTTCGGAGAATAGGCTGACCCCCTCTTCTCTGTGACCGACCCTCAAGTACTGGAAGCTTGCTATCATGTCACCTCAGTCTTTCTCTTCGTTAGACTAGACACATCCAGGACAGTGGTGAAATTCAAATTTTTATACTACCGGTTCTGTGGGCGTGGCTTGGTGGGCGTGGCATGGCTTGGTGGGCGTGGCATGGCTTGGTGGGCGAGGCAGGGGAAGGATACTGCAAAATCCCCATTCCCTTCCCATTCCTGGGGGAAGGATATTGCAAAATCCCCATTCCCACCCCACTCTGGGGCCAGCCAGAGGTGGCATTTGCCGGTTCGCCAAACTACTCAAAATTTCTGCTACCGGTTCTCCAGAACCTGTCAGAACCTGCTGGATTTCACCCCTGATCCAGGACCCTCAATCATTCGTCGTGTGTCTTAGCCTCTCAGCCCCTCATCATCAGTTGCTCTTCTCTACACTTTCTAGAGTCTCATCATCCTCTTTGTAACGTGATGTTTAAAACTGGACAAAAGTGTAGTAGCTTGTCCAGAGAAGTTCTTTACATGCATTCTTCCAAATCCAGAGTCGGAAGAAAAATACATGGACGTAACGTCTATTGTACTTCTGGAAAGCAGTTTAACAGTAACAGAGTTGGAAGGACCTTTGAGGTCATCTAGTCCAACCCCCTGCTCACACAGGAGACCTGTACTGGGGGTTCGAACAGCCGAACTGTCAACCTTTCTGATCGACAAGCTCAGTGTCTTAGCCACAGTTAAGTCAGGCAGTTATTTCATTGTGTATATATATATATATATATATATATATATATATATATATATATATATATATATATATATATATATATATTTCTTACTTCTTTGTAGGGTTTATGTGTGTTTTTCTTCTAGCCAGGTTTTCCCTACGTAGCAAGGTTTTTTTGTAGCTCCAGCTCAGTAGAATCTCATCTACTCGGTTCTGGGCTTTTTTCCTTTCTAACACCTAGCAAGCTCTAACTGCTAGGTGGGAGACCTAAATAGATAGGATATGGGTGTGGCCTACTGATGACAGCTAACGAGCTAGAAATGGATCTATTTAGGTCTCCCACCTAGCAGTTAGAGCTTGCTAGGTGTTAGAAAGGAAAAAAGCCCAGAACCGAGTAGATGAGATTCTACTGAGCTGGAGCTACAAAAAATCCTTGGCTACGTAGGGAAAACCTGACTAGAAGAAATATATATATATATATATATCCCTGATGATAGAAGCAGAACAAAGATTTCCAGCATGTTCTAATTTTTATCCCACCTTTATTACTTTATAAGTACCGTAATCTTTCCAGCACATCAACCTCATGAATCATTCTACCCGAATCCTACTCCACACCAATTGAGAAAAGGATTTTCTTTGGTTTGAATTGTTTGATTCAGGATTGGTGACCTTACTTTTGCTATGAACCCTATAGAGAACTTTGAGTAAGATGTTTTAATGAAAAGAAGGACTGGGGGTGACATGATAGGAGCCTTCCAATATCTCAGGGGTTGCCACAAAAAAACCGGAGTCAAGCTATTCTCCAAAGCACCAGAAAGCAAGACATGAAACAATGGATGGAAACTAATCAAGGAGAGAAACAACTTAGAACTTAGGAGAAATTTCCTGGCAGTTAGAACAATTAGTCAGAGGAATAACTTGCCTCCAGAAGTTGTGAATGCTCCAACACAAGAGATTTTTTATTTATTTTATTTTTATTTTTATTTATTTTTATATGCCGCCCTTCTCCGGAGACTCAGGGCGGCTTACAATGCGTTTTTTTTTTTTTAAATTTGATTTATATGCCGCCCTTCTCTGGAGACTCAGGGCAGCTTACAATGCGTTAAGCAATAGCCTTCATACTTTTGTATATTTTATACAAAGTCAGCTTATTGCCCCCACAAACTGGGTCCTCATTTCACCTACCTTAGAAAGGATGGAAGGCTGAGTCAACCTTGAGCCTTGGAGAGATTCAAACCAGCAGAAATTGCAGGCAGCTGTGTTAATAACAGGGTGCATTAAACCACTGTACTACCAAGGTGTTAAGCAATAGCCTTCATACTTTTGTATATTTTATACAAAGTCAGCTTATTGCCCCCACAAACTAGGTCCTCATTAGAAAGGATGGAAGGCTGAGTCGACCTTGAGCCTGGTGAGAATTGAACTCGCAGTAATTGCAGGCAGCTGGATGTTAAATGCTGCCTTAGTAGGAGGCATTAGCCTCCTTTGCCACTCACATTGGACAATCATTTGTCTGAAGTGGTGTAGGGTTTCCTGCCTAAGCAGGGAGTTGGACTAGAAGACCTCCAAAGTCCCTTCCAACTCTGTTACTCTATTCTATTCTATTCTATTCTACTCTACTCTACTCTATTCTATTCTATTCTATTCTATTCTATTCTATTCTATTCTATTCTATTCTATTCTATTCTATTCTGGTATTATCCTAATGAAATTCACTTCTCAATGCTACAATAATAACTATTATTAGTCTTTTCTTGTGCCAGTACATTACCTGCAAATTATTAATTTTGCCCCACTTCCAACCTCTGTGAAATGAGACTCATACTGCTGACCTACACCACTAGTCCTTTGTTGCTAAGATCATCTTCCAAAGATATGGAGATTTTTTTAAAAACAAAAAAAACCCCAAAATATTATGCCCCTTTCTTTTTCCTCTACCGCTCTTCCTGCAACCCCAAACTTCAAAGGAGGCTTCCTTCCTCTGCTTATAATTTGTTGCTAATCAGCTGTCAGCCTCAGCGCTGGGGCGACAAGAGGTTCATCTCTCACAGCAGCTAATGGTCTTAAAAGTCACTGATTCAATGTCAACAGGAAGCCTCCGATTCAATCAGAGGGCTGGATGAGCGATGGCCCTCGGTGACATTAACACTCATTTTGAGTTCAAGCATCTGGGGCCTAGTAAATAACCATCAGTGGGTGGGTCTCGGGGACAGGTCATTAGCCCCGCGAAAAATAAATATCGCTTCCCTTGATGGCTGCAAGTAATTTAGCTCAGATGAGGAAATTTCACCCTAGATTAAGTATGATGAGGCAGTATCAGTCAGTGGAGGCCGCACAGTGAAGAGAGCCTGATGAGTTTGCAGGAAATTTATATGCAGCTGGCTGAATGCAAGATGAGTTCAAAAGAAATGATGGACATCCTTCTCTGGAGCTTTAGTCACCAAACCCCACCACCACCACCACCACCCCCCGCTTGCCGTTGTCTCTGCTGGCAAAGCGAGCCCCACAGAGGTGGAATTCAGCCGGTTCGGACTGGTAGCGGCGACCTACGGGTGGGCCTGTCCACCTGCCCGGGCACAGTGCTGTCCTATATTGGTGTGTTTTTGATGCCGCAGGCATGTGCAGATGGCACGCACGAGCAAATTGCTGTGTTTTGTGACGACGCATGTGCGGATGGCACGCGTGTGATAATAGCAAGCACACACGCTGACATTTACAGTGCTGGGTGAACCAGTTGCTACGGTATATGAATCCCACCTCTGGAGCCACAGACACACACAAGTGCAAACTTAATACGTGTGTACACACCAGGCATCTCCAAACTTGGCGACTTTAAGACTTGTGGACTTCAACTCCCAGAATTCCCCAGCCAGACGGCTGGGGAATTCTGGGCGTTGAAGCTCACAAGTCTTAAAATCGCCAAGTTTGGGGACCCCTAGTACGCACCTTGTTTTTCAGACCAGGTGGATGCCCAAATTTCAGCACTTACCCTTCTGATTTCTAAAAATGAAACAGAGAGGATTTAGCAACTAAAACTCAAATATCCCGTTTTGGTCATCGCCCTCCAAAAACGATGTGGAGGGCTTTGGAAAAAGTGTCGAGAAGAGCAATTAAAGAAGAGCCTGGGGACTAAAATGGTTTGCAGGATTTGGGTTTGGCTAGTCTAGCGAAAAGAAGGACCAGGGGTGACATGATACCCTGTTTCCCCGAAAATAAGACATCCCCTGATAATAAGGCCAATCAGGCTTTTGAGTGCATGCACTAAAATAAGCCTCCCCTAGAAAATAAGCCCTCCGTGAAAATATTTAAACGCAGAGCTGGAAATCAGGTAAGACGGCAAGAGGAGCCCCATCTTGCTCCACGTGCCCCAAAATAATAAGACCTCCCCGAAAATAAGGCCAAGCGCTTAATTCAGGGTTCAAAAAATATATAAGACAGGGTCTTATTTTCAGGGAAACACGGTAGCAATGTTCCAATATCTCAGGAGCTGCCACAAAAAAGGAGTCAAGCTATTCTCCAAAGGACCTGAAGGTAGGACAGGAAGCAATGGATGGAAACTAATCAAGGAGCGAACTAACCTAGAACTAAGGGGAAATTTCCTGACAGTTAGAACAATAAATCAGTGGAACAACTTGCCTCCAGAAGTTGTGAATGCTCCAACACTGGAAATTTTTAAAGAAGCGATTGAATAAGCATTTGTTTGAAATGGTATAGGGTTTCCTGCTTGAGCAGAGGGTTGGACTAGAAGACCTCCAAGGTCCCTTCCAACTCTGTTATTCTGGTTTTCATCCATTTAATCGAAAACTGCATGCACCAGAATTTTGCCCCAAAATAGCATTCAAGCTTAATGCCAATGTTGTAAATGGTATCGACAAAAATATTGAAGCATACTGTATTCACTTCTCCCACTGTGTTTGGCTCCAAAGACAACGAATCAGTTTCTCTTTCTTATTTTTGTAAATAACTAGAGAGTTATGCAGCACTGCGGTGGAGACCAGAGATACTGAATCGTTTAAAGGTAAAGGTAAAGATTCTCCTCGCTCATATGTGCTAGTCGTTCCCGACTCTAGGGGGCAGTGCTCATCTCCATTTCAAAGCCGAAGAGCCAGTGCTGTCCGAAGACGTCTCTGTGGTCATGTGGCCAGCATGACTAAATGCCAAAGGCGCACGGAACGCTGTTCCCTTCCCACCAAAGTGGTCCCTATTTTTCTACTTGCATTTTTTATGTGCTTTCGAACTGCTAGGTTGGCAGAAGCTGGCACAAGTAACGGGAGCTCAACCCGTTACGTGGCACTAGGGATACGAACCGCTGAACTGCCGACCTTTCGATCGACAAGCTCAGTGTCTTAGCCATTGAGCCACCACGTTTACAGGCCCTCAAATCCTCAACTTGGAACCATTTATTTAATGACCATGCGATGTTATGACAGTGCTCCAAAAAGTGACTGACCATCAGTCCTCACACATATGACTGTCGTAGTATCTCTAATCACATGATCAGAATTCAAACCCTAGGCATGTATTTACAATGGTTGCCGCATCCTGGGTCAGGTGACTGCCATTTGTGATCTTCCCAGGGGTCATCCGACAAGTCAATTGGGGAAGCTAGATTCGCTTAACGACTGGGTGACTTGCTTAACAACCGCAATGATTTGTTTAACGACCATGGGGGAGGGAAGGTAAAAAAAAACAGGCACGACTGATGACTTAACCACTGCATCATTGAGCGACTGAAGTTCTGATGCTGGTTGTATTTCAAGGACCGCCTGTAATTATTTGCATGGAGCTTACCTACTTACAAAATACAAGCAGTCCTCAACATAAAATAATTCACTTAGAGACTGTTTGAATTTACACCGTTTTTCACACTTACGACCATCACATGACCACAATGTGGGCAACTAGCATGTACTTATAACAGTTGCACTGTCCCTCGGCCCCGTGATCACCGTTTGTCATCTTCTCAGCTGGCTTCCAACTAGCAAAGGCAATTGGGGAAGCCAAATTTGCTTGATAACAATGTGATTCATTTAACAACTGCAATGATAACACTTAACAACTGTGGCAAAAAAAATCATAAAATGGGGCAAAACTTACTTAACAACTGCTTTCTTTAGCAATGGAAATTTTGGGCTCAGGCGTGGTTGCATGTTGAGGACTACCTGTTGTTCTTGTTAGTTGTGAAGTCATGTCCAACCCATCGCGACCCTTGGACAACATTCCTCCAGGCCTTCCTATCCTCTACCATCCTCTGGAGTCCATTTAAGTTCACTCCGACTGCTTCAGTGACTCCATCCAGCCACCTCGTTCTCTGCCGTCCCTTTCTTCTTTTGCCCTCCATCTTTCCCAGCATTCAGCTCTCTCCAGTGAGTCCTTCCTTCTCATTAGGAGGCCAAAGTATTTGAGTTTCATCTTCAGGATCTGGCCTTCTAAAAAGCAGTCAGGGTTGATCTCCTCTAGGACTGACCAGTTGGATCACCTTGCAATCCAAGGGACTCGCAGGAGTCTTCTTCAGCACCAGAGTTCAAAGGCTTCAATTCTTTGGCGCTCAGCCTTCCTTATGGTCCAACTTTTACAGCCATATATTGCAACTGGGAAAACCATAGCCTTGACTATATGCACTTTTGTTGGCAGGGTGATGTCTCTGCTTTTTAGAATGCTGTCTAGATTTGCCATAGCTTTCCTCCCCAGGAGCAAGCTTCTTTTAATTTCTTGGCTGCAGTCCCCATTTGCGGTGATCTTGGAGCCCAGGAAAATAAAATTTGTCACTACCTCCATTTCTTCCCCATCTATTTGCCAGGAATTGAGAGTGCCGGATGCCATGATCTTAGTTTTCTTAATGTTGCGTTTCAAGCCAACTCTCCTTCTTCACCTGCATCAAGAGGCTCTTTAGTTCCTCTTCGCTTTCTACCATTAGAGTGGTATCATCTGCATATCTGAGGTTGTTGATATTTCTCCTGGCAATCTTAATTACAACTTCTGATTCATCTAGCCCTGCCTTTCTCATGATGTGCTCTGCATATAAGTTAAATAGGCAGGGCGACAGTATACAGCCTTGCCAGACTCCTTTCCCAATTTTGAACCAATCAGTGGTTCCGTGTCCAGTTCTCACTGTTGCTTCTTGATGCGCATATAGGTTTCTCAAGAGACAAATAAGATAGTCTGGTACTCCCATCTCTTTAAGAACTTGCCACAATTTGTTGTGATCCACACAATCAAAGGCTTTAGCATAGTCAATGAAGCAGAAGTAGATGTTTTTCTGGAACTCCCTAGCTTTCTCCATGATCCAGCGTTTGTTGGCAATTTGATCTCTAGTTCCTCTGCCTCTTCGAAATCCTGCCTGTACTTCTGGCAGTTCTTGATCCACATACTGCTGAAACCTAGCTTGTAGGATTTTAAGCATAACCTTACTAGCATGTGAAATGAGTGCAATGGTGCGATAGTTTGAACATTCTATGGCATTGCCTTTCTTTGGAATTGGAATGTAAACTGACTTTGTCCAATCCTGTGGCCACTGTTGAGTTTTCCAAATTTGCTGGCAAATTGAGTGTAGCACTTTTACTGCATCATCTTTTAAGATTTTGAATAGCTCAGCTGGAATACTGTCTCCTCTACTAGTTTTGTTGTTGCTTAGATTTCCTAAACCCCATTTGACTTCACATTCTAGGATGTCTGGCTCGAGGTCAGTGACCACCCCATCGTGGTTATCAGGGCTGTTAATTTCGTTCTTGTATAGTTCTTCTGTGTAATTTTGCCACCTCTTTTTACTCTCTTCTGCCTCTGTTAGGTCCCTGCCATTTTGGTCTTTTATCATGCCCATCTTTGCATGAAACATTCCCTTCGTATCTCCAATTTTCTTGAAGAGATCTTTGGTCCTCTCTATTCTATTGTTTTCTTCTATTTCTTTGCACTGTTCATTTAAGAATGCATTCTTATCTCTTCTAGCTATTCTCTGGAATTCTGCATTCAACTGGGTGTATCTTTCTCTTTCTCCCTTGCCTTTCGCTTCCCTTCTTTCCTCAGCTATTTGTAAAGCTTCCTCAGACAACCATTTTGCTTTCTTGCATTTCTTTTTCTTTGGGATGGTTTTAGTTGCTACCTCTTGTACAATGTTGCGAACCTCCGTCCATAGTTCTTCAGGCACTCTGTCTATCAGATCTAATTATAAATGAAGATTATAAATGCTTATAAATTTATAAATTTATAAATGAGATTATAAATGCTTCTTTGAGTGGGGGTGTCTTTCCCACCGTCTTGAAAGAGGCGGTGGTGAGGCCCCTCCTCAAGAAGCCCTCCCTGGACCCAGCTGTATTAGCAAATTATCGTCCTGTCTCCAACCTTCGCTTTGTTGCAAAGGTTGTTGAGAGTGTGGTTGCACGACAACTGCCTCAGTACCTGGATGAATCGAATTATCTAGATCCGTTCCAGTCGGGATTCAGGCCCGGGTACAGCACAGAGACAGCATTGGTCGCATTGGTTGATGATCTCTGGAGGGCTCGGGACAGGGGTTGCTCCTCTGTCCTGGTCCTACTAGACCTCTCAGCGGCTTTTGATACCATCGATCATGATATCATGCTGCACCGGTTGGAAGGGTTGGGGGTGGGGGGCACTGTTCTACAGTGGTTCTCCTCCTTTCTCTCTGACCGGTCGCAGTCTGTGTTGACAGGGGGGCAGAGGTCGACCCCGAGGCCCCTTATATGTGGGGTGCCACAAGGATCGGTCCTTTCGCCCCTTCTATTCAATATTTATGTGAAGCCGCTGGGTGAGATCATCCGTGGTTTTGGGGTGAAGTACCATCAGTACGCTGATGACACCCAGCTGTACATCTCCACCCCAGACCACCCCAATGATGCCCTCGAGGTGATGTCCCGGTGCCTGGAGGCCATACGGATCTGGATGGGGAGGAACAAACTCAGACTCAACCCATCCAAGACCGAGTGGCTGTGGTTTCCGTCGTCCCGATATAGTCAGTTGGTGCCATCTCTGACTATTGGGGGCGAGTCATTGGCCCCCACAGATGGGGTTCGCAACATGGGCATCCTCCTGGACTCGCGGCTGTCTTTAGAAGAGCATATGACGGCCGTGGCCAGGAGGACTTTTTATCAGGTTCGTCTGATTCGCCAGTTGCATCCCTTTCTGGATCAGGACTCGTTGCGCACGGTCACTCACGCCCTTGTCACCTCACGCCTGGATTATTGTAATGGTCTCTACATGGGGCTCCCCTTGAGAAGCACCCGAAGGCTCCAACTGGTCCAGAATGCGGCCACGCGGGTGGTAATGGGAGCAATGTGGCGCTCTCATGTAACCCCCCTCCTGCGCGAGCTGCACTGGCTCCCAGTGGTCTTCCGGGTGCGCTTCAAGGTTTTGGTTACTACCTTTAGAGCGCTCCATGGCTCAGGACCAGGGTACTTACGAGACCGCCTCCTGCCACCAATAGCCTCTCACCGACCAGTTCGCTCCCATAGAGAGGGACTCCTCAGGGTGCCGTCGGCCAAACAATGTCGACTGACGGCCCCCAGGGGGAGAGCCTTTTCTGTGGGGGCACCTACCATCTGGAACGGGCTTCCCCCGGAGTTACGAAACATCCAAGACTTACGCATATTCCGCCGTGCCCTGAAAACGTTTCTGTTCCAACAAGCTGGTCTGGCCTAACTCTCCCTTTTAAATTGGCTTTTAAATTGGCTTTTAAATCAGGTTTTAGACCTCTTTTAGATAAATTTGGATGTTTTAATCTTTGAGCCAAATTACTTAATCTGTTTTTTAATAGTTTTTTTTTTTTTAACATCTATATGTATTTGTAATTTATTGTGGCTGTTCACCGCCCTGAGTCCTTCGGGAGTAGGGCGGTATACAAATATGAAAAATAAATAAATAAATAAATAAATAAATAAATAAATAAATAATTCCTTAAATCTATTTGTCACCTCTACTATATATACATCAGAGATATGATTTAGTTCATACCTGAGTGGCCTAGTGCTTTTCCCTACTTTCTTCAAATTAAGTCTACATTTTCCAACGAGAAGCTCGCGATCTGAGCCACAGTCAGCTCCTGGTCTTGTTTTTACTGACTGTATAGAACTTCTCCATCTTTGGCTGCAGAGCAGATAGTCAATCTGATTTCTGTGTTGACCATCTGGTGATGTCCATGTGTAGAGTCGTCTCTTGGCTTGTTGGAAAAGAGTGTTTGCTATGACCATCGTATTCTCTTGACAGAAGGCTCTATCAGCCTGCGCCCTGCTTCATTTTGTACTCCAAGGCCAAACTTGCCTGTTATTCCGGTTATCTTTTGGCTTCCTACTTTAGCATTCCAATCCCCCATGATGATAAGGACATCATTTTTTGGTGTTAATTCTATAAGGTGCTGTAGGGCTTATAGAACCGGTTAATTTCATCCTCTCCAGCACCAGTGATTGGGGCATAGACTTAAATTACTGTGATATTGAATGTTTTGCTTTGGATTCGAACTGAGATTATTCTGTCATTTTGGGGAATTGTATCCCAGTATTGTTTTTCCTACTTTTTTATTGATTATGAAGCAGTGGTGGGTTCCTCCCGGTTCGGTCCGGTTCAACCGAGCCAGTAGCGGTGACGATATGACGTCACTGAACCAGTTCTCCGTCCCCCCCCCCCGCCCTCCCACCCCCCCCCACCCCCCCACATTATTCTTACCTTTTATTTGGTCCCACCCCCAACCTATTGCTGCCTCCTGAGTCCCAGCTGATGACTAGAGGGGAAAAAACTGTTTAAACTCTTGCCGTGGGGCTTCAAAGGGCCGTCCTACAGCTGATCAGTGTTAAAAGCAAACAAATGAGTCAGGTCGTAAGTGCAAAGACTGGTCGTAAGTGCGAGGACCTTCCAGAAATGACTCTGATCAGCTAGCCATGCCCACCTAGTCACATGACCTCCAAGCCACACCCACAAAATAAGCCACGCCCACAGAACCGGTAGTAAAAAAATTTAGAACCCACCCCTGTTATGAAGGCTACTCCATTTCTTCTGAGGGATTCTTGCCCGCTGTAGTATACCTGATGGTCATCTGAATTAAATTCACCCATTCCTGTCCATTTTAGTTCGCCGATTCCTAAAATGTCGATGTTCAGCCTTGTCATCTCTTCTTTGACCATGTCCAGCTTGCCTTGCTTCATGGATCTTACATTCCAGGTTCCTATGGAGGAAAAATCTCTACTGCATCGGACTTTCCTTTCACAACCAGATGCATCCACAGCTGAGCGTCCTTTCGGCTTTGGCCCAGTCGCTTCACTATTTCTGGTGCTACTAGTACTAGCCCTCTGCTCTTCTCCAGTAGCATATTGGACACCTTCCAACCTGAGGGGCTCATCTTCTGGCGTCATATCTTTTTTCCTTTTGGTACTGTCCATGGGGTTTTCATAGCAAAAATACTGGAGTGGGTTGCCATTTCCTTCTCCAGTGGATCATGTTTTGTCAGAGTTCTCTGTTATGACCTGTCCGTCTTGGGTGGCCCTGCACGGCATAACTCATAGCTTCACTGAGCTATTCAAGCCCCTTCGCCATGACAAGGCAGTAATCCATGAACGGGGGACTACCTGTACCCATTTGTAGAGAAATTGGCCAGCTGCTTCAGATACAACACTAAGGATCAGCAATGCCTCTTTCTATCTCTCTGTCTCTCTCTTTCTCTCTCTGTCTCTCTCTGTATGTCTTTCTGTCTTTCTCTGTGTCTCTGTGTCTCTCTTCCTCTCTGTCAGTCTCTGTCTGTCTCTCTATGTGTGTCTTTCTGTCTTTCCATCTCTCTCTCTCTTTCTCTGTGTCTCTTTGTCTCTCTGTGTCTCTTTGTCTCTCTGTCTCTGTCTTACTCTCTCTGTCTCGCTTTCTCTGTCTGCGTCTCTCTCTCTCTCTCTCTCTCCTGCCTCTCTCTGTCTCTGTCTCTCTCAGTATGTCTTTCTGTCTTTTTCTGTGTCTCTTTGTCTCTGTCTCGCTCTCTGTCTCGTTCTCACTCTCACTCTCTCTGTCTGTCTCCCTGCCTGCGCCTCTCTCTCTGTCTGTTTCTTTCTCTGACTCTCTCTCTGTCTCTCTTGCTCTCTCTGTCTGTCTTTCTTGCTGTTGCTGTTGCTGTCTCTTTCTCTCTCTGTGTCTGTCTTTCTGTCTTTCCGTGTCTCTCTGTCTCTCTCTGTGTGTGCGTGCGTCTGTCTGTCCGTCCATCCATCCATCCATCCATCCATCCATCCATCCATCCATCTATCATCTATCTATCTATCTATCTATCTATCTATCTATCTATCTATCTCTCAGATTAACAGAAAACAGAGTTGGAAGGGACCTTGGAGGTCTTCTAGTCCAACCCCCTGCTCAAGCAGGAAACCTTACACCATTTCAAATAAATTGTTGTCCAATCTCTTCTTAAAAACCTCCAGTGTCATCCTCTCTCTTGTGTCAATATGTCAAGTTCTGTTTCTTTCCATTTCTACCTTTTGGAAAATGTGTCTAACCTAAATCGATTTTGCCCTAGTTTGCACTCTAAGTTTGCATGGGTGCATTTGACAAAAGCTTTGCTGCCATCTCTTGTCTAGATTCTTCCCCCACCCCTGGAATATCAAGGACATAAGTTACCTATGCCATAATATCAAGAGCTTCTATAATTCTTCCGCATAACAATGGCAAGGAGGCCACAGTGCTATTGACATCACAATACTGGAAACTTTTTCTCCAGAGAGAGGTGGAAGTTAGACAAGCCACTATCAGCGGTTACTGAAGGTAGATGTTTAACATCAGATCAACGTTAAACCTGTTGGCTCTATAGATTCGCCTGGCAACAACAAACCCAAGAATTTGTAATCTACAAAAAGAAAAAGGATGCTTCCAATTGCTATTGCAACCCTGCGTGATTCAAAAGCATAATGAAATTGCAGAGAACATCAGATGCCGGAGTACATGCAAATAATTTTGTTTTTATAACCAATTTCAGACAGATAAATACTAGCCTCCCTTCCAATTTCCCCCCTATTAAACCGAAGTGTCAGAGAGATTTACAATCCTCTCAAGTTCTCTTTTCATAGGAACATTCATTTACATAAACAGATAATCCAAGATAAAATTTTCCATTAGACAAAGGTGAAATGGATCAATTTCCCCCTGCCAAGACAAATCTTAAATCTTGAACGGATAGGGTCATTATTACACAGCAGCCCCATTTCAGAAATAATGTGGGTTCTAAAAAAAAAATAATAATCTGATCGCAGCCATTTCCAGCTTTCCAATTATCTTTAAGAAAAGCTTATTCTGTGGACAATAAAGCACATTATGGCACAATATGATACAGTCCATAAAGATCACAACGTTTTATGAAAGGTTAAAAAGGAAAGCTCAGCACATCTTGGAAATTTCACCATCCACAAAGTCTTTGGTGACTTGACCAAGAGAGCTTGTGGGCGACGTGAATACTGTGAAAAAGAAAATGTGATGTTTGCTCCGGAGTTAAAACACACATGTGATATAAACACATGTCTGCCAATTATTCCTTTAGAGGCACAGAAAGGTTTACATCCCATTGCTCCAACCAAGGTGGCTTAAGTATCCAATAGAATAAAGAGTTGGAAGGGACCTTGGAGGTCTTCTAGTCCAATCCCCTGCTTAGGCAGGTGAAGTGGTTCGGGAATAACCACAAGGCTCCCCTTGAAGAGCACCCGGAGGCTCCAGCTGGTCCAGAATGCAGCAGCGCGGGTAGTGATGGGAGCAACATGGTGCTCCCATGTAACACCACTCCTGCGCGAGCTGCATTGGCTCCCGGTGGTCTTCTGGGTGCGCTTCAAGGTGTTGGTTATCACCTTTAAAGCGCTCCATGGCATCGGGCCTAGCTATCTCCGAGACCGCCTGCTGCTACCGACGACCTCCCATCGACCCGTGCGCTCCCACAGAGAGGGCCTCCTCAGGGTGCCATCAGCCAAACAATGTAGGCTGGTGGCCCCCAGGGGGAGGGCCTTCTCTGTGGGGGCTCCCACCCTCTGGAATCAGCTGCCCCCGGAGATAAGAAGAATCCATGACCTCAATGCCTTCCGTCGTTCCCTGAAAACTCATCTTTTCCAGCAAGCCGGGTTGGCTTAGAAGAAATTTTTAAATTCTTTTAGTGTGATTCTTAACTTTCGGCCCAAATTTATATATATTTTTAAATGTTTTAATATTTGTATTCTATGTTTTTTATCTTGGCTGTACACCGCCCTGAGTCCTCAGGGAGAAGGGCGGTATATAAATTGGAAATTAAATTAAATTAAATTAAATAACGAGAGGCACAAGCAAGCAAGTGACAACAGCTCTTTAATATACAGTGAGACTTCAGCGAAAACTCAGAGGCTGCAGCCCTCCTTATATACAATTCTGGAGGCACTGTCAGCCAATCAGAAACATAGGCAGGTTTGAAACTCCCGCTTAAAAGTATCAATACATAACACCCCTCCCTTCCCAGAAAGCACTAACATTCAGAAATTTACATATGTACACACAAAATCTCGCAGGTGCCTAGGACGAGTTCTCGCTCTAGTTGACCTGCGCAGTTCATTGTCTGGTGGGGCATCAAGCTGGTCAGAGGGACTTTCAGTCTCTCCCTGCTCCGCCAATGGAACCTCCTGGATTTTGTCCGGGGCGTGGTTATCCCCGGCTGGGAGTGGTGACTCGCTGGGGCAGCGCTGGAACCAGGGCTTGTCAGCTAAGTATTCTCGCGAACCCGGGCTTGAGTTAGCTGTTTTGGGAAAGTTGTCATAGTTAGGTTCGGAGATGTCTAAATTAATGTTTGCTTCGCCGACTACCCTTTTTCTAAGTTGGTCTATGTGGCGTTTCCAGAGTCTGTCTACCCCTACGTCTACCGTATAAGATTTTGGGCCTGTTATGCCCACAATGGTTCCTGCAACCCATAGAGGTCCGCTGGCATAATTGCGAGCGAACACCGGGGACCCAACCTGAAACTGCCTTAGTCCCGAGGTTTCTCCCTTGAAATTTTCATGCGAGTAGTTAGGGTGAAGCCTGTCCAACACGCACCGAAGCTTCCTGCCCATGAGTAGCTCTGCTGGGCTTCTCCCTGTGGCTGTGCATGGTGTGGCATGCTGGACCGCTAAGAATTGGTCTATCCTGGCCTGCCAGTCCCTGTTATCTAGTCTGGACAGTGCCTCTTTGGCCGTTCTTACAAAACGTTCAGCCAAACCGTTAGAAGCCGGGTGGAACAGGGCCGATAGGGCATGGCGGATGCCCAGTCCGGCCAAGTAGCCCTCGAACAGGGTCGCTGTGAATTGAGGGCCGTTGTCAGATACTAGAATATCCGGTAGGCCATGTGTGGCAAATAGCTTGCGAAGGACTCTAATGACTGCCTCGGCTGTGGTAGAGGGCATTAGGATTATTTCGAGCCATTTTGAAAAGGCATCGACTACGATTAAAAATGTTTGCCCATGGAAGGGACCGGCAAAATCAATATGGATCCTCCCCCATGGCCCCTTTGGTTTCTCCCACTCTCGGATGGGCGCTACTGGGGGATCGGGACAAGACTCCTGGCAGGGTCTGCACTTCCCCACCCACTCAGAAATGACTTGGTCCATGTTGGGCCACCAAACATAACTGCGGGCTAAGCTCTTCATTCTGACAATGCCCGGATGCCCTTCGTGCAGCAATTCTAAGACCCTTGTTCTTAGTTTCATTGGTACTACCACCCTGTCACCCCACAACAAGCAACCCCCTTGCATAAACAGCTTGTTACGTTTGTTAACATAACCTTGGTATTCCCCCCCGTCCACCTTGACCGGTCACCCCTTCAGCACCCAACCCATTACAGTGCGAATGATTGGGTCTCTAGCCGAGGCTTTTGCCACCTCGCAAGAGGAGATAGGCCCCAAAGTCAAAGTGTCCAGTAAAAGAACGGAGGCTTCTGGCGTTGGGTTGGCAAGTAGGTCAGGTAGGGGGCAGCGGCTGAGGGCATCCGCGTGACCCAAAGTCCGTCCGGGCCGATGGACAAGCTGATACGAATAGGGCGATAGAAAAATGGCCCATCTGGTCAAACACGGGGAAAGAGCAGCGGGGGTGGGCCTATCGCCAGCCAAAAGTCCTAGCAAGGGCCGGTGGTCAGTCACAAGTTCGAATTGTCAGCCATAGAGGTATTCATGGAACTTTTTAACCCCCGCAATTGTAGCCAGAGCCGCTCTGTCCAATTGGCTATAGTTCCGCTCTGCGCTTGACAGGGTGCGAGAGTAGAACGCAATGGGCGCCTCTAGGCCGTTCGGCAGTCTATGGCCTAGGACGGCACCAACTCCTACGGGGGAGGCATCGCAAACCAATACAAGCTGTAGCGCTGCGTTGTATTGGATTAGGAAACTGTCTTCAGATAGAAGTCTTTTTACTGCCTCAAAAGTGGCAGCTTGTGGTTTCCCCCACACCCATGGTACATTCTTCCCCAAGAGTTTGTGCAGGGGATCTGCAACGGTGGCCTTGTCCTTCAGGAACATTGAGTAAAAATTGAGGAGTCCAAGGAAGGCTTGGAGCTCCGCTTTGGTCTTGGGGGTAGGTGCGCTCCTAATAGCTCTCACCTTGCTTTCGGTAGGGTGGATGCCAGAGCCATCCACCCTGTACCCCAGAAACTCCCCAGAGGGAACAGCGATCATGCACTTGTTCTTTTTAAGTCTAAGTCCCGCTTCTCTAAAACGGGAAAGGACGTTCCTTACTCGGTCCCCTAGCTGACGTTCGTCTTGAGCACTAACCAGAACGTCATCAAAATAAGGCACCACCCCCAAGAGCCCTTGCAACAGGTGCTCCATGGTGCTTTGAAATAGGCCAGGTGCGACGCTCACCCCAAACTGGAGCCTGGTGCATTTGAATGCACCCCTATGAGTTACAATTGTTTGCGCCTCTGCCGTGGCGTTGTCGACTGGTAATTGTTGATAGGCCTGAGCTAGGTCCAATTTGGCGAAAATTTTTCCGGGCCCCAGGGAGTGTAGTAGATGATGCACGATCGGCACCGGATAGGCGCTCGGCTGCAAAGCCTTGTTGATCGTGCACTTGTAGTCGGCGCGAATCCTAATTGAGCCGTCAGATTTTACTGGGGTCACTATGGGGGTCTCCCATTTCGCATGATCGACGGGGACTAACACCCCTTGTTTAATTAATTTGTCCAGTTCCGCATCGATCTTCGGTTTCAATGCGAACGGCACCCGTCTGGCCTTAAGTCTTATTTGGGCTACGTTGGGGTCTAAGTTTAGTGAAATAGGGGTCCCCACATACTTGCCCAATGAGTCCCTGAAGACATCCTGGAACTCGGTCAGGAGACTGTCCCTTAGCGTTGACTTGGACATCAGGTGGACGCCGGTGAAACCCATGCCGAGGGCTCGGAACCACCCCATGCCCAGAAGGCTAGAGAGCTGCTTTGTGACGATGGTCAGCGGCAGGTCTCTTTCGTAGTCTCCGTAAGTGACTCGGAACGTGCCCACGCCTTCGAGGGGGACTCAGTTCCCCTGGTAGTCTAGGATGCGCAGTCTCTGCTTGGAGAGCTGGTCCTTCCAGAACGACGGCAGGAGGGTCTTTAGAGTCGCCCATGACATTATGGAAAGAGCTGATCCGGTGTCGATCTCCATCGAGCATGGCTTGCCGTTGATTTCAACCACCGTGCTGACTTTGTCCTCGATTGCCGTGCTGGCCTGGTCTATGTGTATGCTGCGGCCATCTCGAGGTTCAAATTCGCGCCGTTTTTTCGCGCCGCCTTCTCTCATTGGCTGCTTCTGGCGCGTTGATTCCGGTTGGCTGCGGCGCTCACGTGGTTGGTGTTTTCTGGGCAGAATGGCTCTACAGACTCGCGCCAAGTGCCCTTTTTTTCTGCAACGCCTGCAGATAGCCTCCCTGTATTTGCCCGCCACAGCTGGGACAGTTTCGCCGGGGGCTGCCTGTCTCTCTTCTCTGGTGCTCTGTTCGGAAGACGTCCTCATCTGACTCGGACTCCGAGCTGGTTCCGGCGTCTTCCCTGTGCACCGGGGCAGACTTGGGACTGTCTTTGCTGGTCAGCGGACGCTGCAGCGTTTCTGCAGCTTTAGTTGAGGCTTCGTGAGCCCTGGCCTCGTCTAGGGCTCCAGCAAGCGTCAAGTCAGGCTTGGCGAGCAGGCGCCGTTGCAGCCTAATGTCTCAAACACCGCAGATAAGTTGCTCCAGCAATGCATCGTCCAAGTCTCTATAGTCGCAATGAGTTGCGGCTTTTCTCAGGCTGGCCATGTACGCGCTGACCGGTTCTCCCTCTCGCTGAACGCGCTGTCTGAGTTGGTATCATTGCACGAACTTGGAGGGCACGGGAGCATAGTGAGCCCGGAGGGTTGCCATCAGGGTGTCCCAGGAGACAGTTTGGACCGGCGTTGGCTCACACAGTGACTCAGCCATCTCGAACACATCCGGTCCGCAGTGGCTTAGGAAGAGGGCTCTCTTCCGATTCGCGGAGAGACCCTGCATGTCGCTGGCTTCAAGCGAGCATTCGAACCTCGTTAGGTATGAGACCCATTTTTCGCGGGTCGGATCAAAAGGCTTGGGCGGAACGTAGGCAGACATGTTCGGTATGCCTCCTGTAGTTCGCCTCGTCACCTAGCTGAAGCTCGTGGTCTCACTGGTTCGCTTCTTGTGGCCTCAATCCCACCTTCATCGCCAATGAAGTGGTTCGGAAATAACGAGAGGCACAAGCAAGCAAGTGACAACAGCTCTTTAATATACAGTGAGACTTCAGCGAAAACTCAGAGGCTGCAGCCCTCCTTATATACAATTCTGGAGAGACTGTCAGCCAATCAGAAACGTAGGCAGGTTTGAAACTCCCGCTTAAAAGTATCAGTACATAACAGCAGGAAACCCTATACCCGTGATGGCATAAATACCCATATCAGTGGGCACGTGAGTTCAGCTCCGGCACACATGTGCATGCCAGCCGGCTGATTTTTGGGTCTTCTGGGCCCACCAGAAGTAGGGAAACAGGCTGTTTCCTGCCTCCAGAGGGCCTGGGGAGGTGGGGAAGGCCCATTTTTCTTTCTCACCTGGCTCTAGGGCCTCTCTAGGAGTCTGGGGAAGGAGAAAATGGCCTTCCCCACCCCCACCCCCCCAGAGGTCCTCCAGAGGCCGAAAACAGCCCGTTTGACAACTTCCGGTGGACCCAAAAGACCCGAAAGTCAGCTGGCTGGCACACCGGACCTGAGCTCATGTGGTGGGACCAGAAGTTGTCAAATGGGCCATTTTCGGCCTCCGGAGGACCTCCAGGGGGGTGGGGAAGACCATTTTCACTCTCCACAGACTCCTAGAGAGGCCCTAGATCCAGGTGAGAAAGAAAAACGGGCCTAGCAGGACATCACATGCCGGGAGCGGGGGGAGTAGGAGGAGCGGGGGAAGCGGGGGTCATGCGCCCATGCACAGGGACGGGGCGCATAGAATTATGGGTGTGGGGACGCATGCGCATGACCCCACCCCCACCCACCCCTCCTGGCACGCGATGGCAAAAATGTTAGCCATCACTGCCCTATACCATTTCAGACAAATGGTTATCCAATCTCTTCTTAAAAACTTCCAGTGTTGGAGCATTCACAACTTCTGGAGGCAAGTTGTATAATTGATGCATGCTACCGTGTTTCCCCGAAAATAAGACCAGGTCTTATATTAATTTTTGCTCCAAAAGATGCATTAGGGCTTATTTTCCGGTTAGGTCTTATTTTGGGGGGAAATACGGTACTAAATGCATCCATCTGGCTGACAATCTTAACTGGGGCTTATTTTGGGAGCAGGGTTTATATTACAAGCATCCTGAAAAGTCATGCTAGGGCTTATTTTCCGGTTAGGTCTTATTTTCAGGAAAACAGGGGTTGACATAAAGAAGAGGGAGTCAAGCTATTCTCCAAAGCACCTGAGGGCAGGACAAGAAGCAATGAGTGGGAACTAATCAAGGAGAGAAGCAACCTAGAACTGAGGGGACATTTCCTTATGACCGTTAGAACAATTAATCAGTGGAACCACTTGCCTCCAGAAGTTGTGGGTGCTTTAACACTGGGGGAGGGAGGTTTAAAGAAGAAATTGAACAACCCCTTGTCTGAAATGAAAAAAGTCTCCTGCCTGAGCAGGGAGTCAGATTAGAAGACTTCCAAGGTCCCAGCTCTGTTATTGTGTAATTCTGAAAAAGAGACCACCTGGATAGTTCTTTTTTCTTTTCCCATTCTTAAACTCACCTCACAGGCTAAAATAAAAGCCAGGAAAAAAGGGCCCCATTCCTTCTAACAACATTGAGCCAGGCTAAGATTCGATATTGGGATAAAACTCAAATATTAGAAATCCAAATCTTTGGTCAAGACAGAAGTGCCTCTTCCATGCCAAGGTGCTGAAATGACAAACGGTATTTGACGTAGGTACAGAATTGTAAAAGGGCAAACTGACCCTAAACAGATACATTCTGTTGTTTAATGTTTATTGCATCCCAAATGTCATGCATATCCCTGGATAAGGGGTGCTGCTTCCTTATTGCCCTTGAGGCATCTTCTAGCCTCTTATCTCCTTTTGTTATGTCTTGAGCTCCGGAGCTGAAAACCTGAGCCTGTGGGAACAGGGCTGTTATGTCTTTCCTAGAGATAGATTAAAGGGTAGCTTCTACGTGTGAAATGCATCATTCTCTGTAATAATTTTGCCTTTAAACTGTATAAATACATGGCCAGAAGAAGCCATCGGTGTTCAGACTTTTTGTTTGCCTTTGGGCTGTTTGAACCTTGCGCAATAAACTCTTTCCTGCATTGAAGAGCTTGCCCAGTCCGTTATTTTGTCTACAACATCATCAGTTTGCTTTATTTGTTTGTTTATTTGTTTATTTATTATTTATTATTTATTTATTTATTGGTTCGATTTATTTATTTATTTGTTTGTTTATTTATTTATTTATTTATTTATTTATTTATTTATTTATTGGTTCGATTTATATGCCGCCCTTCTCCGGAGACTCAGGGCGGCTTACAATGCGTTAAGCAATAGCCTTCATACTTTTGTATATACCTGCTTAGTAGGGCTTTCGGCCCCCTCCAAACGGTGTTCTTTTTTATACAAAGTCAGCTTATTGCCCCCACAATCCAGGTCCTCATTTTACCTACCTCGAAAGGATGGAAGGCTCAAATCTCACCTTGAGCCTGGTGAGATTTGAACTTGCAGTAATTGCAGGCAGCTGGCAGCTAAGTGCTGCTTAACAGCACTTTAGTCTGCTGTGCCACCAAGGCTCCTTGGTTTATGTTATAATAAACTACAGTTAACACGGTGTGAACTCAAACAATGAACCAATCCAGAGGAATACATCATTAAGCTATGTTATTGATTAGATAACTCCTAAATCCGTGGATTGTCTGACTAGACATCCCTCAGAATGCAGTGAAAATCTCTCATGTATCCATCCATCCACAAATTGCAAATATGTCACGACTTTGAGCGGGACAGAGGGGGGGAATTATTTGGATGGTTTGGTGCCATCCAGTCAGAGGTGATATTCAGCTGGTTCGGACCGGTTCAGGCGAACCGGTAGTGGCGACCTGCGGATGGGCCTGCCCACCTGCCCCGGCACTATGCCGTCCTATTTAGCCATGTTTTCTAAGCCGCGTGCATGCGTGCAAGCTACACATCCAAGCAAAGCACATGCGCGGAAGGCCGTGTACTCACATTTTTGGTGCGCGGCGAACTGGGGGTAAAATTATTTGAAACCCACCTCTGCTTCCACTCAAGTGTTAACTCCTGGCAACCGCATGGACAATTCCTGCAGTTTTCTTGGCAAGATTTTTTTTAGAGCTGCTTTTAGCCCTTGCTTGCTTCCTAGGGCTGAGAAAGAACGACTGGCTCAAGGTCACCCAACTGCCTTTGTGCCTAAGGCAGAACTAGAATTCACGGCCTCCCAATTTCTAGTCTGGTGTCTTAACCACCTTGCCAAACTGTCTCTCTCTCATTCGAAATTAGGCAGGATGATTTATTAGTGATGTTTTGTCATTTTAAATTGTTTTAAATTGGGTTGTTTTAATTTATAGCCAAAATATTCAAATTATTTTAATATTGTTTTTTAAATTTTGTATGCGCTGTTTTTACTCTGGCTGTGCACCGCCCTGAGTCCTATTTGGAGAAGGGTGGTATAGAAATTTAATTAATTAAATAAATAAATAAATAAATTGTGCTTTCTCGATGAACTGAAACAATGCGAGCGAGCGAGTTTTGAAATGAACTTTTGGAACGAGTCTTTCTTCAAGTTCACCTTTCTCTCACCCATTCGGTACAGAGAATCCTCGACTTACAATCATCCGTTTAGTGACTGGCACTAAAGCTACAACGGCACTGCAAAAAGTGACCCAAGATCGATTTTCACACTTATGACCAGGAGTGAAATACTATCGGTTAGCTACCGATTCGGGTGAACCAGTAGGAAAAAAAAGCTACTGGTATTTCCGACAATCAGCTGTGCCACGCGATTTAGATTAGCTAGAAAGCCGGAAATCCTGCTTTCTAGCAAATCTAAATCATGCAGCACAGTTGTTCCCCTGCCCTTGCTGTTCTACTTACCTTCAAACGACTCTTTTTTCCATGCAAAGCGCGTGTTCGGTGTGCACTGTGCATACATGTGCAGTGTGCATTTGGCATGCCTTGTGCATGTGCACGCGGGATGCACCTGGCATGCACTGCGCATGTACTGCGCATGTACCAATGCATGTTTGACATGCGCCACGCATGCGCAGGCAGCGAACCAGTAGCAATTCACGGAGGATTTCACCACTGCTTATGACCGTTGCAGCATCTCCATGGTCACAGGATCAAAATTCAGATGCTTGGCAACTGACTTGTATTTATGAAGGTTGCAGTGTCCTGGGAGATGTCACGTGATCTACTTTTGCGGCCTTCTCATGAGCAAAGTCAACGGGGAAGCCAGATTCACTGAACCACCATGTTATATTAAGAATTAAGATCAGCTATCAGAATCTTGCCATCTTGATTGTGCCAAACCATCTTTATACTTTCTTGGTTATCCAGGATACTCATTCTTTCTTTATTGCAAATTTTTGTCAGAGGAAATAAAACGGATTGCCAGATTTTATCAAAAAATAATAATAATAATAATATCTCTGTTTACACATTATAGAAAATTATATGGAGAGAAATCTGTGCGGGACAGATTGTAAAATAGAAAAGATGCAATCTACTTTTCAGTTCACCTGCCATTTCTGGCTTCCCGAGCACTAACAGGGATCGCTTAAAGCCCACCAACCTTATTTTCCTCTTATTGTCTTCTCTTCTTCCATAACTGGAGTGGAAGAACTGCTTATTATAATTATTATGGTTGCTCTCACAATTGTGAGCCAGATGTTTAGACTGGACTGGGTTTTTTTCTTTTAAAAGCCTTTGGCGATCATCAGAGGCTTTTTTTTTACTTTTAAAAGCATTTTTTCCGCTGAAGAGGTTGTAGAAAAAATGCTTTTAAAAGTAAAAAAAAAAGCCTCTGATGATTGTGCGGCTCAGCTGGGCATGGGGGCGGGGAGGCAGGGATTTTTGCTACCAGTTCTCCGAACCACCCACCTCCATCGCTACCGGATCAAGTGATCTGGTCTGAACCAGGAGCATTTCACCCCTGATTCTACCCTTTTCAATATTTCTCAAAATATTTCATTCTTCTGGGAGGGGTGACTTCAGGGGTGAAATCTACTTACCTTTCCAACCTGTTCGGAAATGCATTTGCATGCGCGGACCCTCTGTGCAGGCGCAAACCATTCTGGGCATGTGCAGAAGATAAAAAACAGGTTACTTCCTGGTTAAAACCAGGAAGTAACGACGACCAAGTGGGTGGGTGGAGCCTTGCGCCTTCTCCAAACCACCGGCCACCATCGTTACCGGTTTGGCTGAACCGGTCCAAACCGGGAGCATTTCACTCCTGGGTGACTTCCCTCAGCTGTATACACAGACAGTGTAGAACTGCTATTATTGTTGGTGTTGTTCGGGGATGGTATTCACTTACTTTCCCTACCGGTTCACAAATGTGAGCCCCGTCCACGCATGCGCCCGGCCTTCCGCACATGCGCTTTGCTGATGTGTGTGCCTTCCGTGCATGTGCCTGGCCTCAAAAATATGCCTAAATAGGATGGCATAGAGCCGGGGTGGGTAGGCGAGTGGATGGGTGAGTGGACGGGCCCACCAGTGATTTCTACTACCGGTTCGGGCGAACCAATCCGAACCGGCTGAATACCACCTCTGGTGTTATTTGATATTGATAAATTGATGTGCCACCTGACTCCCAATGAATGCAGAATGATAACCTCCATGACAAGAGGACGTTAAGGAAGTGCTCTTGAAGTGGCCCACTGATAAACCGTGGTATCTAGAAAGTGTGCAAAGCAGGGGCACCGATGGTCACACTCTCTGCTGCGTTCCGCTGAGAATGTATCTCTATTTAAATCACAGGCATTGTTCCTATAATCGGCATTGTAGAGGTTAATTAGCACGTGCTCATTTCAATGCACCTCGTGGTCATCAGTTGTCCTCTCGGCTGGTGATGCCTTTTCTGTTTGCGAGTCGTAAACCGGCCTCTCCTCTCCCTCTTCCTGGCTTCACATCTCCCTGATCGCCACACCTCCAAACTTGGCATCCTCCTGACGAACATCACTGTTGCCATCTGAGTTCTTAGACAGCATTACGGGAAGCCGATCGAAGCCCCGTGCCACACCCTTCCCAAGCTGGTGTCCTCCATGTGCGTAAGGGGCTACCAAATCCATAAATCCAGTCCACCATAGCTAACCCAACTGGAGGGCATTTGGTTGAAGGAGGTTGCCGAATGCTGCCGAGCTAGGAAACGGCGCCGGAATAATTGTTCGGGTTTCTTTTCCATTTCCCTCCTTCTCCTTCTCTTGAAAGAATGGCCTCGTTATGACTCATCCGCACAAATTCAGACACAAGACACAATTACGACTTTTTGGAACATCAGCTTCATGGCCAGGCTCGACGGACAGCAAAGACAGCCTGCTGAGCTATGGCAACAGACAACTCCTCCCTAACCATGTTACGCACGAGCCCCCTGGCCAGGGGACCTGGCTGATTTTAATTTCTGCCCGTTGAAATGTATTTATTGTTTGATGGCCTGCTGGATTACGAGGCTGTGGGCCTGTCAAACGCACTTGCCAGATTTTCCACACACCCCATCCCAGGTGGAGAATGTGATAAACAGCCTGGCATCACTTCACATGGAATGACCAATGAAGAATAATATATTTTTAATGGGCAGAATGTTTAATAAACATCTATTCTCCTGTTACTCTAACATTGCCTTTTTTAAAAAACAAAAAAAAAGGAAAGAAAAAAAGGAAAGAAAAGGAAGAAGGGGATTGCCTTGAGCCATGTAGTTATCCAGCTGAGGGTTTTATAACACAATTTTCTCTCCATCATTAGAGGTTATAACTGTCATTCCAGCTGCTCTTGTTGTAAGATAGTAGCCCTACTTTAAAAAAAAAACAAAAAACCCAGCACGATATGGAAATAAAAATTTGGGTTAGTTGCACACAGGGCTTGCCAGGATTCAGCCCTAGAGGTTGCAGTATACCTGGGCATGTGCAGAGGGCCGATTTCCATCTCAACATTTAAGGACGGTTCACGTCAAAAAGTGGATTTGCAGAGCGGCTCGAGATCTAATGCAACGGTCGTGGGAATGTTCTACAATTCTCAGAAAAAGAGCCAACCATGTATTTGAGATTCATGATCTCCCCAACAAAGGTTAGATAAAAAATAATAATTTGCAACTTGGTGTATTATAGATTGACGTGATGACGTTAGCAGGTGCTTTCCGTATTCCTAAAGACACTTTTGACAAGTTCTGAAGCAATTCTCATAGGTTGTATGGGGGATATCTCAGAAGGAGGGAGGGATGGAGGGAGGGAGGAAGGAAGGAAAGAAGGAAGGAGGAAGGAAGGAAGGAAGGAAGGAAGGAAGGAAGGAAGGAAGGAAGGAAGGAAGGAAGGAAGGAAGGAAATGTTGGTTCATACAGCATTTAAAATCCAAAGTCCACATTTGATCCCAACTTTGCTTACACTATTCTTTACAGACTAGGATGTACAGAATAACAGAATTGGAAGGGACCTTGGAGGTCTTCTAGTCCACCCACCTGCTCAAGCAGGAGACTCTATATTATCCTGAACACAAATGTCTCTCCAATCTCTTCTGAAAAACCTTCAATGATGATTTTGCCTCCAACTTCTGGAGGCAAGCTGCTCCATTGGTTAACTGTACTCACTGTTAGGAAGTATCTCCTTAATTCTAGGTTGGATCTGTCCTTCATTAATTTCCATCCGTTGCTTCCTGTCCTGCCTTCAGGTGCTTTGGAGAATAGATTAACCCCCTCTTCCTTGCGGCAGCCCCTCAAATCTTGGAAGACTGATATTTCTGCTCAAAACGTTGTCCTGTAAACTAACATTCTATTTTTGCATCCTATCAAGTAGGAGGAACGTGTAGCATACTGACATATTCCTGATGCTTGAAAGCAGAAAATCCAGTCATCCTGTAGCACCTTTTCTGATTATGACACCTGAGGTGAAAACTTAAATCCGCTCCGAATAGAGAGGAGGGATTGAAGATATACCGGTTATGTCTTAATTCAAGGTACGAACACACACAATATTCCTTCCTCCTCCTATTTTTTCCCACATAAACCAACCCTGTGAGGTGGATTGGGCTGAGAGAGAAGGACTGGCCCAAAGTCACCTAGTTGGCTTTCATGCCTCAGGCAGAACTAGAACTCACAGCCTAGAACATGTTACAATACAAGAGATTTCCCAAGTATTCCTCCTACTGCCATCAGCCATCACCATTGCTGAAAACACTTTGAAACCTAGATGGACAGATTTTTATCAAATATTATTAATTCCCCCTACAGTTAGTTGCTGGTCTGGCAAGGTGAATACAAGTAGTCCTCAATTTATGACAACTGAGCCCAAAATTTATTTATTTATTTTTTATTGAAAAGTTTTAAAATATTTTTACAAACAAATTTCCCCCTTCCTCCCCCCACCCATTCCCTTCTCCCTCCCCCCCCCACTTCCCAGAGCAAAATACAGGGTATAGCATTTAACAAACATAATCAAACATAAACAAACTAACTATAAGCTCTTCACTCCCCCTTACACTTTAACTCCCCCATACATACCAAAATATAAGAATATAAGAATTCACCTAAATATTTCATTCGTAAGCTATTTGCAACTTTTTAGTCCCATATTTGTTTTGAATATAATCAATCCATCTTCTCCATTCCAATATGTATCTTTCATTCGAACAATCCTTCAAATATGCAGAGATTTTAGCCATCTCCACCAAATTAGCTACTTTTAATGTCCATTCTTCAATAGTATGTAAGTCTTCCTTCTTCCAATACTGTGCCACCAAAAGTCTGGCTGCAGTTATTAAGTTCAAAATCAAATTAGTCTCTATAACCGTACAGTCTGTAATTATCCCCAATAAAAACAACTGTGGAGTAAATTTTATCTTCTTTTTAAGAATATTTTGTATAATTCACCATATCTTAATCCAAAATGCCTTAATTTTTTTACATGTCCACCATATATGATAATATGTTGCATCATCACATTTACATCTCCAACACGTAGGTTGTAAGATTGGATAAATACAAGCTAACTTTTTGGGATCTAAATGCCATCTATAAAACATTTTGTAAAATTTTTCTCTCAAGTTTTGGGCTTGGGTAAATTTTACAAGAGCCCAAAATTTATGTTGTTAAGTGAGACATTTGTTACAACCATCCTTGCCATATTTGTTAAGTGAATCACTGCAGCTGTTAAATTAGTGACTTTTTTTCAGTGCCGTTTTAACTTTTAACAGTTGTAAGTTGAGGACTACCTGTACTTCAATAGCACCTAAAGAAAGTTCCACCTCCTAGTGACTTAGATTACCAAGAGAAGAAGCCTTCCCAGTTCAATGCTCACAAGCTGGTTAAGGTTTTAGACAACATGGAAGGATCTGCTATCAGAACCACCAGCTTTGGCTCGGCGTTTCGCCGGCGTTCTGTCATCAATGGGGAAGGGAGCGGGGCACAAATGGGCAATTTGCTGTATACTTTTATGACAGAAAATTAGGAAAAGGAAATTGACAATTGAGGAAGAGCAGAGCAGCTTGGAATCCAGTTTGTACTGGGCACACTATTTATTTATTTATTTATTTATTTATTTATTTATTTATTTATTGGTTCGATTTATATGCTGCCCTTCTCCGGAGACTCAGGGCGGCTTACAATGCGTTAAGCAATAGCCTTCATACTTTTGTATATACCTGCTTAGTAGAGCTTTTGAGGGCCCCCTAAGCGGTGCTCTTTTTTATACAAAATCAGCTTATTGCCCCCACAAACCGGGTCCTCATTTTACCTACCTCGAAAGGATGGAAGGCTGTGTCAACCTTGAGCCTGGTGAGATTTGAACTTGCAGTAATTGCAGGCAGCTGGTGTTCCTTAACAGTGCTTTAGTCTGCTGCGCCACTGGCATCTTCAAGGCTGTTTGCCCGAGTGTGGAATTTCACCAGCTCAAATACCTCTGAGTTTCTCATAATATCACAGCATTGCTTGATTGGCTATGCTCAGACAGACCATGGGAGGAGGGCCAGGGGAAATCAGGGGTTTAGTTCTGTATTGGCTCATAGGAATTTTAGACTCCACTTGACTCTACTGCAGGGGTGTCAAACGCACATCGTCACGGCGGTGACACGTGACTTTTTCCCACTTCGCTAAATTGGGTGTGGGCGTGGCCAGCGCATGATGCATCCAGTCCGCGGGCCGGGAGTTTGACAGTCCTGCTCTACTGCAATCAGCATCTCTTAGTAAAAGTGCCTTTTCATTTCAAATGGAGTCGAGAGTTTTACTTCCGTATGGGATCAGACTGAGGCAGGTCTGACACTTGCATTCTCATTAAATGACTTTTGGTTAGTCACTCTCACACAGGGAGGGAGGGAGGGAGGAAGGAAGATGGGAAGGAAGGAAGGAAGGAAGGAAGGAAGGAAGGAAGGAAGGAAGGAAGGAAGGAGATGAACATGCAGAAGGAATATGTGAGATAATTCTAACGATCCCTTCTAAATTCTCTTCAAAATACTGTTTGTAAAATTGGGGAACTGAACCTATGGTGAGACAGAAGTGCTCCTATTACCAGGTGAGTGAGTTTTAAAGCCACAAATGCTTCCTTCACCAAAAGGCTGTAGAGCCCAAAATATTATTGGTAAGGCTTCTTATAAAAACAGAACAGAATGGAAAACAGTTTCTGTTGGGGGGGAAATAATAGTGGTGGAGTGACATCTGGTGGAAGTTGGAAAGGTAGAATTTTTCAGACAACTTGATCCACGAAGAATCACACAAGATCAGTTTGGAATACTAAACCCCTGCTGATCTCAGTAATCAGTTCAATAAACTGAACACTTGAATCACACTTTCGATTTGGAGAAAGATTCTACTTGGAAGTAAAGTCCACACTTCTCTGATTGTCCTTGACTTACAACCATTTGTCTAGAGACCGAACAGCACTGGAAAAAGCGACACGACCATTTTTCACACTTACGACTGGTTGCAGCATTCCCGTGGTCACATGATCAAAATTCGGACACTTGGCAACTGGCTCATATTTATGACAGTTGTCGTGTCCTGGGATCATATGATCACATTTTTTGACCCTCTGAGAAACAAAGTCTATGGGGCAGCCAGATTCACTTAGATTTATATATCGCTCCATAGAGTTTTACAGCACTCTATGAGCAGTTTACAGAGTCAGCGTATTTCCGTCAGCAATCTGGGTCCTCAATTTACTGACTTCAGAAGGATGGAAAGCTGAGTCAACCTTGAACCAGTCAGGATTGAACTTGTGGCTGTGGGCAGAGTTAGCCTGAAGTAATGCATTCTAATCATTGCACTACCACAGCTCTTAATGGTATCAGCAAGCAAGGTACCATAAAAAAAAACTTTCCAACTTTCATATTTAAAGAATCTAGATTTATCTGCACAGTAGATTGCTAGAAATATCTGAAAGCTCCCTTTATGAGACTGGAAACGAAGGAACAGTAACATCAAATGCAACTCCACCATGTCAGAATATAAAATTGGGTGGGTTACTCAGCACAGCTGGCAGCATAATTTCATTGTAGTTTCTAATGCCACAACATCTGGCCCTTGGCAGTTTGGTTTCCATCTTTTTAGTTCACAGTCCACATTTCTCCCCTAGAGAAGACGGGGAGAAATTTTTAGAAGCTTTGCATTGCTTCCAATGAAAAATTGTCCTATTTGCTAATCAAAAAACAAATGAGAGATTTATTCTGGTGCAGTGCCTCCTAGAAATCAGGATAACTATTTAGGATTAGATTAGGAACATAGAAGCTATTGCACAGATGAGACTGTTCTGGTCAGGCAGAAAAATACAAGTTTGCAGACAGGGAAGGGGCCCTACTCCAGTGGTGGGATTCAGCCGGTTCGCACTGGTTCTTGAGAACCGGTTGTTAAATTATCCACCCACCCCACTATCGAAGTGGATCCTGGGTTCTGCGTTGCAATAAAGAAACAGGCAACGGAGAAGGCAGAGCAAAGGAATAAGAAGACCATTTCCCTCTCTCTTCTCCCTGCTTCTCTTCCTTCCGTCATGTCAGCTACTCCGTTTCCCATTTCTCCACTGCAGTGCAGTGCATAGAATCCACTTTGAAAGCAGGCAGGGGGGGTGTAATTTAACAACTGGTTCACCCAGGGTCAGATTGGCCATTGCGGGAGGCTTGTCCCGCATCTGGGTCAGAGCTGGAGGACGGGGATGGGCCAATCTGACCCTGAGCGAACCGGTTGTTAAATTATCTGAATCCCACCACTGCCCTACTCCATTAGTAACTGATACTCCACAATCAGGTTTCAAGGACAAGTCATTATATTTCTGTAAGGTGTTTAAATAAGTTTTAATTGTGGCCAGATCCTAAAGCAAAACTTGATGGGGTAACATGCATTTCCCCGCATCCAATTTTTAATCTTCCTTTGCTTTCTCAAAAACTTTTACAAACACATTTAGGAGCAAACTTCATACAGGTAGACCTCAACTTACAATGATTCGTTTAGTGACCATTTGAAGTTACAATGGCACTGAAAAAAAGTGACTTAATGACCATTGCAGCATCCCATGGTCACCTGATTGAAATTTGGAAACTTGGCAACTGGATCATATTTATGATGGTTACACTGTCCCGTCCCGCCCACCCCCGGGTTCTCCCTTTGCGACCTTCTGACAAGCAAAGTCAGTGGAGAAGCCAGACTTACTTTACAGTAAGTCTGTTATTAACTTAACAACTGCAGTGATTCACTAAAACAACTATGGCAAGGGAGGTCGTAAAATGGGACAAAACTCACTTAACAAATGTCTCACTTAGCAACATAAATTTTGCGCTCGATTGTGGTCGTAAGTCAAGGACTACCTTTAATGCATTTAGACTGATAAGATTGTGGATGTTGTCTTCTCTTCAAGATACTCATCAGGGCTGGCAGTTGCACTAAACCAAAAAAATTGCTGAAGACCCTCTCCATAGACTTTTTGTATGCTATATTATAAACTAATAAAAACTGTTTTAAAAAAAACAAACAAACCGGTGAATGTCTGAATCGGAGTCCCTGCATCCAATGGTGGGATTCAGCCAGTTCGCACCACTTCGGGAGAACTGGTTGTTAACTTTCTGAGCAGTTTGGCAAACTGATTGTTGGAAGAAATCATTAGGGCAGAGAATCGGTTGTTAAATTACTTGAATCCCACCACTGCCTGCATCCAGTGGTGGGTTCCTCCTGGTTTGGTCCGGTTCGGCCGAGCCGGTAGCGGTGACGATATGACGTCACCGAACCGGTTCTCCCCGCCGCCGCCCTCCCAACGTTATTCTTACCTTTTATTTGGCCCCACCCCCAATCTATTGCTGCCTCCTGAGTCCCAGCTGATGACTAGAGGGAAAAAAACTGTTTAAACTCTTGCCGCGGGGCTTCAAAGGGCCGTCCTATAGCTGATCAGTGTAAAAAGCAAACAAATGAGTCAGGTCGTAAGTGCGAGGACTTGGTTGTAAGTGCGAGGACCTTCCAGAAATGACTCTGACCAGCTAGCCACGCCCACCTAATCACATGACCTCCAAGCCACACCCACAAAATAAGCCACGCCCACAGAACCGGTAGTAAAAAAATTTAGAACCCTCCCCTGCCTGCATCCCATTCATCTCCTATACCAGGGATCTCCAATCTTAACAAGTTTAAGACATGTGGACTTCAACTCCCAGAACTCTGGGAGTTGAAGTCCACAAGACTTAAAGTTGCCAAGGTTTGTTTGTTTGTTTGTTTGTTTATTATGTATCAACAAGTACAAGGAAACAAGTAACAGTATAGACATGGACATGGACACATGAAAAAAAATTGGCATAAATAAAAGGATATAAATAGGCAAAACATAGCCATAAACACATAGAATGATTATATATAAATGGGGACAGTAGGACTGGGACGGTAGGCACACTGGTGCGCTTATGCACGCCCCCTTAGGGACCTCTTAATAAACATGAAAGGTCCACAGTAAACAGTTTAAGGCAAAAGGTATGGAGGTTAGTGAGACTAACAACAGGATCAAGTAGAGTATTCCAGACATTTACTACTCTATTGCAGAAGTCCTATTTCCTACAATCAAGATTAGAGCGAATTACATTTGAGTTTGAATCTATTGATAGCCCTTGTGTTATTACGGTTGAAATTAAAGTATTCATTTACAGGTAGGACTTTTTGGTAAATAATCTTATGAACTAAGCATAGGTCTGTTAGAAGAAATATCCTTCTGGGTTCAGCTCCAAATGGGGAAAAAGACACTGGAAACATGGAGACTGCTTGGGAAAATGGTTTAATGGTGGACAGGATCACATGGTTTGAGTTCCTGAACAGAAAAGCGGGGAGATGCTGCGAGTCCTCGGGTTTTATACCCTCTCTGGCTTTGAATTTCCTGGGGCCCAGAAAGAGTATCCTGATTGGTTGTCAGACTCCCAGGGGGTGGGGGTCTTAGCTAGCCTTGCTGGCTGATGTAATCTTCCCAGGTGCCCTGTGGTGAGTTTCTGTTGCTAGATGAGTCCTATTGTGTTAGTTTCTGTTGCTAGATGGGTCCTATTGTGTTGCAGATGATGGTCCTTTGACAAAGATGGGAGGGAATTGAATTTCTGCCTCTGGCCCATTGACAAAGCGTGGGGGGTGGGGGGGCAAGAAGGTGGGAGCTGCTTCATCTTTAAAACATGCTTCTCCATTTCTCATCCAGGGAAACATAATATTCTGCCTTTTTAACATTTCCTAAAATATTTCATTCTTCTAGGAAAGGTGGGGGTGTGTGTGCTAACTTCCTACAGGTCGGAACGTAGACGGCGTAGTTCGAGGCTATCCAGACCTAAAATTTCAAGCCTGATGAATTTTATTTCGAGCAGAAGATTTGAGTACTCTTCTAGTAAAATATCTCTGGATCCTCTTTAATGTATTGATGTCTGAAATACAGTGAGGTGGGCAGGTGAACTATTCAGGTTGGAGACCCCTGCCCTAAACAGCAAAGGGTAAGTAAGCATCCCAACTAGGTAGACTTAATTTCTTCCAATCCTCTTAGTTACAATTTCAATATTTTTTTTTAAATGGAAAAGCATTTAAAATCGGTTCCACTAATAATAATACTCCACAGTAAAGCTGTCATTCACGACCATCCTAATCCCTCCTTGCTCCGCCCACTCCCCCCCTTCCCGCGCTTCACTCTGTTTATGTGTCTTAGGCCACGCCCCTTTCACGTGCCCCGTTGGCGGGCAAAGGAGGGGGGAAGAGCAAGTGAGGGAGAGCCGTTCCTATTGGTGCGCTGTCGGCTTTTTTTCGCCGTGACGCTAACACCGCGCGACCGTCGCGAAGCTGAGGCGTCATCCGAGCGGGCCTAGGCGACCAGCGGCGTGAGGGAGCGACGCAATGGCCGCTTAGGGACCGGTGGGAGACGGAGGCTGCTGTTTTCTGGGCGAGGAGAAGGACGGGAAGGAGCCTCTTTCGCCGCCAGGATGCTTGAAGGGCTGAGGCGGCTTCAGCTGCTCAGGTGGCGGCAGCGACGGCGGCGGCAGCAGCAGCGACCGGGGTGAGCGAGGTCCAAGACCGCCGCTTGCGTTGTCGGGGCTCTCAGCCCTGTTGTTGGTGCCTGAAGGGGCGGGGAAGCTGAGGCCGTGGCGTTCTCTGGGCTCGCTTTCTCTACTTTGGCTTCTGGGCCCTTCCCAGGGGAGGAAGGTGGGAGAGCGGCCGTTGGAGGCGTTTCATAAGCCAGGTGTGGGCAAATGTGGCTCTTTTACCACCTGTGGACTTCAACTCCCAGAATTCCTGAGACAGCCAAGCTGTCTCAGGAATTCTGGGAGTTGAAGTCCACAGGTGGTAAAAGGGCCACATTTGCCCACCCCTGTCATAAGCAAAAAGTACTCTGGGACTTCAGACAGGCACCTGCCACGCAGCAGCCCCAGGCTTAACAACTGCCGATAAGAAAGATGAAAAGAGAAGGTTGGATGGTGGAACTTGGCAAGACCTGGAGAGAGGGAGAGAGAGAGCGCATAATACAGGTAGTCCTCGACTTACGACCACAATGGAGGTGGGCAAATTCCTGTGGTTAAGGGAAACGTGTTAAGTGACGTTTGCCCCATTTTACGACCTTTCTTGCTGCCATTGTTAAGTGAATCATTGCAGTTGGTAAATTAGTATGCCCATTGGGTTATATACTAACATACCAGTTAGTATAAGTTAGGTTACTACCCGTGTTTCCCTGAAAATAAGACCCTGTCTTATTTTTTTTATTTTTTATTTTATTTTTTTTGAACCCTGAAATAAGCGCTTGGCCTTATTGCCGTGTGCTCAAAAGCCCGATTGGGCTTATTATCAGGGGATGTCTTATTTTGGGGGGGAGGGGAAAGGGTAATGTACCAGTTTTCTTTTTTTTTTTAATTTATTTTTATATGCTGCCCTTCTCCGGAGACTCAGGGCGGCTTACAATGCGTTAAGCAATAGCCTTCATACTTTTGTATATTTTATACAAAGTCAAAGTACTATACTAACAAAGTTAGTATAGTAACCCCAATCTGGCTTCCCCCATTGATTTTGCTTGTCAGAAGGTCGCAAAAGGGGATGACTGAACCTTAAAGCTCAGCAGCGGTCATAAGATGCCAAGCATCTGAATTTTGACCACATGATCATGGGGATGCTGCAAAAGTCATAACTGGGGTGTGTGTGTGTCATATTTTTCAGTGCAGTTCCAACTTTGAACAGTCACTAAACAAACGGTTGTAAGTTGAGGACTACCTGTAGAAGAGAAAGAACTGGAGAAGAGTACAAAATACAAAGAGCTGCAAATAGAAATAGGACAGTTGTAGCAAAAGCAAGCCAAGGTAATACCAATAGTGAAAGGTGCCTTGGGTCCAATCCCAAAATACTTGGGGCATCCCTTGATCACCGTGGCATTGACAAGTTCGCCATCAATAAATTGCAAAAGGTGGCATTATTCAGAACAGCTTACATCCTTAGAAGATAACTGTAACACCTTAAAACATTCACATCTGCCCATCCCAGGTCTTTGGGAAGGGCTCGATAGGCAGGCAAAACTGCCATATCTGATCTCAACATCTGGCTGACTGCAACACACCAATAATAATAATAATAATAATAATAATAATAATAATAATAATAATAATAATAATAATGTACTGCTGTGTGAAAACTTCTGGTTGTCTCTCTCCCACTGTTTGAAGTTGCCTGGGAGGTATATACATTTAAATAATGATATTTAAATGTAAACCTTTTAATAATAATGATTAAAATTATACATTTAGATAATATATACATTTTAATAATTAAATTTGTATACTGCCTAACTTCCTGTTCCTTTGGAGAGGCAACTGGAGGGTTTCCACACAGAACTTTAATTAAAAACATCGAAAAGGATTTTTTGGAAGGTTTTGGCAAATGAGCTGGCTAAGATCTTATGGGACTTTAAAATCTAAACAGACAGGCAACTTGTTCATAATGTTACTGAAGAAAAGTCTATAGATTATAAAACAACATGACAAGAAACATGAAACAAAATCAATTGTGAAGAAAACCAGTCTAGATGGGAACTAGGGAAAATAAGAAATTATTAGGGTTTATTGTTAATCAGATTTAGAAAGTACCCATCTCTAGTTTCTCCCTCTGTATACAGGTAGTCCTCAACTTACGTCACAACCCCCAAATTTTTGTTGCTAAGCAACAGTTAAATGAGTTTTTCCCCATTTTATGAACTTGCCACAGTGGTTACACGTCAGAAGGTTGCAAAAGATGATCCCATGACCCCAGGACACTGCACCCATCACAAATACATGCCAGTTTCCAAGTGTTTGAAGTTTGATCATGTGACCGCAGGGAATCTGTCATAAGTCATTTTTTTTTCCAGCACTGTTGTAACTTTGAATGCTCACTAAATTGTTGGTTGTAAGTCGAGGTCTACCCGTATCCCTTGTATGCAGAGCACAACTTTTAAGACTGTTGTAATAACAGGGAGCAGTTTTTGGGAGAGCTGCCTTTAGGCCTGTTTCTCTTGTCAAAATACTGCCGACAAAGCTTTTTTAAGAGGAAAGAATATTAAACAGGCCTGTCTTTATCAACCCAAATACTTCTTGCCCTACATTGTTAATGACTAGTCTCAGAAGTGCCTGCTGTTGATAATATTTTTTTTTGCTGCCGTTGTTTTTTCAGAATGTTTTTCCTATATAGAAAAATGCAAATTGTTTTGTGACAAGTGAACCAAGGGGAAAGCTTAGATGTTCCATATCTGTCTTATTTTAGACCTTAAACCTCTGAATATTTTGTCCTCATATTTTTCAGATAACTTATAACAGAAGTCAAAAGCCTTGTGTCTTGCTACATGTTTACTCTTGCCTGGGTTGATGACTTGAAGCATTACTAAAATGCACCAGAAACTCTTGAAGAGCTCTCATTACATTGAGCTGGGAAGTTATCAGTATTGGCCTGTTCTTGTTCCTCGAGGAATTCGTTTATACACCTATGAACAGATTCCTGTGTTCCTTAAGGATAATCCTTACATCACTGACGGCTACAGAGCATACCTGCCTTCTAGGCTGTGTTTAAAAAGGTTTGGAGTTGATCGAAATGGTTCAAAGTGAAATTAATCAACTAGCCTGGATTGAAGCAGTGCCTATAAGAAACAGTGAAATGTTTTTATTTTGAAACTGCTTGGTTTATGTATGTGTATATCCTGCTATCTGCAAATTATAACCAAAGCGACTAAGGAAGCAAGGTGCATTGACTTAATTGAAATGTTATTTTCTCTGTGTGAAATACAACTTACCGTATTTTTTGGAATATAAGACGCACCGGAGTATAATACGCACCTATCTTTTTTGGTGAGGAAAAGAAGAAAAAGAAATCTCCCTCTGCCTCTGAGCAATTTTGCCTCGTTGCAGCAAACAGCCTGCTTTACTTTCATTTTCGTTTTCAGCATAGCTTGATTAGCACAAGGAGAAAAAAAAATCTGCTCCCAGCAATTTACCTCTTTGCAGCAAACAGCAGAGCCCTGCGCAAAACAGCTGAGAGCTGAGAGTCGGGTGGCCGATCCAATCAACTTGTGCTAATTAGGCTGTGCTGAAGCTGAAATGAGCTGTTTTTTCTTGCTGCTTGCTTGCAAGGAGGTAACTGCTGGGAGGCAGAGGCCAAAGGGTGGGGGCCAGTGGATGGGCAGGGCTACATTGGGTGTATAAGACGCACCTAAATTTTCACCCCCTTTTAGGGGGGAAAAAGGTGTGTCTTATACTCCGAAAAATACAGTAATTCTGTCTTGCTGATCTATCCTTTGAAACTTTTGAGGCACAAGTCTCTTCTTGTCAGTCCCTTTTTCCAGAATCTAAATAGACAAACTCCACCCTGCAATTTCTCTGGCCTAGTACCGTGTTTCCCTGAAAATAAGACCTCTCCCGAAAATAATCCCCCCTTAAAATAAGACCTCCCCGAAAATATTTAAACACATGCACAGCCGGTCCCCGCCATATCCTCTGGTTAGGGTTAGGGAGACAGAGCTGGAAATCAGGTAAGACAGCAAGAGGAGCCCCATCTTGCTCCACACACCCCAAAATAGTAAGACCTTCCCAAAAATAAGGCCAAGCGCTTATTTCAGGGTTCAAAAAAATATATAAGGCAGGGTCTTATTTTCGGTGAAACACAGTATATCTATACAACAGCAAAAGTAAATGAGTCTCCTAATAATGCAGGAGCAGTGAGAGTAATTTGTATGCAGTCCATTGCTTTTAGGACTGGAATCCCTGATTAGATCTAGGCATTGTCTGAAGCAAAAAAATTAACAGGAAACAAAATTATTGTCACGAGGTTGTAACGAGAACCATTTTCATGCACATATGGCGGCAATATAAATATTGCAAATGAGGAAAAATAAAATCTCTGAATACAAAACGAATTTATTTCAATTTTGTATTCTTCCTGAGGAAATGCAGAGAATATATGCTAATAACGCTAATTCAGGTTCAGTATAAAGTGCCCCTTTCTGATAGACAGACAGACTAAAGGACAGAATTCTGATCAGATTGCATGGAGAAAAATACACTACTAGCTGAGTTGAATCACATACTTACACTGTTATTAGTCAAAATTATTTAAAACTAGTTCAGACATTATTGTTTTTATCTCTTTTTTTCCCCCCAGTCTGTTCGTTTTGTCCAATGAGACAATCAATATCTGGAGTCATTTGCTGGGCTTCTTTCTCTTCTTCACTTTGGGCATATACGACATGACTTCTGTGTTGCCTTCTGCGAAAGCTTCTAGAGAAGATTTTGTTATTTGTTCTATTTGTCTTTTTTGCTTTCAGGTAAGTTCTTTTTACCTATGGCAACCAAACTTTGCAAGGGATGGGTATGTCGGAAGGAGTGATATAGAATAAAGCTTGCATTCACTTCCAAGGTGAGGCTTTTTTGCCTCATTTATTTTAATCAAAACATCATGATAATTTACGGTCCTTTAATTGTAGCCTTCATGGAACAATGTTATCTTATTCTGAAATCAAGGTAGCATCTCCAGTTGATCTTCTCCCCTCCTTCCTAGTCTCAATGCATTTGTATTTCATTAGGAATTTTACTCGCTAGTAGAATTAGTACATAGTAATAGAATTTTAGGGGATCACATAAATCCTAATTTGACTAGTTTTCAATTTTTCTGCTTAGTCTATTAGTATTTTCCTATAGTTGTTGCGAATTATTGTTAGCCTTCCTCTAGGATCCCCTTTATATTGGAAGGTAGTAATGTAATAAATAAATAAATATTTCCATCTCTTTTCATATTGTAAGCAGAGTAAAGCCAGATGTTTCTGCTGTGCTCTATTTTATAGTTTTCAACTACAAACGCCCAAGCTCCTTAGACTGCTGCATTCTAAAATCTAAAAAAATAAAAAATAAAAATCAGTTGCATAAAATTAAAGTGAATTTGTTTCAATGTTTTTGGTAGGTCTGTATGCTTTGCTCAGTAGGGTATCACCTCTTCTGCTGTCATCGCTCAGAAAAGACCAGTCGAAGATGGATGGCATTGGATTATGCAGGAATTTCGATTGGGATCCTAGGCTGCTATGTGTCAGGAGTTTTTTATGCATTTTACTGTAGTAATGTAAGTTGGGCACAATGCTAGCTGTTGTATACCTTAAATTCTGCTGGGATTGTCGTGTCCCAAATAATTATGTGCATCATTTATTCAAAATTCCAATCTGTAGTATAATCTATTTAAAATAAACCGATTCAAAATCCAGTCTGCTATTCCCATCTAAGCAGACGCGAATCCTGAATAAACCTTTATTATTTAATTATAATTTCTCAGAGTCCATGATAATTTAACAAATGCAACCAAGGATAATGCTGCTCTCTAAAAATGGTGCAGGTTTCATTTGGGTCTTCAATATTAGCCCCATTGAGAATGTTGGGTCTATGCGAGGGAGCATAAACTGGGAAGGAAGCTATTCGCGGAAGCTCTGCTAATTTTTTCCTCTGTGGGCCAACACCATTCCTCCAAGAAGAGACTGGACTGCCATTTGTCAGAAATGGTGTAGGGTTTCCTGCTTGGGCAGGGGGTTGGACTAGATGACCTGCAAGGTCCCTTCCAACTTTGTTTTTCTGTTAAAATGTATCTATCAATATTTGGAAATGCAAATAGTACCGCCCTCATTTATATAGTTGTTCCCTGTGTTTTGGAAAAGCAGCTTAAATAGATATTCCAGCATTGCCTGGAATTGCCATGCGAGTACCCAGGTTTCTTCACGCAGATCTCTCCTCCCTTTTTGCTCCCCACATTCCAGTACTGGCGTCAAGTATACTTGATCACGGTGCTGGGTATGATCTTGGCAGTATTCTTCGCTCAGATTCACCCCAATTACCTCACTCAGCAATGGCATCGGCTGCGCTCGGCCATCTTCTGCTCTGTGTCAGGCTACGGAATTATTCCCACCATCCACTGGATTTGGCTTAATGGAGGCATCACGGCATCTATTGTACAGGTAAATCTAGAACAGTTACTGTCAGGTTTCGGTGCTATCTTGAATAAAATTCATTCTCAAGCGCAAGCTCTCTAACGAATCACTTTTATTTTAAGAATAGCAGAGTCCGACATTCCTGATTTCATTTTGCAGCCAAACTGGCCCCTCCTTCCAACCCCCTCCTCTTCCGCACTCCAACCCCAATGTCTCATTGGCCATCATGCAGATCCATCTCTACATCCCAGCACGTTCTTTTCACAGGAATGTAGCCCCCCTCCTCGTCTCCCAGGAAACCCTATCTGTAACATACAAAGACTAGGTAAAAGTTCATCTCAGCAATAAATCAAGCTTTTGTTCTCGTTATGTCAGCGCTGGAAGAGAGCCTAATTTGGAACGCTGACAGTTACCTGCTCTGCTACATTCGCTCGAAAGATGGTTCTATGGACCTTATGGAGGCCTGTTTCCCATTATTATTATCGGTTGAGGGCAGGGCTTAGTACCTAGCCAGCCTTGGTTAATCATGGAGACTTTACACGGTTGGCTTCGGTTAGTACTTGGATACAGGACCATTTGGGATTTGGCTAAACTAGGAAATTGTGGGGAGGAAATCTTGGAAAACCACAAAGAGAAGATACTTTCAAAACACTGCCAAGAAACTGCGTTTTGTATGCTTGTTTATTTTATAGTTATCCGTCTCACATATAAATCGCATTAAACTTAAACATGGTTCTGGGCAGCTTACAAATTTTAAAATGCTATTTCCCCCCTCCCCCCCCCAAATATATCTACTAAAGTCATCAAAATATAAAAATACAAACTATTTAAATTATTTTTAAAAAAATCTGGTGGAGAACATAATTTGTTTTCATAACCGCACTGATGCCATTTATCAGTTGAGTTGGGCATGAGGGCATTTTTATGATACCCAATTTTTTTTGGTTATTGCCAGTTAAAAAGTAAAGCATGAGGACATTCGGTATTTAAACTTGCTTCCCATTTTTACAGCCTCGCTTTTTTTTTTTTTTTTTTTTTTTTTTTTTTTGCTTTGTATTGAAATTAGGATATCTGGAGAACATGGGAATATATTCATTTAAAGTTGTGAGTGAATAAATTGGCTGTCAGGGTGTTACTGTAAAGCAATAGCCATTTCTTGAAAAACCAGGTGGTTTTTTCTTTTAAAAAATGTTTTTGCTTAGGGAAAGCCCAGTAATCCACACTGTAAGTACCCCATATTTAATTCTTTGTTTTGAATGAAATGAAATGCATAAAACATGAGAAAATGAACTGGGTAAGTTCATTTGCAAGTCATCCAGCTTTTTTTAAATTTATAATACTTGAAATTTGTTGAAAAGGGTTACCATCTTCTGTGTCAGAGATCTGAAACTTGAATGCTTTCAGTGACTACGGTTTATATTTTATTTTCCTTTCTCAGGAATTTGCTCCCCGCGTGATTGTGATGTACTTAATAGCCGTCACAGCATTTCTCTTCTATATTTCTAAAGTCCCAGAAAGGTATTTTCCAGGTAAAGATATTCCTGATTGTTTGCTAGCTGGATAAAAGATGCACATTGTAGTTTGGGCTACTGTTGTGATCTTGTTTTAGAGTGAATATTGGAGGAAATATAGAAAACTCCCCGGTTCAGCACCTAAATTATTAAGTATTGTACTTAAGGCAGATGTCTTTAAATCTGCAGAGGCATAGAGCAGTATTCAGCGTTAGGAGAATATTTAGCATGATATGCATCTTAACACACTATGCATTTCTATAACTTGAAAAATAGTATCCACATTGCCGCACACAATTTTTTAAATAGCAATAGCTCTTAGACTTAAACACTGCTCCACAGTGCTTTTACAGCCCTCTCTAAGAAGTTGATGGAGTCAGCCTCTTGCCCCCAACAACCTCATTTTACCAACCTCAGAAGGATGGAAGGCTGAGTCAACCTCAGAAGGATGGAAGGCTGAGTCAACCTTGAGCCTGGTGAGAATCGATCTAACAAATTGCAGGCAGCCGGCAGGCAGCAGAAGTAGCCTGCAGTACTGCACTCTTACCACAAATCGACAGTTAACAGTAGCCAGCCAGACATAACCTATTATATTAGTTATCACCTTTAAAGCGCTCCATGGCTTAGGACCTGGGTACCTACGAGATCGTCTTTTGCCACCAATAGCCTCCCACCGACCAGTTCGTTCTCACAGGGAGGGACTACTCAGGGTACCGTCAGTCAAATTATGCCGACTGGCGACTCCCAGGGGGATGGCTTTCTCTGTGCGGGCTCCAACCCTTTGGAATGAACTGCCCCCTGAGATACGAAATATCCCTGATCTCCGTGCTTTCCACCGTGCCCTCAAAACCCTGATGTTCCAACAAGCGGGGCTAAACATATGAACATGTGAATGTTTTTAAAATGTTATGTAATTTTAGGTTCTATTTAATTGGGCCAAACTATGTTATAATAATAATTTTAATTAGCAATTTTATGATGTTTGTGTATCTATATTTTTCTTGACTGTACACCGCCTTGAGTCCTACGGGAGAAAGGCGGTATAGAAATATAAATAAATAAATAAATAAATAAATAAGTAACCTGGAAGCTCAAGAGCCAGACATGAGTGAGACGATCCTTTCCTAATCAAAAAAAAAAAAAAAAAAAAAAAAAATGCAATATTCTCTCACTTTCTGGGCTGAAAAAGATCCTTCATTTCCAGATCAGCCAGACAAAAAAAATATATATATTTGAATGGTTGTGCGCTCATCTTCATCTGGGTGAACAAAAAGCATGTTCCTTGACTCCCTTTCTGATTAAATTGGTTTTCTCTTCTTCCACAGGACAGCTAAACTACCTCGGCTCCAGCCATCAACTTTGGCACATTCTTGCTGTGGTGATGTTATATTGGTGGCACCAATCAACCATGTACATCATGCAGTACCGACACAGCAAGCCTTGCCTGGATTAGAGTAATGCACCCAAAGTGCATCAAGGTAAGGCGCTCTCGGTATCAGAGAACTGAAGATCATCCAGTGATGGCAAACCTTTTTTTCCTCGGGTGCCGAAATCGCACGTCCGTGTGCCCACACCCTTAATTCAATGCCCCCCTGCACCCCTCTCCCCTGCGCATGCATGCGCAACCCCCCTGTGCTGCCCCACTCATGCGCGCACAACCCAGACACACCACGCATGCGCCCACGACATCCACCCCCACGCGCCCCGTTTTGGGCCTAGCAGGCCTCCCTGAAGCCTCCAGAGGCTGGAAAAGGACCATTTCCCGACTTCCGGTGGGCCTGGTATGCCCATTTTTTGCCCTCCCCAAACTCCAGAGCCTTTCTTGGAGCCTGGGGAGGGCAAAAAACGGCCTCCCCCACCCCTCCGGAGACCGAAAACGCCCTCCCAGAGCCTCTATGCAAGCCCTGTACTTAACTGGCATCCAAAACGGGCTGTGTGGAGACTCCTGGGAGGGGAAGGATGGCGTGGGGGGGGGGGGGGGCAGCCAAAAATCAGCTGGCCCGCCTGTGCATCCATGCTGGAGCTGAACTAGGGTAACAGCTCACATGCCCACAGATAAGGTTCTGTGTGCCATCTGTGGCACCCGTGCCATAGGTTCGCCAACACGGCTCTAGCCTGTTCTAGGGTGGGGAATCCCATCACTGCAATAAATTTGATCTCTTGGAGAGCAAGCACTTAATTCCTAGCCTGGAATTTCCCTTCAGAGTGAATCCCAGATCTATCAAATTACTTGTTTCAGTAGTCAGCGCATTTCTCCTCTCATTCCTTCAATGTTTCGCTCATTATTCCAAGTCAGTATTATGATTGCTGACTGGCAATGTCTCTCCGTCATTTCAGATTGATTTTTTCTTTTTCCTGGCCCTGAAATTGTGATCAGGAGAGCCAGTGTAGTTGTGGGACTAGGGGTACCCAGGTTCAGCTTTCCCTACATGATCACAGAGTTCAGTAGGAGAGTTTAAGCTTTAAGGGGTGTCCAACCTTGGCAACTTTTAAGACTTGTGGACTTCAACTCCCAGAATTCCCCAGCCAGCCATGCTGGGAGTTGCAGTCCACAAACCTTAAAGTTGCCAAGGTTGAACTCCCCTGGTTTAGGCTATTCATTATCTTTTAGGCCAGCCTATAACCCCAGGACAATTGGAGGATAAAAGCAGGGGAGAAGGCTTGAATCTTTTTAAGAAAAGGCAGGATATAAATATAGAAGGAAAGCTTTTATGATACCTTTTTACTCTTACAGGCCTTTTGTTAAGTTTTTATTTATTAGGTTATAAACTGTCTATTTTTCAGGAACTCCAGGTAGTGAATACAGGTAGTCCTTGACTTAACGGCTGCAATTGAGCCACAAATGTCTGTGGCTAAATCGTTAAGTGAGATTTGCCTAATTTTTATGACCTTTCTTGCCACAGTTGTTAAATTAGTAACAGAGTTGTTAAGGGAGCCTGGCTTGCCCATTGGCAACTGACTCATATTTATGATGATTGCGGTGTCCTGGAGTCATGTGATCACCTTTTGCAACCTTCTGACAAGCAAAGGTGATCACATGACTCCAGGACACCGCAATCGTCAAAAATATGAGTCAGTTGCTAAGCATGGCCATCTGAAAGATGGTCATTTTTTTCCAGTGCTGTTGTAACTTTGAATAGTCACTAAACAAACTGTTGTAAGGCAAGGACTACCTGCCTAGTGTTCCTTTCTGTTTTTCTTCACAACCTGTCCCTCAGCCAGTGAAGTGACCCAGAGTTTCTTGGTTTAAGGATGGGGTTGAACCTGCATTCTTCCATTCTTATAATTCCTCCCAGGCCAACTCTTCAAACATCACATTCTTCTAGCAGCCCGAAGATTTGAAATTGATTCCAGAAATTGTGCCCTAATCTTGTTGGCTTGCAATTGCTGCAAGTCAGATGGACGCTGGGGAGGAAAAGGTTGCCAGAGTGTATTGAAATATTGTCTTTATAAGGAGGATATACTGTTTTTTTTTTAACCAGGGAGGATGATAATGGGGGAATATTAGATCCCTTTGTGTTTAAGATTCTGTTTTTCATGCAAACTCTTTCATATTCTAAACAAGTTATACGACCAAAGGGGATCAAAGGTTTCTCCAGCTTAGATAATGGGAATCCTGAGCTCTGAATGTCCAAAATTAGTGAATCAGGAACAAACTAAGATGCTGAGTTTGAGGTTGAGATCATGAAGTGAGCTAAATGATCATTGCACAGCTGTAATGTATTTCGTGTTTCCCCAAAAATAAGCCCTCCCCTGAAAATAAGCCCTCCCCGAAAATATTTAAACGCATGCACAGCCGGTCCCCGCCATTTCCTCTGGTTAGGGTTAGGGAGACAGAACTGGAAATCAGGTAAGACGGCAAGAGGAGCCCTGTCTTGCTCCATGCGCCCCAAAATAATAAGGCCTCCCCGAAAATAAGGCCATTATTTCAGGGTTCAAAAAGAATATAAGAAAGGGTCTTATTTTTGGGGAAACATGGTATATGTTTTTGACACCAAAAAAAGACACCAGGTCTTATTTTCAGGGGAGCTCATTTTTGTAATGGTTTCTATTTTCAATATGCACAGATCGATAATGTAAAATAAATTTGAGAAAAGCAATGCTTTTCAGCCATCTTTTTTTTATTTTGTGAACCTGCAGATGGCAAAGTCCCCCTACTAGGAACGCTCTCTTAGCCGAAGTACCTCGCTAAGTTCTGCTTGCAATAATTTAAAATGAGTTTTGTGTCGTTTTTCAGAATGTCATCCTTGTACCGAAGTTTGGACATTGAATGTCTGCATTTCATGCTGATTTCAGGAGCAACAGCCTCCGTTTCTTGTTGAATCCTCTTTTCTTTTAGGAATAGTATGTTAATAGGCACTCCTGATATCATTGATCTCCATCATCTGAGTAACTTTGTCCACTTAAGGAGGTTTGAAAGAACTGCAGATAACTCCGTCATATATAAACAACTTTTCTTTGAACTACTGACATATATAAATTATAATAAAACTTGGATGTGGGGACTGTTTATGCTATCAACAAGAAAAGTTCTCCATAATGCATGCATGTGACGTTCTTATGACATTTGCATGCCGGGATCTCACTTGAAAATCCATGTTAACTGTACCTTTTTAATGTGCTCTGTGTTGTTGCGCTGATGTTTCATTTGAAAAAAAAATTCAAATGTAATACAGATTTTTTTTTTATTGGAGTTCCTTTTCCTTTCAATAAAAGAGTCTCCGTAGATTATCGCAGGGTAACTTTTATCTTCAAACCAAGAGTTGGACCCATCAGTCAATTTAGAATTAAACCATCGTTTTCTAATTTTGGGAGCTTGTAGCCAATGGGTCAAACGTGTGACAAGGGTCAAAAGATTTTAGACTCGACTACAAATTGCTTCAAGTAACACTCGCCACAAAAGTGACCTGCTTTCTACTACTTGGATAAGTGGAATTCTTCTGAGCCATTCTTCAGGATAGTACCTGCCTAATGCCAAACACAAAGTGCTTGCTTGTGCCTTGACAGCACTTCCTGCTGCCCTGGAAATTTTGGAAGAAAGAGGTAAATTCAGCCAATGCAGAAAAGAATATCTGACTAGCAGTGTGGCCATCTCGGGTTTTGAGATTCCAGCAGCCATGTCTTCACAACCTGGTGCCAAAAAGGGATTTGCAAAGAATGAAGGAAGGTAAGAAGCATTTGAGTTACAGTCTGTCGGTTGCAAATACTGATATAGAATTGGAGAGGGAGGGAAAAATAGCATTTAACGTGCAACAAAATCTAAGTTACTAAAAATCTGCTTGAAAAACCCCTGGAGAACCACAGTACTTCTCTCCTTGCCTGTAACTTCCCTCTCTTTATTTTCTGATCATATTGTCTGATATTGCCCTGGGGAAGTTTCAAAAAAACCCATGTAATTCTAGTTTTAATGTGTCTTCTGCTAAGTGTTTGGGGAAATTTTCATGCGTGCTTACAAGTTCTTTTCAGCAGTTCTTTCCATTCTGAAAATTGTGCAGCAATGCACATTATGTCAGGTTTCGATGCTATCTCAAAATAAATGAATTTCCAAACTGCCGATCTTTGAGGAAATTTTCTCTTTATTGAGCATAGTGATCTGTCCCTGGCTCTTTCGCGGTCAGCACCGACCTTTGCCCCCCAGGCCCTCCCTTTCCGATCCCCAATTCTCTGCGTCTCATTGGCTATCTTCCAAGCCACTCTCCTCATCCCATCTCCGTCAGATCACAGGAATGTCCCCCCTCCTCCCATCTCCGAGGAAACAGAATCTTCAAAGGAATTAAGTAGGCAAAAGTTCAAGCTTCTCCTCCCTTTCATATGTCAGCGCTGGAACGCTGACACATTAACTTTCAGAATAGAGTCCATAAAAGTCACATAATGGGGAAAATCTTATTTTCTCTGTCTGAAAGCAGGATTTTGCCCTGTACACCCACACTCTCAGACTTTAGGACACAAATGGGAAAGGGATGCCTTGTAGAACCTTTCAGCCCCTACAGCGGTTGGACTTACGCTGCCAGTGAAACCTCTTTTTTAAGTCTGATGACTACTAGCAGTTTCCCTCAAGAGGTTATAATTGGAGAGGGTAAAATTAAGTCTTCCCGCATATTGCAGTTCTGTTATAGTCCTTGGAAGGCATTGGGTTTCTCCAGCTATTTACAGTACGTATCTGTAAGGTGCAAAATTCCTTGGGTTTGGAATGATCTAAAATAATGAGTGCATATAATAAAGCAAAATAATAATAGAAAAACCATGGACAAAGCATAAATTGTTCAACAAATAGGCAGAATCAGAGTTCACTATTAACCAGTGTAAAACATCCTCTAAACAAATATATTTTGTCTTCTGCGAGATCAAACTTTGCCTTTGGTTTCCAGTCTTATCCTTTAAAAACTGGTACTGGATTTTTGTCTCATAAGTTAAAACTCTTTTAAGTTTCACTGGTGCAAGAAATACTGAAAAACAGAATTAATGGCTTTATTGTGGTTATTAAGTGTGTGTCATGGCCCCTATAACTTCTTCCTGTCATACCCTGTATGTGATAATATAACAAGCTGAGTGTTTGTGCAATAGAGAACAAAACGTAGAACTAATGCCAAGATGGAAATGAACCTCCTTAAAAGTAAATTTGGCTATTCAGGCAAAGTGATTCTAGTGTATTTTAACATGGTTGAACAGTTCTTAGTTTATGTAAGGGCGTATTTTGTTACATTTTGTAGCAAAACGTACAGAAGCAAGTCTATTCGATTCTGTTTTTTTAAAAAAATGAAAACCCAAGTGGAGATTCTTATGCAGAAAAAGCAGGTATTAGAGATAGTTAAAGGGCTTTCCAGAGCCTTCTTCAACATGTACTTGTAGCAGCAGGCTCTTCAAATAAACACCTCATTTTCATTTAAGTAATTTAAAGAATCTCCAGGATTTTTAATTTGCTGAAATTAAAAATGGAGTCCGTTACCACAGGTGCATTCCTAGAAGCAAAATTTTAAATTTGGAAAGCTTACTGAAATAATAATTTCTCTGTGTATGCTTTTCCTGCCTTGCTTCAATTTTGATAATTTCAGTTGAAAAAGGATGTTTTAAAGTAACATCTGAAATGACAGATGAATCTTTTTCCTGGCATAGATGGACTGAATTCCAGGGATAATTTTCACTCTGTTTTTATTTTTTAAAAGCATTAACATACGTTTTTTGGACACTTTCAGGAAGCTAAACACAACAAACAGCAATACCAGATTTCCACCTCTGAAGGCTGTAACTGCCCTAGGACTATCAGCAAAGTTGATACGTGCCATGATCTGCCATAAAAGCTGCAAGCATGGCCATAGAGGAATCACCAGGCACTTCTGGAAGAAGTTTTATGGTTTATCGTCAATGCAACCAATTCTTCTAACGGATTCTTCTCCAACATCTTTATCCATCTCCTATGCCTTTCATTTGTTTCATGCTTTATTGTTGTTGTTGTTTGCCTGACACTAAAATGAAAGCTACAGCTTTATTTCAGATTTATTCCTCTAGTCTGGGACAACTGTTACAGAAAAACTTGGAGGAACCTCTAACTGTACATTCACAGTTCACTACAGGCGAAGTTTATTTGCACTGAAGTATAAAGGCAATTTTATCAGGTTGCACTGTAGGTGTTGTGTAAATAGTGCTTCAATAAATGGTTTGCCAAAACGTATGATTTGGTGTGCTGCATATAACAAATAATTGGGTAAGGAGGCCTGAAAAAACCAGCATGGCAGGGCTGTAAACCTTGAGATGCCTGGTATGTCCTGCCATTACTTTGCCTGCTCAAAAGCACATTAAAGAAAATCTTAAGTATTCCTTTGAGATACTAGCAAATCTCAAGAGGGAAAAATGGGCAGCTGTACATCCCTTATGCCTCTTTATCCATAAGTTTTAAGACAAGTATTGCAACATGAGGCTTTCAGTAGGATATAGATCAAACTAGTTTGAAACAACTAGCCATACTGTTGTGCTGCCCTCAGAAAGTTCTGAGCCTTGATAAATTGTGGCTTTGCCTCCCATATGTTAATCCATGAAAAGTTGAAGAGCAGCTGGGTTCACACAATTCCTTAAGCCCAAGCACACATGCCATTTTATAGCTTAATGTGAGAATAATTTAGTCTTTGTGGTGGACTAATCTGTACCGTGAAAGTTTGGCAGAAACCAATTTATTGTAAATTAGATTTGCTAGCAAAAATGTAACAAAAATATGTTTTCATGATGTGATTTCACACAATTGTTCACATTTGGCCATAGCAAGATAAGGGAAAGCTTCCAATATCTAACCCCAGCCTCACAAAAGCCCCCTCTCGTCACCACCAAATGGACTGGGGGGGAAAGTCTACATTCTTCAAGAGCTCAAAAGGGGCAGGCTGAGTTATGACTCCTTATCTTTTTAAATCTGCCCATCCAATTGTTTGGGGTTGTTTGTTTTTTCCCCACAAAGCATGAAAAAGAAACACTTTTCAAATACCTAGATAACTTTGAAATTTCACTCGGTTGTTATTAACACATCTTAGTAAACATGCTTTCTTTGAAAATGGTACAATAAGACTTTATTATAACAGCTGGCATTGGATGGAACAAAATTAAAGGAGATGTAAATAAGATCTTACACATTGGAAAAAATCTTCATACAGTACTGGAATGACAGGTTTACTCTTAACATCCTAGCCCCGTTGCAAATTCACACAGTTGTTGGTGTTACAGAAACATGACATCTGGAAGTTGTTTTATGTACATCTTTTTTGCACAAAAAGGTATTAGTGGTTACCCATACACATACATGCACACATACACACCGCACGACGCTTTAGAAATTTCAAGTCTAAACAAACAAACAAAAAAAAAGATATGGAAGTGTAATTTTGAAAAGTGCACTTGAACGCTGTTCGCCAGCAATTAGAATGTAACGTTATTGTTTTATTCTTAAGTGATGTTCTTATCCCAGAAACTAATCTAGGCAACGGTTTACAATATTCTCTTCAAAGCGCTCTAGAAAAATAATCAGACAGACAATGTTTTTGCATTTTCTTGTTACTCTTTTAGCAGCTTTTGGCTCCGTTTCGTCTTCCAATGCCATGAAAATGATTGTGATTGCAATGCTATATTTTAAATCACAGACTCCCAAGAGACTACAGGATGTGTGCGCGTGTATGCTTTATATACATCTCTCTATAAAAATACACTATCATATAAAAAAATATTCCGATAAACTCTAATTGCTATTCTCACAGTAGTAGCTATCTCCTTTTATTCTCACAGTAGGTTTTTTTTTCTTCTTCTTATCGTTAGGAGAAAACAGGACTTTTGGGCAGCCCTACCACAAGCGTGCTTGCTACTGAATTTCAATGTTGAAGGATCATCTTCACAGAGTATATCTGGGTAGAACACGCCAGGGAAGTAGCCCCGAATTGATTATTTCAATCTACAAGATTTGTGGCGAGAGATTCAATTTCGATTACAAAACTCAAAAGTTGTACCTTCTGAACACATTCAGGTAACAAATGCAGTCCATAAGGGGGTAAGTGATATTTCCCCTGAAGCACCTTGATTTCTATCTACAGCCTCACAGATAGAAATTATATATTCAAATTAAATATAAACAGTACCGTATTTTTACCAGTAAGTTATCCTGTCCAAAGCTATATAGGCCCCAAGATGAAGTACGCAGCTGATTAGTAAAAGGAAGGCTCAGATTTCCCTACGCAGTAATGAGAAGGTCTACACGTTTCATGAAAATGGAAACTGGATAACCATCTCCAGTTCTGAATCAATGCCTCTCAATCTTCTTACTATTGGAGGAAAGACTGAAACAGAGTGAACTTCAGATATGTGGATAAATACATCCATCAAGTGAGCAAGGCTATCCCAAACTCCCCACCCAAAGAAAATAAACAGCTTTCTCAGTGAAGCACAGAATTCAATGTTTAAGCTTACTTGGCAAAGCGATAGAAATCAACTTTGTGGGAACTGCCAATAGCTCACCCAGTTCAGCCACCAAAGACACACACACAGAGAGATCAGTGTACGAATCTCATTTACAATAATCTAGGAAATCAAATTCTTTTAAAAGTCTGATTGATCAAAGGTGCAGAAAGCCGGGAGATTAAAGATGTTATTCAAAAGCAAAAAAAAAATGTTGATGAAAAACGAATGGCCATGAATGACACAGGGTTCTCCTCAGCCCCAATCCTGCAGAGCTCTATATATCTTTCCTGTCTTCATCCTTATCTACCAATTATATAGCTGGAGCAGGAGTGAAATCCTCCCAGTTCAGACCGGATCAGGCGATCCGGTAGCGATTGGGGCCAGTGGTTCAGAGAGCCAGTAGCGATGGTGGCGCAAGGCTCCGCCCACCCACCTGGGTGTCGTTACTTCTTGATTTTAATCAGGAAGTAATGTGTTTTTTACTCTCTGCACATGCACAGAGGGTCCGCGCAGATGTGATGTGTGCATGCTCAAGCGAAGTGAACGCACATGCACGGCGCATGCACTTCCGAACCAGTAAGGAAGGTAAGTAGATTTCACCCCTGAGCTGGAGCCCTGTAGGGATACCCCAACGTTGTCTAATGAAAAATATGTCCTAGCAACCAGAGACGATGGCCAAGATAACCTCATGCGTTTTCTAGCACAGATCAGATTTGGGAAGAATTATCTGAGAAATATACAAACAGATGCAAATCCCGAAGTTATGCTATTTCAGCTCTTCTCATCACTAAATAGATTGGTGCCATTTTTGGTCATTAAGTACAGGAATTCATATATCCATGTAGTGTAAGTTCAGATGTACAGAATGTACAGAATAAAACTAACCATAACTGGTACAAAGGATATCCTTCTGGCAAATTGAAGCCACACTTTGGAATTCTGAAGACAGAAAATGGAGTGACCCAATTACTCTAAAATGTCATTTCTCATGGCATATACATCATCATCTTCTTAACTGCTTACTGAAAACAATTTACAGCAATCTGATTTCATCAGGATTTTCTGATGAAAAGGGTTTGGATGGAGATATTTTAAAAAAATCAGATGTCAGGTGTAATCATATAGATAACATTCAGAAGCAAAAAAAAAAAACACGTTACCAAGCTAATTAGGTGGATTAGCTACAATTTACTTTTTTGTCCCATTGATTTTAGTAAGTGGTGGCAACTTTGGAGTGAGGAATCCAAACTACTGCATTCCTTTTATACCACCTGAAGCACGTACATCTTTTCAAATAAAATGAGGTTATCACAATGAGACCATATTTAAAATCATCTCTCCGTTCACTCTGGGTCTCCAACCCATATGGATATATTGCCTACACAGAAAACCTTCCACTATGAAAGCCAAATACAGTACATTTAATTAGCAGGTTTTTAATGACTTGATTTTGGACAGCTTATAACCCTTCTTGCTCAGAAGTCTGCCATGGTTGAAGTGGCCTTTAAAAAGAGAGTTATTTTACAACACACATTATGTCTTGAGGCTTTGGCACAAAAGTAAAGGAACAGGCCTTCTGAGGCACATGCACAGCTGATTTTTAACTGATCTTTACACAATATTTAGTGTAATAAGACAGACATCTAATTTTTGGGGGGGATATGGGTTTCAAACCATGCGAAGAGATGGACTTCACTTCTAGAAGCACATTTAGCAAGAACTTGAAACTATTAACTTCAAAGAATGATTAAAATGCTACATATTTTTTCAAATCTTTGAAGTACAGTTAAAGGGTCTTAAACCTCTATCTTCATATTTATTATGTTTGCAAATTATCCAAAAGTTACTGTATCTTCTTCGTGCTTCAGTACAGTAACTGGATGGCAAAAACCAACTACTTGGTATCTTTTAAGGAAATTCATTCAATTCTTCCCCCTTGGAAATCTTTTTTTCCCCCCACAATGATATTCAAATTATGTAAGTGGTACCCAGACACAGCTATAGTTAAGGTCACATAGCTTCTACAGTCCAAATTCATATATGTGTGAATGTCTATGCAAGGATCCGGAGATGTCAACCTTCATTCGTTTAATGAGAGAAATGGCTACTGAAACTTTTCACATTTTAAGAATGGATTCCTCTTTGTCATGCAAGCATTCTGCTAGACCAGGGATGTCAAACTCAAGGCCTGGGGGCTGGATCCAGCCCACAGGTTGATTACATCTGGCATGGAAACAGCGAAGGACTGGCCCAGGTGCCTCTGCCCAGGAGCTCAGGAGGGCTGCGTGCGGCCCTCCCTCCCTATGTTTTCACTGGCAGAGGGTTGCAGGAGGCTGTCGCAGTTGAAAACGGAGCTCAGGAGCCTGTTTTCACTGGCAGAGCGCTCGGGCCTCCAGAGGTGACCCCGAGTGATGTTGAGCTGGCCACACCCACCACAGCCCCCCAAAGTCGAACACAACCCTGATGCAGCCCTCAATGAAATTGAGTTTGACACCCCTGTGCTAGACGTTTAGCAATTTTTGATTGACACACACACACACACTCCAAAAAGATCCTGCCATGATCTCTGGATCCTGGCCATTCTTTGTGACAAAACCTTTTACTATGTTCACTTCAAAGACGCCCATTTTCATGAAACCGAAAAGGAACTGCAGGACATCAAAATGGCTATTTTGAACAAACACAGCTGCCCCTAGAATGACCAACAGCGAATGAAGACATTAGAAATTCCTTTGCTCAGATTGAAAGTTCCAAAAATGTACTGTCTACTCACCGAAGTTCTACAAATGTTACAATCTGTGTCTCAAGGGCACCAATTGGCTCAAGAGGTAAATTTATATCAGGACGTGGTCCTGGCTGTTAAGGCATTGCTGGTTTTACTCTGCGGTAATGGTAAAAGACTCAAAAGAGCATCATTTTTAAGCCTTCCATTCTAAACCTCCTTTTGTTGAAAACTGATCGGTGTGTTTTGTATAAAGTCTTACAAAAGTACAATCATGTAATACAGAAAGCATTCAAAAATCAGGTGAGAACCATTTTAGAAGATTAAAAACCTTGTGGGGTACATACAGTTTATATGAAATACAAAACCCCAGTAAAGCGAGCAGACATGGGGTAAAAACTCTGATTTAAACTCTTTATAGGTCTGAATTTGCTACAATTTTCTGGCTGTTTTCCCCATCTTCTCTCTGGGTTGGTATGGTATGCAAGTAAACCACGCTCTCTTCTTGAAATGGCAATCTTCAAAGTGCTGCAAGAAGCTAACTGTTAGTGCTGCTGTTTTCTCGTTCCATTCCCATTTCCAACATCCCCAACTAAGTTCTTGAAATCCTAAGAATTCCAAGAATCCTAAGAATTCCAAGAATCCTAACAATCCCTGTTTTATATTAATGGCACTTACTGTGGAAAAGCACAGTTCAGGCAGATAGAAAGATTTGGGTTTCTTCATGTAAGTTTAGGAACCAGTATCAAGACCGCAAGCTCTGATTTTCAGAAATGTTAAGAGGAGAGTGTTTTTCTAAAAAATAAAAAAAAACCCTTTAGAACAGGTACAATGAAGCAGTTCTAAATAAACCTGGCTTTTTTCAGACGTTTTCTTGATTTTTGACTGATAAGGTCCCATTTCATTCGTTCGACCCGGTCTGATACTTCCATCAATTCAACTGTAATTGCACTCTATAAAGGATACAATTCTGAATGTTCTAGTCCAGGGGTCTCCAAAAGTTAGCTCAGAAGATAGTAGCTATCACTGAGGATATTGGCTACGACTAGAACAGGGGTCTCCAACCTTGGCAACTTCAAGACTTGTGGGCTTCAACTCCCAGAATTCCTCAGCCAGCTTTGCTTTTGGGAGTTGAAGTCCACAAGTCTTAAAGTTGCCAAGGTTGGAGACCCCTGTTCTAGTCGTAGCCAATATCCTCAGTGATAGCTACTATCTTCTGAGTTAACTTTTGGAAAGATTTTCTCTACTCAAACTTTTCTCACCGTTGTATCATCCTGATCTTGCATCTTTAACATTGTCGAGTCACAGCAGAGAAATAAGCGGATTTTAAAAAAACAAAACATTTGTTTCTCAACCAAAGTAAATGGATTAGAGTGGCATATTAAATCCAAGGTTGTTTAAAAAAAAAAAAAAAGAATTCAGATGTTCCTAAAAAAGAGTCTACGGTTTGGAAGGAAACGGAGCTGCCCCAAATGGATCTAACTCTACTGCCTGTTGCTGCTGGCTGTGTTGAGACTTCACACTTGGCACAAGTTCGGTGAAAGGAACTGCTCCAAAATCATCTGTTAATTTTACGCCGTCACCAGAATGAATGCTGCCAAGTAAGGAGCTCTGCCTAGGTCTCCCAAGCATTGCCGTGTTGTGATCCCCACGATTGTCAGCCAATCCTTGGTGTTGGGGGAGACGTAGCCCTTCGGCAGGATGGAAAGGCTTGGCTCCAAAGGGATCCAGGAGATTGTCATCACCCTGCAGGGGATTGACTCTGTCCTTGCTATCCGACAGGCTAATACTTATGTTTTCCTTGGAATCAGAAATGGTCAGAAACTCATTGCTGCTTTGGGAATCTCGGCGGCCGGCCTTTTTGTGCCTTCGGGCTCTCTCCGGCGTCCGGTAACTGGGCTTCAGGGTCTTCTTGGTGCTGGTGGGGGTTCCATGATGGCGCTTGCCATTGCTCTTGGACCCCTCTTGCTTCATGCGCCTCTGACGGGAAGAGAGTTTCTGCAGATTCCGTTGTTGCTGTTTTGCCTTGTGTTGCTGCTGGCTACCGGTGATCTCCTCGAACGGGATGAGCCCGAACAGATCCTCTCTTGCTTCACCGTGGAAGCTTTGGATGGAAACAGGCTGGAACGGGATGCAGCCAAAAACGTCCACGCTTTTGGGGGAAACAGGAGACATTTGAGGTTCTGAGCCTGGGATCGAATCCTCTTGTTGAGATATTCTTCTGCTGAAGGGGGCTTTGGTGAAGACATCGAAGTCGTCCTGGTCTTGTTCTGGATGGGCAACGTGGGAAGAAGTATCCTTTTGTTCCTGGGGCTGCAAAACGAAGAACGGAACCGCTCCAAAGACATCGAATTCTTGTTTGGGGCTCAAACTGGAACCCGGGAACTTGGTCAATGAACGACAGGGAAGAATCATCTCTCTGCTTTCTATATTGCCAGGCCCTTCTCTGTATCTGCCGCAAGGTACCTCTTCTGCAGGCCTAAAATGGTGACAGTCAGAGTCAGAACTGTGCTTATCGTCATCTTCTACATCTTCTTCAGAATCCATCAGAAGGGGATGCTGGCCTAAGTTTTCTGGCTCTGTATCGTTGTCGTCAATGAAGTCTCCAGTCTCACCCTGCAAGACTTCTTCGTCCTCTTGTTCTTCCTCTTCCTCACTACTCTTTGGAGAAGGGGGATCAGATTCAAAATCACTCTCCGATTCATCGTTTCCTTTCTTAGGAGGTGCTTCCACAGCCTTCTTTCCAGCATCCTGGTCCTTGACAACCTGGCTTGACCTCTCATACTTAGAAAGACTCTCTAACGTGTTTTCTAGATTGCTGGCTGGTTTATTAATTTCATTTCCTGGGGAGCCTGAAAGGATGAAGAACAGGCAAAAGAACTTCAATTTCAAATCAGTGTTTCACACCTCCACACACACACACACACATACATATAATACATTCTTTTACATTATACTGTACAATTGGACAAGCTACGATTCTTAGACTCACAAAAAAGCAGAAACTAGAATCTTAATTCTTCAGCCTTACAGCAGGGGTGAAATTCAAGTTTTCCCCACCGGTTCTGTGTGTGTGGCCTGGTGTGCATGGCAGGGGAAGGATACTACAAAATTTCCATTCCCACCCCACTCCAGGAGAAGGATACTGCAAAATCCCCATTCCCTCCTCACTCCTGAGGGAAGGATACTGCAAAATCCCCACTCCCTCCCCACTCTGGGGCCAGCCAGAGGTGGTATTTGCCGGTTCTCTGAACTACTCAAAATTTCCACGACTGGTTCTCCAGAACCTGTTAGAACCTGCTGGATTTCACCCCTGCCTTACAGCCATAAAAGGCATATCCTAGTATTAGTACATTCACTCTCAATAGCAACAACTCTGCTAAACCATCAACAGATGTCTTCCCACCAACCATCATTTTGCGTTCTCTGAGTAGGGACTTTATAATGGAGGTCAGCACTTTCTCTTATCTTCTTATTTATATACAGTAAGTCAAACAGTTTTGAAAGGAAATGTATTGAAGTACTGTACTTAACTATGTTTGTAATGCCATTCCTGATCACATGCTTATTTAGAAATGTTTCTAATTCATTGTTGAATGGTTTTTTCCAGTTTGGATTGTCCCACATCCCGGCACCACTTATTTTCACACACTGAAGATAAACAATCCGAAGCTGACATTTCCTTCATGATATATTTCACTTTCTAGTCATTTTGTCCTTTCCACATGCTTTTCTGTCCTGAAAATGCACTCCTTTGGAGCTAATTGGAGTTTGGCATGCAGCATTCTAGCAATACAGCTCTGTACCTGTTTATTAAGAATTCCATTATTAAGAATCCATACAATTTAATACCTAGCAAACGTGTTTCAGATTTCACCTAAATCTTTACATAATAAAATATACCCCTTTATTGATCAATTTTATTTGCCCTCTTAATATTCCCACAAAGTATACCAGGCTGATATTTACACTTTGAATCAACTATATACTGTATTTTTTCCCCCCTAGGGTATTAGTGACCAATTTAGCTTTGATTCGTTTACATGTGAAGCTAGCATTATTTATCTCAACACATCAAGGAAACTTTCTGTCTCATTTCATTCATCAAACTGTTGTTAAGGAGAAATTATTTTCCTTACACTATGGAAAACTGTATCTTTGTATTTAAACCGTGCTTCCCAGTTATTGGTTTTCTATAAATGGAGCTTTGGATTAACTGCTGTGATTGCTTTTTGAGTCGAAAGAGCAGCAGATTAGTACATCTGGACCCATCTAACTGACCAAAATCTGTAACAAGGCCACTGTGAAGCAAAGAAAGTACCAGGCATCCATTCTTCCTGTTTCCTTTTGTAGTATATCTATTAGATTCCAAGTCTTTTGAGACAAAACCTATCTTATTCTTTACTCTCTGCACAACATTAGAACTGTTTATGTTCTCTAAGTCAGCGGCCCCCAAATGTTTGGGCACCAGGGACCGGTTCCATGGACCGGAGAAGGTATCATTTCACATGCTGCCTGAATGGGGCTTCACTTATTTGCATGGCCTGGTTTCATGGCCAGGTGCCGGACCATGGCCCAGAGGTTGGGAAATCCCTGCTCTAAGTATTAAATAGCCAATACTGATTGTTTTTGTTGCAGCCAATATTTTATCAGCATTTTGGGGGATAATTTTCTATCCATGGTTTTCTAAGATTAATATCCACATGTACCATAGATACATCAAACATATATAGTACATGTTTAACCCTTAGCTGCTGCCTTTGATGTGGTTACAACCTGCTTTATTCATGCCTATAAATCATTGATCAACCATCAAGGCAAAATATTTTAACCATTCCTTCTAGCCTGTGAACTGTAGAAAATAGTATCTATTTTCATTTTTCATTCTTCTGCCTTCCCATTCCTTTTCCTCTTATTTTTGCACAGTATTGCATATTTTGTAAGCTTGGTAATTATTGCTCTTTGTAATATACTATGTGGGGAGCCTTCCAAGACAAAAGAGCAAGGGAAAAAAATCCTAGTAATAATATATTGTTCATAAAATATTCAAGAGTGGGATTCATTCCACCCAGTACAGTAATTAATCAAAGAAATGTGTTTTTTAATCAAGGTGTTTTGAAAGTAAGCATATTTCTATTAATTTCCCTTTCTGCTAAGATTGTTCTCCTTTACATTAAAAGAAAAAGTTCCCCTTACAATATTACATTTATTTGATCTAAAGTTTTTTCATCTCCCTGACAAGCACTAAAACATTTACTGACAACAAATGAGTATTAATGTACTCTACCACAAAAGTTATACTTCAATAATATCCCAAACTAAGGAAGTAATTAATAGAAACAGGGAAGAAGGTATAGGGGCAGACTGCTATAGTAATAATCCAATCCCGCAAATAGTCATAAAAATAATTTGGGGGGGGAGAACCACCCATTTTTAAAAAATGGAAAAACATTAATAACTGTTTTTCAAGTGTGATACTGTAATATGTTGTGCTACATTTCATACACTGAACTTTATAATCATATGAATATGTAGATTCGCTTTCTTGATGTGAGAGTATTCCCCCAAAGTAACAGTCATAGTAAAGAACTTTCAGAAATCCATTTCAACGTATCCTTATATGCTAAAATTGCTTACAGAAATTATTATTCTTTCAAATTAAAAACTAATACCAACTTTAAAACTGTTGGTAATATGGGCATACTTCTATTTGTATAATTGAAAACAGCTAAATTCATATATCTATATCTATCTATCTATCTATCTATCTATCTATCTATCTATAAATACTTATCTTAAAAGATGATGTACTTTCCCTTTATATCAGGAAGATAATTTGTTACATGTAACATTTGCTTGGTTGAGATAATATATAAATCAGGTAACTCATAAATTGCTCTAAAAATACTTCTCTGTTTTGAGCATTCAATTTACAGAGGAAAAAAAACACAGTTAAGCCCAAATGAATCCAGATATTAACTCAACAGCAGTTCTAGCATAATGCTACTTTAAATACAGTATATGCACACAAGAGGTACCAAATCCATATCTTAACCCAATTCAACTTCCTATGTCAACCTTCCCCCCCATTTAATATTCTTACATTTATCAAAAGCCCGAGAGAGAGAAATTTCAAATTCACTTTTAAATTAATGCCATAATAATGTTGTAATACACAACATGTAGAAAAAGATTTGATCGAAGTAATCTCAAAACTGCTCCAATGGACATTTCAAATCTGCATTTATCAACAGCTCAGAACTGGGCAGCGTAACATCTGTTCGCAAGAAAATGTGCAGATTATATCACTTCTAATCAGGTTTGCCTCTTGTACCAGGCTGTAATTCTGCTCTCAAATCCAATGCAGGTAGAACATCTTTAATCATTAAGATCCCAATCTTCAAGGGGAAAAAAAAATTCTGTTCCTGTGTTCATTTTCTAGACATCCGATTATAAGAGGATGAATGGCTTGTAACAACTGTAGTAATTACATGCCTTCTGCTAGTTCATCATTTCAAAAACTGGGAGAAACCCATGGGCATAACCATTTTTAAAGCTCTTCCTGAATTGGGAACATACTGCTGTCATCATTCCCCAGCAATCCGCCACATGTTAGCTCAAGGATTGCCAGAGATGTCAACTAAATCTGCAGTCTTCAACAACAGAAAGAGAGGCAGATGTTGAACGCTGTCAAGAGATTTAGTGGTTTGCTTAGTGTTTTTAACTTAAGGGACAGTCAAACTGCATTTCCCTCATTCCATTCACCCGCTTCCTATATTGCAGTGTTTGGAATATTGACATATGGAATCTTTTCCATTCTTAGTTCTCAATCCTGGTAACTGTTAATCATCGAGGAGAAATATTTTTGAGAAAATTATCTTTTTTTTTTCAAACAGGGAATGAATGGCAGATCAAATGGCTGATCTAGGTACAGGTCGTCCTCAAGCTATGACCATAATTGAGCCCAAAATTTATGTTGCTAAGAGAGAATTTGTTGAGTGAATTTTGCACCATTTTACGACCTTTCTTGCCACACTTGTTAAGTAAATTGCTGCGGTTGGTAAGTTAGTAACACGATTGTTAAGTGAATCTGGCTTCCCCACTGACTTTGCTTGTCAGAAGGTCGCAAAAGGCAATCACATGATCTCGGGATACGTCATAAATATGAACCACTTGCCAAGCTTTCAAATTTTGATCATGTGACCATGGGGATGCTGCAACAGTCGTACATGTGAAAAACAGTCGTTAATCACTTTTTTCAGCGACGTTGTAACTTCAATGGTCACTAAATGAACTGTTGTAAGTCAAGGATTACCTGTATTAAACACTGGTATTTATTTCAAGCATTTCAAACCTGCCTTTAAAGGAATAAAATCGGTCTCAGTTTGAATTCTATGTAAAATAATAAGCAATAATCCCCAGTTTATGTGTAAGAATATTTCGCCTAAACCAGGTGGGCCCAGCCTGTGGTCCAAAGGTCACATGTAACCTTGGTCAACTAGTAATGCGGCCCCTTAAGATAATAAAAAAATATTTTTAAAAAGGAAGTATGTTAATTCCTCACTCAAAGCAAGTCCTGGCAAGGTAAAAGATTGGACAATCATGGTTTAGATGACGTATGTTCTCCAGTTGGCTTTTGATCATATTTAACTACTACTCCATTTCTAAATAGCTCAGAAAGGTAGTTATTACTAGCCGAGTATTACTCTAAATTATGAAACAGATTAAATTATGAACAAATAATTCAGAGGCTTGAAGTCCAGTTTCAAACCAGGGAAGAGAGGCTTTTTAGACACATTCCCCAAACATTCACTTTTAAAAAAAAAAAATAGCAGGGGTGTTATTAGTTTTCTCAATTTTCTCAGTGCTTGATAGTAATGTTCAGGAATGGGTGGGGGGGGAGGATACTTTGCCAGAAGAAGTAAACTCTGGCCTGTGTTACCTTTTGCTGATTAATGGAGTTCTTTCTATTGAAAATAATTCAGACAACATTTGGATTTGTAAGCTTACTGTGAAGACATATAAAAGATTTAGTCCCAGTTAATAAGCCACATATTTTAAAGGTAGAATTATAGAAAGTAATCAAGTCAATATTTGGAAGAAGTGTTCATGATATTGTTTATGAGGTTGTGCAGATTTCCATATAATATAAAACCTCATTCTATCATCGATAGAAACACCCATTGTGTTCATGAATGAAGAAAGCTCTCTTTTGTTCAACTTGTCCTAGTCAGCTTATGCAAATCCACTGCTTCTAAACTTGTTTTTCAAGGAAAATGCATTCTGCTCTTTCTTCAAACTCCCATCTTACAGAAGAGGGCAGTGTCTCCCTATCCACGAGATAAGAAATGGTCGTAAGTGTGAAAAACGGTCATAAATCACTTTTTCGGGGATGTTGTAACTCTGAACGGTCTTCTAAATGAACTGTTGTAAGTTGAGGACTACCTGTACATATTGGCTAACCTTCCTATGTAATATTACACACCGTAATGGATTTGTTTATATGACCTCCTCCAGGAATCCAGCTCTGCCAGTTTCTTCTTAGAGCCAGCTATTCCCTCAGACTCATATTTATGATGGCAGCAGTGTCCCGGGGTCAGGTGATCACTTTTGGCAACCTTCTGACAAGCAAAGTCAATGGGGAAGCCAGATTCATTTTACAACCGTGTTACTCACTTAACAACTGCAGTGATTCACTTAACAGCTGTGGCAAGAAAGGTGGTAAAATGGGGCAAAACTCACTTCAGTGTCTCACTTAGCAACAAAAATGTTGGGCTCAATTGTGGTCATAAATCAAGGACTACCTGTAATTTTAAGAATCATATTGTATTTAATAAATTTATCCTTTTATTGTTGCGCTGTGATTCTTAGATATTATTTTCTTTCTTTTTCTCTATTATTATATTTTTATAAGACAGTATAAAAAACATTCAAGAAAAAGAACAGTCCTTGTTTAGGGATCACAATGGAGACCAGCTATTCAGTTGTTAAGTGAAATGGTCCCTAAGGGAAAAAGTTTATGACCTCACTTCATCTTTCCATTGTTTTACAGACTTGCAATGTGGGGATTCATCAAAATGTTACTTTTTCATCATTATAAGTGAAAACAGTTGCTAAATTAGACAGTTGCTAAAACAGGACTACCTGCAATCCTGTTTGGTACATGATAAAGTCATCAATTCAAATTACATTATCAAACTGATGTTGAATTAGAAACTGATTAGCATACAGAGGAACACGCAAAAACTCTTTTGTTTGGGGGTTTGTTTTGCCAGGGGGATGTTAATTGCACAAGAAATATATGTATGATTTATTCAGACACCGTATTAGCGACTTCCTTTTCACCTGGGGAATTTGGAACAATGCATAATTGGGCCTTTACCACTGTACTGAAGAGATCCCGGGAGATTTTATCAGCTGCTTCCCAAAATGTACATCTGACAAAAAGAAGAGCCAAATAATCGGACACAGAACGCAGAACTATCAGGAGATTATTTAATCTCGGACTGAAAAGTCAGCACTTTTTGATATTTGTGCCTAGGGGTTACTAGGTAGAGATCAGTATTTCTCAGCCTTGGCCACTCTAAGGTGTGTGGACTTCAATTCCCAGAATTCCCTATGCTGGCTGGGGAATTCTGGGAATTGATGTCCGCACACCTTAAAGGTTGAGAAATATTGGGGTAAGTTATTTCTCCACTAGTAGAGCCAATTTGGATATAAATGTTGGTTTACCCCTCAGGCTGACCAATATTATTTCTCAATTTCCCTTTCTTTTTTGCGTTCTTTTGCCTAAGCCTCACCTACTTTGAGATGTGAGTGTTTGAAGGCGGGGGGGGGGGGAGGGAATTAAAGTGGCTACACTATTGGAACCTCAACCTCCTGCCACGTGTCCATTTCTTCTGTGGTGAAATCTGGATGTTGGAACTCTATATGCAAAATTTAGATTTATTTCAATCGGAAAAGATGCTTAAGATAATAATAGCATTTAAGCAATAGCAGTTAGACTTATATACCGCTTCACAGTGCTTTAACGCCCTCTCTAAGCGGTTTACAGAGTCAGCTTATTGCCCCCAACAATCTGAGTCCTCATTTTACCGACCTCTGAAGGACAGAAGGCTGAGTCGACCTTGAGCCTGGTGAGATTCGAACTGCCAAATTGCAGGCAGCCGGCAGTCAGCAGAAGTAGCCTGCAGTACTGCATTCTAACCACTGCGCCACCACGGCTCTCATAATAAACCACAAAATCAGTAGACTGCCTCCTGAATGTGTGTCTGAACACTGCATTTATCTCTCAGTGGGATATAGAGAACACGCAAGTAGTCCTTGACTTACGACCATTCAGTGACCATTCGAAGCTACAAAAGCACTGAAAAAAGTGACATGTCTGGGGGTTTTTTTTTACACTTATGACTATTGCAGCAACCCCATGGTCACGTGATTAAAATTCAGGCGCTTGGCAACTGGCATGTACTCATGCCCAGGGTCATGTGACCAACATTTGTAACCTTCCAAGCCGGCTTCTGACAAGCAAAGGCAATGGGGAAGCCGGATTCACTTAACGTCTGCATGACTCACTTAACAACTTAAGTTGTTAAGTGAGTCATGCCACTGTGGCAAAAAGGATGTCAAATGGGCTGCCCCTTAACAACTGTCTTGCTTAGCAACAGAAATTTTGGGCTCTTACGTCAAGGACTACCTGCGAGTTGACTTGCCAAAAAAAGAAAAAATAGTCTATCAAATGTGTTCAGGAAGAAAACAGTGGGAATAATCTATTTCAGGGGTGTCAAACTCAAAGCCCAAAGGCCAGATCCAGCCCGCGAAGTGCTTAGGTCTGGCCCACAGGGCCACCCTGGAAACAGTGAAGGACCAGCCCACAATGCCTCTGTCAGCGAAAACAGAGCTCATGAGGGCCATATGCGGCCCTCCAGAGCTCTCTTTTCACTGGCAACGGGTTTCAGGAGGCCATCACAGCCGAAAATGGAGCTCACGAAGGCCGCAAGTGGCCTTCCTGAGCTCCGTTTTCACTGGCAGAGGGTTGCAGGAGGCCATCGCAGGTGAAAACGGAGCTTGGGAGCCCATTTTCACTGGCAATCGGGCCACCACAGGCACCCCCGACACAAGTGACATTGAGCTGGCCATGCCCACCCCAGCCCCCGAAGTCAAATACAACCCTGATGTGGCCCTCAATGAAATCGAGTTTGACACCCCTGATCTATTTGGTTCTCTAATTGATCATAGGGAAGAACTTATACCACTGAACCAGCCCCATTTCCTTTCTATCAAGATAAATTTACACGTAAAAAAAATAAAAATAAAGTCATGGTATACTATGTGACTTGCCTGCGTGTGAAATGAAAGGAACAGAACCAAAGGGATCTTCTGGAGGATGGGTCAGTGGAGCAGAGTGTGACTCCACTGGCTTATCTAAGGAAGTTCTCTTCTCCGCCAGCCTGTCTGCAAAAATAAAAACGAAACAAAAACAAAAACAAAAGTAAAACAAAAATGGCAACTTTTAAGCCGGTTTAACGTTTGTATTTAATAAAAGTTCTTTTCATTCGTGGAAATAATATCCAAAAATTCTTCCTGCAACCCTTCTGAGATAAATTGCAGAAGGGTAACAAACAGAAATAAACGAACGAACAAAAAAATACCTCAATTTTTAACCCAAACATTTAGTTGAACTAAGGGACAAATTTAATTATTGCTTCCAAAAAATTGTCCGGAATTTAATAAATATCCAAGCCAAGGAGACATCACAGGTTGTGCAGCAGCCACAGGACAACATGCATTAATAAAAGGGTAAAGAAATTCAAGAAATCAAAATAATGACTGTTTAATTTCTGAGTTTTTCCAGGATTACTTATTAGTCAGGTTCAAATACTTTAAAGGCTAGGTTCTGCATGAAAAGACACTGTTGTTATTTCATACTAATTCAGAATTCTGTGGGGTTTCATGTTTCATTAATTTAAAAACAATGGCTTAACTCTTTCATCATTCTCCCGCAGAACTATTCTCTGTCCTAGCAATGCATGAGAAACACCTGTCAAAATTAAATATAAAGCACAGGCAAACTGCATGCTTACAGCAACTGTAAGCATGCAGCAATAGAAACTGTTAGCAATAGAAAGACTATGCAATTTATTATATATGAAAGCTGCATATCTTCAACTCTTTTTCAGAAATCTATAGTTTTTTTTTAAAAAAAAATTGACATTCTTAACAGCGCAGTACAGTTCTGCTCCGATTTAAGAAACTCTTTTGGGTAAAGCTGCCAAGACCAGTATATTCCACTTTGCTTATTTTTAAGGCTTAATTCCAGCTTGTGCAAACTGCCTCAGCCCATTCCCTCTCTGGCTAGAGCCTGGTCATTTCTCAAAGTGCAAGAATCGTTTTTTTCAGAAGAGCTCAAAATGTGAGAATTTCTTTCCTATGTAGATCTGAGCCATTAGCTGGATATGGATTATCTCTTCTATAAATCAAAGAGACCCATTTCTTTCTGAAACAATTGAAAACTAACAAAGCATCAATTTTGCCTGCATGGTTTCTTGCTAAACCTAACTTTTCAAACAATAACATTGTATCTTTTTTGGGGGGGGAGGACAGGATCCTTTTGTGAATGAAATTTCACTGAAGAGTAAAGGTAGAATATTTATAATCAATTTAAAACTTTCCTTATAAATGTCATTCAAGAAGACAGCTATATCAGTTTTTAAAGCAATTTAAAACAATATGAGTTTTTCTCTGGGCCCCAGTGATCAAAGCCAGCTAGTCTGTACAAGAGTCAAACAAATTAAAAAATAAAATATTCACAGAATCAACACTATGTAGGGATATAGAAAGCAAAAGACAACTGTAATTAAAATACACATTACAAAGAATAACACAAAACGCTTAACTTTCAACCTTCAATCACAGCAAATGAATATTCTTCATGCAAGACTTTTCCTTTTTTTCTTTTTTTACCTAAGTCAAGTCTTGGAAAAATGAATTATACTTAAGGGTCCTTTGGTATTATTTCTCCTTTTCTACAAGAAAGGAAACTGAAAAAGAATTGGCATATTCCAAGAGTTTCTATTCAGTACAAAAATGTTTCTCTGCTACATACAGATTTTAAAAATTTAACAGTATAATAACTAAATCATAATTACTGTATTATCTTTTGTTCATTCAGGATATGCAAGAATGGATAATCAAAACATCCTACCAGATTGTTTATTCTGCATTTTTGATTGAATCTACTATTAATTATACAGAAGTAAATTTAGAGACCTTTGCAGTACAACGTCACAGGATAAATACTGGAATTTTATCTTAGTAGGTATACTTATAGATACAAAAAGTGAGTTTGGAAGACAACATTCTCATGAATAAAGAAAAAAAACTTTACATTTATATATTTCAATTCTGTAACTACGGGAAGCCTCAGATCTTTATACTGTTCACAATCCAAATTTTTCAAGCAGTAATTCAGTTCATTTGTTTATCAAAATGGAATAAATTGCATTTGTTTCTTCAGTTACTTAAATAATTAAGGGGAAAACAAGTACTTTGGAAGGAAAAAAAACTGGGTTTTCCCACATCACTAACCCTGATATTATATTCATTATCAGTTTTTTACTGTGGAGATTGCTGGAACTGTACAAAGTGCAACAAGAATGTTATAAATCTATTGGGTCTATTTTAAATCCAATTCTTGCTTCAAGTCAGAATTGCAATTCAGTTACTAACAGCACAACTTCCAATGTCTGAAATACAGTTTGGGGAATGATCTTCAGTTAATATCAATAGGTAGGGCCCAGAAAGTATTTCTAGGTCTAATTGTGGTTTGAGAAGCAAGAAATTTTGTGAAATCCTTTCAACTCTTACATATTTATTTACACATTTATCATAGATTTCATCCAGGGTGATTAAATACTTTATTAGTAATACTGAATTTTTATTGTGTGCTCTTTAGGTAAGCAGCCCCAAAACAGATATCAAAATGTTCTATGTTTCCAATGCTATGAAAAGGACATTCCAGTACATAACAAAAAGCATCTGAGAAGAAGTTGAAACATTTATTCAGAGAAAAAGAAAAGCAAATGTTTTATCATGGCTCCTTCAAAGGGAAGCATTTTGAAAATTTACAGAGTAAATACATTCCAAATAAACTGAAAAACAGTGCAAAACTATGAATTATAAAACTACTGCTTTCAACTTAATACATAGGTTTTTAATAAATTACTAAATGTTTAAAGCTTTCTGTTCGACTTTCTTGCACTTTTGCAAAACATTAAAAAAATTCCCATTAAATTTACAAGAAAACATTTGGAAAAAAATTAACCATAAAACACAAAGAAATTTAAAATCCAATTATGGTTGATCCTCGTGTGGATATTCTATCATATGAAGTTATTCAATTTTATCAAGTTGCTTAAGGAATAAAATTTACTCCTTTGCATTTATAACTTTGTGGAAGATGGAATAGATATTATAAATGTTTCATTTTTAATCAAATAATTGTTTGGTAAACCAAGTAAAACTCAACATTCATTTAATACTGGCACCTATCAAAGGTCCTATAACAGTTTCTCTGTAGCCTTCCTGAATTCAGTTACATGTGTTAAATATACAGCAATACAGTAAATGTTATATTTTAACAAAGTGTTAAAACAGAGAATAAAAGACAATTGGCAATATGAATTAAACTTATTCATATTTAAGGATTCAGTTTAACTGTAATCTTTCAGAAGTCAGCCCATCGTGTTAATAATATGCCTATCAAAACTACAGCTCATAAGATGGCAATGTTTCAATGACAATCAATGACATTATCCATTATTTTAGCCACGTAACAAAGAAAGCCCAGATTTAAGCTTCTTAGTTCACATATGAAGGGCGTAAGAGAGAACCTTAGTTGAAGTTTGCGTTAATTCTGGGATGCTACATGTCTAAATTGAACCACAAGCCTTTCATGACAGTAACATTTCCAATTAAAACAGTAAGATGCATTATTAGTTTCATCACCTATATTTTGGTTAGGTTGCCTTTTACCAAGTTTAGAATCGATTTATTCTTCACAGCATTCTGTGTTTTCTCCACAATTCATCTCCGCAAAAATGAACAATATAGGTAATATAGTAAGGGGAAGCAACTTCAAGTAAACACACTGGCTTTTTGACTTGATATTTTATTCAAATATTGTTATTTAGAACAATAAAGCAGCCTTTAACATTAAGCTACTCAAAATACATTACAAAACATTAACATAATGTACTGGGTCATTTCCCCTCTTTCAGGCACTTTCAAAAGGCATTTTCAGACCCACAGAATCTCCTCTTCCAGTGTGCAAAAGAACAAAACTGCCAAGTGAAGCAATGCACAGTGCTAACTGGTATTCTGCAGGGTTACACAAGCATTTTTATTTTTATTTTTTTTGCATTCGCGTTTAACATTCAAGTAATTATTCAACATACGACCCTGACGTTTTCTGTGGTTTTTGCAAAATGTTAAAATTATTTCTATTGCACACATTTTATTTATTTTTTATTTTTGTGACAGAAAGACAAGTCACACGGCAGGTCTAGTTTTGCCCTCAAATGCTTAGAAAGAGTTCTCTCTACAACAGACTGTGTGGCCCTTGAACAAAACAGTCTCCAGCACTGCCATCTGTACCTAAAGAGCTTTTTTACTTATTGTGAAGCGAAATAAGCCTTCAAGCGTCCCTTACTTGATCTCAGAAGGTCAAACTCCCTGTCCAACAGCTCCTCCTCTGTCAGGTTGGAGAAGTTGTCTTCTCCAAAAGGGTTCCACCCAGACATATCAGGGGGACTGCTGATGTTTTGTTTCGGATAGCTGGAAACAGACTCCATGTCAGAGGAAGATGATCTGTAGGAATTGATTGAGAAAATGACTTCAGGCACCCTTCAGGTTATTTTAATTCACATTAAATGTCATCAAACACAATGTACAACATTAAGTACCATCTTGGAGCTTCAGTGTTGCCACACTGGAGCTGAGGCATTGGGGGGTGGGGGTTAGATATAGCTGGGGTTTTGTAATACTTAAAATACTTTCTCTTGGGAACCAAGGACATTCTCACACCTGGTCAGAGGAAGGAGGAGTGATGTCACCAGGCAACCAGACAGAGCTGTGATTGGACCATGTGACGGATTGTTTTGAGAAAGTGAAACACTTTTAATTTAATTTTAAGTAGGTGAAAACAGGCTCTGAAGGTTCCCGCAGTTTTCACCTGATCTGTGCCAATATGATATATCCAATAAAGCTATTCTTTGTGGAATACCTGCCTCGAACTTTTGCTTGCTATAGGTCTATTACTTGGGACCCTGACACGATGCAGAACAAGACCCTTTAGAATTTGAAGTATTACAAAATGTTTTATTTTAGAATAACATACCCCATTAAAATGGAGTGATGTCCTGTAAATAACGTAAGAAGAAATGCAACCATAAAAGTATGCCTACATAACTTGGTTTATTTATTAAATTTGTACACCTTCCATCTCACTATCAAGCAATTCTGGGTGGATTACAATGCCATAACTATGACCTGGATGACTGAGAATCTCCACAGACGTTTACAATGCCATAAATAAGAGAATAACACAATTGAAAGATTAAAACATTGGTTATTGAAAGTTAAAAACATCAAGGTTATTATTCAAGCTGATAAAAAGAACCAGTACATAGTTGGTGTGGAAGTGGGATCTTCTACTAATCTATTAACCGCCTCCAAAATGGGATGCCCCCATTGAGGCCCCAAGCCTGTTGGCAAAGACAGGTTGTCAAGCTGTCCCAAAGATGCTTTTTCAAGAGGCAACTGGACTTTCTGGTTTTTCTTTCTGCTTTTCTAAAGAAAATCCAGTTGCCTCTTGAAAAAGCACCTTTGGGACAACCAGGACCTGGATGACTGAGAATCTCCATAGACAGGTTGTCAAGCTTTTCCAGAAGGCCAAGAAGATAGGAGTGGATCTCACCTCGAGGGGCAAGATATTCCAGAGGGTAGAAACCATGGCAGAAAAGCTCTTTTCCTAGACCCCGCCAACTGCAATTCCTTGGCTAACAGGATCCAGAGCTTGCCCCTTCTGCCGGATTGAGTGGGGTTGGCCAATCCCATTGGAGTAAGATGGTTCTTTAAGTATAGTTATGAAAAACATGAGTTGAGGAAGCTTGCCTGTTTGTGGAATAAGGAGCATCCAGAGCTGCACCAACATGAGCTGGAAAGGATTTAGAATGAGAGATTAAGGCTGGTGAAAACTCCTGAGGAGAGGTAAGAAATTCAGGAGAACGTTTCGGTGGTGGCAACTGATTCCCAAGGACCTGTTGCTGTAGAAGAGCTTGTTGGTACTGCTGCATCTCAAAGGAGAAGGAGAAGAATGTCAGAACTACAAAACTCTACCTCATGTAAATCTTAAACAAATAATCCCAATCATACCTTGTACAGAAAATGAACATCTTAACTGAATTAACACAAAAACACAAACATCCGGAATTTATACTGGCATTAAAAAACAAACAAGCGGTTAAAATAAGTTAAATGGTAGGAAATGAAACCAGTTAATTAATGGTTACATAATTAGCACAATTAAAGTATGCCTATTCATCTAGTTCCACATTATGATGAACATAAATTGATGTAGCAGGACATTCTTGGGGGTGGGGGGAAATCTTCATCAAAAACATGCAATATTGAACAAATATTGCTCTTTTTGATGGATATTTTTCCTGTTATCAATATTTACTTCTGCTTTCCAGCAAAAAAATACCCATTGGATTCACTTATGTCAAAAAGACATGTCCAGTCACATGACTTACAACTGCAACAACTTACGACCATAATTCCAGATTCAATTTTAAGTTGAGGATGATATCTATTTATTTTGACCAAAAAAGCCTTACAGACAATTTGTTTTTCAGGAAGTAAAGTTTTTCTTCTATAATTAAATATTATGGGAATTAAATAATATGGAAGGGATTGAAAACTGAAGATGTATCATTTTCTTCACATATATTCACTGTTTTATAAGCCAAGGTAAAAAAAAATGGCAGCACAGAAAAATAAGGAACCAGAATATATATCTTTAACATGAGGCTCCGCTAAAAGCCACTAGATTTATATATTCTGAGTTTCATTTATTTACATAATACTGTTAAATTCACTCTCAACTCATTGATTTGCTATAGTGAACAAGAAATGGTTTTACAAAATGGTTTTACTTTAAGTAAAGTCTAATAAATTAGATGAAGTTAACCAGCGCAATCAAACTATTTTACAGTCCAAACTTCCCTTTCTTAGCTAGATGGGTTTTATTTGGTTTCCCAAAGTGATTTACCATAGCAGGATATGGAGGAGGGGGCTGCTGCTGATACCCAGAGCGTATCAAAAGCTGCTGTTGAACGACATGCTGCTGCATTGCTTGCTGATACTGTAATTGAAAAAGAAAATATTTGCATAAATTACAAATGCTGCTCAATCAAGTGAAATTTACCCACAAACAAAACTGTTTTTGGCAATTTGGAAAAAAATCAGGGGAAGCCACAGTGGAATTTTCTAGTAATTTCTAAAATCTTTACTGTGAACAAAACAGACTCAAGGTAAGCTACTGTGTTTCCCCGGAAATAAGACCGGGTCTTACTTTTTTTTTTTTTGGCCACCAAAAAAGGCACCAGGTCTTATTTTGGGGAGGGATGTCATCCACTGACTCAACTCACTTGCGTACGTCGTCCCCAGCCCCTTTTCGCTGTCAGAGGCCTTCAGAAACTTCTTCTGCGGCCAGCAAGGTTTTCCTGAAGGCCTCTGCAGCCGATAAGAGAGCTCTGAGCTCTGTTATCGGTTGCAGAGGCCTTCAGGAAAGCCTTGAAGGCAGAAGAAATGGACCGGCAAGGCAGATGTCGGGGTGTACAAGGCCTGGCTGCAACTGTCCGAAGGTAAGCAGTAGGGTAGCTCCACCCGCCCCCATAGCTTAATTTTTACCCGTGCACCCTGGAGTGGGCAGGGTCTTAAGTAGGGCTTATTTTGGGGTAGGGCTTATATTGGGCATACATGTAAAAATCAAGCTAGGACTTACATTTGGGATAGGTCGTATTTTTGGGGAAACAGGGTAGTTGGGGGGGGTTGGGGTTAGAGGGCTGTTCCTACTCTGAGTTTCACATTCTCTACGCTCAGTACCCCACATAAAAATGCTAGAAATAGCAAACAGGCACAACACAAATTCAGAGCATTACAAATCAACAAGCATTCTGCGAAATGGCAAGGAAGACAGACAGGTTACAAGATTTAAGTTTTAAAGAAAGTAGAAGAGGCAAAATTAAAGCGCGATTACACGTCACAGCTCAACCACAACGTTACCTGCTGCACGTATGAATCATGGAGCAATTGTTGTTGTTGCTGTTGCTGATGTAAATGATGCAGCTGCTGTAGTCTCCAGTCACCTTGCTGCAGTTGTTGCAATACTCTGTTTTGCTGTGGGGTTCCCGGCGATAATACGCTCTCGTGTCCATTTCCAACCTTTGAGGCTCCTAGAACATTTTAAAATGCACATTAATGTTTTTGCTAAGAACTCCACAATATTATTTGAAATGTAACATTATCTCCTGAAATATTAACAAGACTACATTTATTTTGGGATGAGTGAACTGTTTGCTACAAAGAAATTTTTAACTAGATGCATTGCTTTTCAAAACAATAACACGTTTTCACAACTCTGTGGTAGCAATTTCCCTCATACTGTGCTAAAATCCATTTAAGCATAGGGAAACCCCACAATTGCTTGATTCATACACATTTACAACTGCTGGTGCCTTCTAATTCTGGAATAAAGTAACAATGATTTCTACTTGTTACCAAAAGAAGCTCCTTGCAGTTCACTGCATTAGTTTGAGAAATTACCTTTGTGTTCATTGTTAAAATCACCAGGAACTGGCACTTTTACTGGTGTGGCTGAGCTCTGAATTGTAAGTACACTAGAAGTGGCAGTGCTCGTATTGGCCTTTGGTCTCTGACGTGGTGCTATTGAGGTTTCTGTTGGTCCAATGGCATCTGTTATTCTAACAAAAGAAATTAAGAAGGAACTTTGTTATAATCTTTTTTTAGCCAATGTACAGAATAATATGGGTGGTAAAGGTGTCTAAGAATTTCACAAAGATTACTGAGCTGACAAATACAGCTCCCCAACTCACAATGTTTCTAATTTAGTTAGTCAGTTAGTTATGTATTTTATATGCCACACATCTCACAGTTATAGCAACTCTGGGTGTCTTACAGCATAATAAAAAGATAATACAAAATAATTACAAATTAAGAAAGATTAACCCATCAGCCACCCCCTGCATAGACAGCCCCTATTGGGGCCACAGACCTCCAAGCAGAGCCAGTTTTTAAGGCTATTCCAGAAGGCCAGGAGTGTGTGGGAGTGAAATAGATAGTTGCATCTTATTTGGACTGCTGCAATATGCTGAACACAGGGTTTCCCTTAAAGACCACCCAAAAACTATAGTTGGTCCCAAGGCAGGGGTGACTTAATTCCATCTATGTGGTACCTCTACGACACAACTGCATTGGTTGCTGGTTTGCTACTGGCTACAATTCAAGGATCTATTAAGTTCTGTTTGGCTTGAGGCCTGGATATCTATGGGATCACCTTTTTCTATCTCTTTCTATCCATCTGGTAAGATCCAGCAGGATCACAGACACCAGAGGCAACAGTACTTCAACAAAGGCCTTCTCTGTGGCCACCCTTACTTGCTGGAAGTATATTGCCCAAAGTCCAGAAGCTACAATCTTGCTGTCCTTTAAGGAACCCTTAAAGACCTGGGTTTTTTTCAGCAGGTCCTGGCCAAGGTGATTTGTGACCCCGCTTTTACTAACTGACTAACAGATGCATTGTAATTATCTAATTCTTATGCCATTTTGCTTGTGCATTTTGACATTGTTTTCAAAGTATATTTTGTGGCACATTGCCTAGAGTTTCTGTGCTGACTGAGGCAGCTTATACATTTCAAACGAATAAAAATAAAACCAGCTTTTCCTCTTCCCAGCTATGAGACCAAGAGAGCGTGAATGGAAATAGTGTTTCTTCACCCCATAACCAGCCTATTGTGTCTCAATGCTGAGCAATAACAACATGTTACAGTTGAAAGGGTAGAATAATCCTTGTCACCAGGCCTTGTTTCACAATAAGAGCCTAGTAGTCTGGCAGTGGAAGTATAGATAATTTCATCTCTGTATCCTTTTTTTCAGCATCCTGTTATATTAATATGCATCATGCCTAGTTAAGAAGCACAGCAAGAAACAAAGAGAATTCTTTACTACTGCTTGTTTTCTTTAAAAATATATTGAATTTTTTACTCTGAACAGTTTGAAAGAGAGTTTTAAAACAGGAAAATGTTCTGGCTTCTACCCCTATTCCTTATTATGCAAAAAAAAAAAAATCATAAAAAGCACAAGTTAGAAATATCTCTGCTTAATTTATTTAAATTATGCGACACATAAACATCTTTCATATTTTTTTTCTATGCCTTCAAAATTGTGCATTGGGAGGCAGTGTGTCTGTGTGCATGTACACGTGTGTATTTAAGAGTATGTGTGTATACATATACATACATATGTTTATTCTTCACAATTATCACAAGAGGGCACCTGTGTAACATGCTGTAATGACTCAACTCCTGATTGAGCCACTCCGTTTACCTTCAAATGTACCCCAGTGTGTACAAATTGAGTCTCTACAATAATAAACCATTGCAGGGGAAAAAAGCAAAATCAGATTATTAACAATGGAAACCATTCAAGAGCAAATATTTGATTTTATAAATATACCGGATTATTCTCTTTAAATGGACAATCCTTGTCTCAAGTACCCTTTCTCTTACATATATGCAAGAGAACAAAGAGTGAAAGACAGAGGAAAATATGGGAGCTCCAAGATGCCTGGAGCAATACTGTGTTGGCAGATGAGGAGAGAACATGTCTGGACACAGGGATGCCCTTAAATACAAGCCTGCTACTCGATGACGTTAAGAGTGGTGAAGTAGAATTTATTTTCTTCCCCTATTGCATCTGCAGAATGTTTGCTGGCTGAAATCATGTCTTCCTACTTTAGTGAGTAGCAGTTTTATAAATAAAATCACTCATATTCACTCTGAGTTGGAAGCTTGGCAGCCAAAAGCTCATCTAATTTGGTAATATTATCTGGAAAGTTCTAAAACCAGTGGAACTCACAAAAAAGGGATAGGGTTCCTTGCGGTTTTAGCTCTGCGGTTTGTAGATTTGATATCTACCCTGATATCTCCTGCCAGGTTAAACAGCAAAATTCAAGGAACTGTCAATGTCTCTCTGTGAGATGGGTGAATTCCAGCAGTCTTAACAAGAGGTTGATCCATTCCCCTCTTAAGAGATCTGCTCTAAATACATTAATGTTGGACATGCTAATGGATATAAATATTTCATCCAATTTCCAACTTTCACATTGAAGAGAAAGTGGTGCAGCAACCTATTTGACCACTGCGGTGAGATTATTATATGCTCTAAAGTGGAAAGATTCAACACCACCCACAATGGAGGAATGATTGTGAAGAGGATGGAACTTGTAAAAAAGGCTAAGGTGACTTCCTTGACTACAGAAAAAAAAAACAAATATCTACATTTATGGCTGTCTAAAAATCCCCTTTGTAGATTTTTTGTATGACACAGAAAAAAAATGCAAAAGATTTGTGGTTTTGACGATTAGGAAAAAATCGATAAAAAGTGAGCTTTTCTTTTTTTGTAAGCACAAAGTAAGATATGGCTTTGTAATCATATCTGGAAAGAAAATTGGAAGCTTTTTTCCTCCCTTTATATTAAGTTTTTGTTGATTTTAATCTGCTCTTTAAAAAACTTTTCATATAATTAATGTTAAAAAAGAAAGCAGTGGAGCAACAAAAACATTCTGGAAGACGCTTATGATCCAGAACTATCACAAGTGTAGATTCAAGCCAAGATGGAGGGAGCATGGCCACCCTCATTTTACTGGACCTTTTGGCAACCTTTGGTACTGTTAGCTTCAGGACCACCCACAAGGATTGAAAGCACTGCACAATAACAACACCGTTCCTGAGTGGGCAGGTTCTGTCTATCAACTGTTGTAGAGGAGAGGGGGTCAATTCATCATGGGGGATTCTAGGCTTCAGCTTTCCCTTCATTCCCTTTAAAATCTGCATGAAGCCAGTGGGAAATGGGAACTGCTGTGGAAGGATTATATGTGGAGAAACCAGCTTGGATTCAACCCAAGCAAGAGCAAGGGGCTATTCATTCAGCAGCTGGCTGACCATAGTGTTGTACCAATTCTGATTCTCAATAGAACTATGTTCTACATGGAACTAGGAGCTTTCCTGGACTCACAGCAGTGCCAGGGGAAATTGTGTTCAGGAGGGAGCATCTGTGACCACAGGACAAAGCTTTGCATAATGAAGTTTAATACTATGCCAAAAAGTGCACTGAATTATTAATAAAAATATTGCACTTACCTAGCTTTTATTTGGCTTTTCTTAGCAGCAGCCTCACTAGCTGTCAGGGGCTCAGGAAGAGTTGAAGGGAGAGGAGAATTCTTGGGGAAATAAACGAGTGTATGTTATTAATAGCTTTATTTTGGAAATAAAGATAGTAATAGAAAAGTGTTATATCATACCAACTTGAACATAATCACATTGCATACCAACAATAAACAAAGAAACCCATATATGGTATTATCTGGGGCTGCAGCCTCCTTGTGAGGTTTCAGAAGGTCTCCGAAATCTTCTATAAAGCAGGGGTGTCAAAGTCATGGTCTCACATCGTCACATGACATATAGTGACTTTTTCCCCCTTTGCTACACCGGGGGTGGACATGGCCAGCGTGTGATGCCTCCAGGCCGTGAGCTTGACACCTCTGTTCTAAAGTATCACAGGAACAGTATGTGCTATTTAAAGAATGACATAAAAGCAGATTTGGTGTGGCTATCAGCTGCCTCACATAAGGAGAGGCCAGATACCCTCGTCAATAGTGGAAAGATGGTGAAAGTCACCTGAGAGCAGCAAGGGGTGGGCTTCAAAAATTTTAGCAAGGGGTTCTCTGCCCAGTTGCTAGGTGGGCGTGGCCATGGTGGGCGTGGCCTTGTCGGCCTCCAGCACCACGGCGGGGGGGGGCGTTTTTTGGCCTCCCCAGGCTCCGGAGGCCCTCTGAAGGCCAGAAATGGGCCCGTTTCTGGCCTTCCCAAACTTCCAGTAGGCCCGTTTTTCACCCTCCCCAAGCCTCCGTGCACGCCCTGTACTTACCTGCATCCAAAACGGCCCGCTTGGGGACTCCTGGGAGGGGTGGGGTGGGACGGGCCAGCCAGGAGTGGGATTTGGGGGTTCTCCGAACTGCACAGAATCTTAGCTAGAGGTTCTCCCAAACCCCTGCGAGCCCCCAGCAGCCCACCCCTGCTTGCAGAGTGCAGAGCAACGGAGGTGGCTTTATATTGGTGGCTTTATGATCACATTGCTTAGTGAAGGAAATTCCAGTCCCAATTACCATTGTAATTCAAAGACCATCTGTACAGTTGTATTCTGCATTTTTAACTTTGTTTTTGTTGTTAAGAAACAAGGTCAGGTGAATAGCTCTTAACTTGGTCAATTATTTAATGACACAAGCATATCTTGGAAATGAGGCCATGATGATGTATAATGCACTATATCAAGTGCATTAAAAATGCATATCATGTTTCCTATGATCAATACAAGTATACATTATCTTATTCAGTAACTTTTAAAAATAAACTCTTCCTTTGTCAATACTACATTTGTTAAAAGATATGGGTTTTTTTTCAACAGAGGAAGATGATTTTTTTTTTTTTAAAGTAAACCTGATTACCAGTCCTACTTATTATTCTGAACAAGATTTACTGTGTCAAAGCAAGCATAAATACAGATCTACTTACATTCATGTTTAAAACTGGGCAATCCTTTTTGGCGAGTTTAAAGGCAAAATAAGATACTTGAAAGATATCAGGTCTTCGCTCTTGATCTGGTTCAAGCATGTATCCTGTTGAGTACAGCAAATTAAATTATTAACATAAAAGCGAGAAGTTGTTAAGGCAACCAAGTTTATTAAGAATAAATTGAGTTTATAGTTACCTCTGAGTTCTAATTACATTATTTTCTACAGATTAAGGAAGTACTATAGCCAGGTATGGATGTTAAGAGAATAGAGTGACTGGATTGATTCCTCTTAATTGTCGTTACATTATTTTATGTAATATTCTTACATCCATCCATAAGCCACACTGTGAACTTTGTACCAGTTTTATCTAACAACAAAACTACAGGGTTTTTTTTTTAAAATTAGAGTTGGCTAATTTCATGCCTCCATAACTTAACAGCTAAATTAATTTATCTTAATCACCATTTTGCACCTCTGTAAATTATCTTTCATGCCTAATTTATGGTACCAATTTTAACTTTCCACACCCTTAAACTACCAAGGTTAGGTATTCTTGAATGCCCTATCTCTCTCGTATTGTATCATTCTCAAGCAAGTAAAACACCACATCAATTCTACCTAGAAAATCATCACAATGTATATTTCATGACTGCATGATAATGAAGCAATTTTCCCTGAGATTCTTTACTTCTTAACTCTATTATTTTTTAGATTCCGAAAAGAGTCTCATCTGTACTGGCCAGGATTAAGCTACAGACAATCAAAAATTTTAGTATCATTCCCTGTATAAATACTCTAGAGGGTGAATGTATTTTTAGTTTGAAAGCAAAGTGAGCCTACACAAAAATGAAGTATCACTTTTCATATATCTGTATTTTTTTCAGTTTATAAATTAATGGAATTTTTTTTAAGAAGAAAAGTGGTTTGAACTTTCTAAATTTATTTTATGGGTGGATTTTACAAATCTGTAAAAAAAAATATTCTATTTATATTTGCAACAATAACTTTCCCTAGAAAGGGAGGGGGAAGAGAAAACAAGGTATTAATAGAAAAGAAGTCTGATTATACACAAATAGCCATTGAAATATAAGTATAAATTACAATGCTCATGTAAAGATAAGAATGAAGGGGTGAAGAACGAAGTTGGGAAACAAAATATGATATAACAAGACCTGTTAACTTTGAATAATACAAATAATATATATATATAAATAATAAATAAAATAATATATATAAATAAAAGCACATCTTAAGTTTAGCACCCTCTCTACAGAAATGCTGAAGAAGAAAAGAAATTGGATACTTTCCCTATTCTATTTCCAGAACTATCAGCTTCACTACAACTACAACTAATATGTAGTATTCAGATTTCCTTCGCTTTTGTCAATTTTGTTACGGTGCACCTGATTCTACGGTTGTTGAAATTCTTTTTTTTTCTTATTACTCTACATCCCATAATGACAAAGTAAAAACAGAATTTTAGAAGTGTCTGTAAATTTATTAAAAAATAAAAAACTAATATAATATAAAGACCATAAAGTAGCAACAGTGTTGTTTTGTATGGAAAACACTGAGTTTCTTGCCTAGGGATATTTTTTATATTTTGCTTTTTTCTCAGAAACCAAGGGAATAAATAAAAGCAGTTTTAAGGAAATTTTTCACCCTTCAAAGCTTTTTGGAGGGAAACAAACAATCTAAAAGGATTATCTATACCACAGGTGTCAAATTCACAGTATCACGTAACATTGCCATCTTGTGACATATTGTGACTTTTTCCCCTTTGCAGAGCTGGGGTGGGCGTGGCCTGTGCATGACGCATCCGGGCCGTGGGCCGCCAGTTTAACACGCATGATATATACAGTGATGCTAATCTGTATTTAAATGAATATTCCAATATATACCTGAATTCCATCCCAGAACATTGGAATTTTTATTTTTATATAAAAATGTTTTTATATAAATATAAAGTAGTTAATAATAAAGAGAGGGAAAGAGCAAGTCTTGATTTTTTTAAAAAAATTGTGTATCCATTGTAATAAAAAAAAGATTATGTATTTTTTATGAAAAAAACTCGTAAAATATACATAAAACTCATTTTCCAATTCATAATATTATTCCAATTCATAAATAATATTTACTCCAATATTTTATAATATTATAATGTACATTATTTCTTTGGCTACATTGGAAGTCTGCGTAATGAAATATGCAATAACCAAAGAAATCAGTTTTGGTTATGCCTACATGTAGCAATTTAGTTTCACGTAGAAAGCTTAGTTGGTAAAATGTACCAGTTACTTACTTATCAAACAATGCATACTGTGAGAATAACGCGAATTGTCTGGGATGGTAAAGCTTCCATCACAAATAGCAACCTGACTCTCACCAAAGGGAAGTGTGAAAAAGCAAAGTTTATACAGCAAGCAGCCAAGGGCCTGTTTAAAAAAGCACATCATTATAGTAGTAACCGAACTATAAAAACAGCAGACTATTTCAAAAGTTGCAATAAGTTTTGTTATCACAATTTCATATTGTTTGAACAATTGCTACCGTGTTTCTCCAAAAAGAAGGCTGGGTCTTATTTTCTTCTGACCCCAGAAAAAATGGCTAGGCCTTCTTTTTGGAGTGTTCTAATTATTGACTCACCTTGCACCTCACTCCTGCCCAGCAGGAGCCCGCTGCCGGCCCAATTCTTCTGCGGCCGCTTGCCACCACTCGCACGCATTGCCCCAGGCTCCATTTTGCCTTCAGATGCCTGCCGGAAGGCATCTATAGCCGATAATAGAACTCCAGACCGATCCAGAGCTCTGTTATCGGCTGCAGATAACAGATGTTGGCAGACATCTGAAGGCAAAACGGAGGCCAGGACGATGCGTGCGAGTGGCGGCAAGCAGCCGCAGAAGAAGGCAAGGCAGGTGTTGCAGTGTGTGAGGCCTGGTAAATAGGGTAGGTCCACCCTCCCATCTCCACCCTAGCTTATTTTTTACCTGTGTGCCTCGCCCCACACCATGTGCCCTGGGGTGGGCAGGGTCTTAGTTAGGGCTAATTTTGTAGGTGGTGCTTAATTTGATCGCATGCACTCAAAAACGTAATAGGGCTTCTTTTCAAGATGGGTCGTCTTTTGAGAAACATGGTAGATATAATAAATCTGTTAAAACATGTTGTGTTACTTAGATCATTTATAAAATGATTTAGCAGCAACTTTTCCTAAACTATAATTCTGTCACATTTGCTCATTTAACAAATATTTTTCTTGATTTTTTTGTTGCTTGTGGCATTATGACAATTTATTCCGATGGTTGTTTATTTCACCTCCACATCTTCAAAATGTAGTTGTCCTAGTAAAAGTGCTTTTGTGGTAAATAGTTTCAAAATGTAATGGATTAAATCCAATCGATTGTTTCTATAAATTTAGTCACTAGAACAAAAAAAACCCAAAATAAACATGATTCTTTTTAAATTATGTTCTACACTGAATTTGGCAGATTAAAAATGTCACCCATTTCATTTTTATAAATTGTATAGATAGATAAATTGTATAGATAAAAATGTCATCCATTTCATTTTTATAAATTTTTATAAATTGTATAGAGTTGGATTCAGACACTTACGCAGAAGACTCACAGAAATTAAGAAATATTACAATAAACATAGCCAGAATAAGTAGTCTGGCTACTTCTGGATTCCTCTGATATACTGATTTGGTCAACACCTATCTTATTAATTCTTGCAAAACATTTTATCTTACCCAGATATCTGCCTTGGTTGTAATTGTTTTCCCTCCATAAAGATTGATCATTTCAGGAGCTCTATATGACAATGTGGTATACCTTAAAGCAAATAATTTAGAATAAAAGTTAATCAAACACAAATATGACTACTGTGACCTGTTTTACAAACCCAAACTATACAGCTATTGCATTAATAAAAGTACTTTAGGGTGGGGTATTATTATTATTATTTTTAATGGCACTCTTTGATACCACATTTTTCTCAGGATGATTGATAAAGAAATCAGACTTCGATATGCACATAAAATATCTTGATTACTGATCGTTTTGCATAGCTTTTTGCAATTTAGGGATGCACACAATAGCAAAGAGCAAAGGCACTCCACATCAACAGCAGAAGGAAAAAGATACCAAAGGTCAGCTGGGGGCAACAGGAGTGGGGAAGGGGGATGTCACAGAATGCAGAGTGACCAAAGGGATAGAGATGGCAGAGAGAGGGCCGGGGGGGGGGGGGGGGGAGTTGAAGTGCATGCTGGAATTGTAAATGCAGACAGGCAGCTAAGCACCTGAATTTTGATCATGTGACTACCAGGAGCTGAGTGCTACAGTGGTTGTAACTTTGAAAAACATAACTATAGGTAGTTCTTGACTTACAACAGTTCATTTACTGACCGTTCAAAGGTACAACGGCACTGAAAAAAGTGACTTATGACCATTTTTCACAGTTACAACCTTTGCAGCATCCCCATGATTATGTGATCAAAATTCAACGTTTGGCAATTGGTTTATATTTATGACAGTTGCAGTATCCCAGGGTCATGTTCTGACAAGCAAAGTCAAGGGGGAAGCCAGATTCCCTTAACAACCATGTTACTATCTTATCAACTGCAGTGATTCACTTATAAAGAAATGTAGTAAAATGGGGCAAAACCCATTTAACAAATTCTCACTTAACAACATAAATGTTGGGTTCAATTGTGGTCATAAATTGAGGACTATCTGTATTTGTTTAGCACCACTGTAACTTCAAATGGCCATTGAATGAATGGTCATTAAATGAGGACTACCTATAACAGATTTCTAAATGTAGAAATTCATCCAATTAAAGAACCGAGCCTTTGGACACATTATTTCTTTTTAAAACATTGTGACTTTAAAGCAGGCACTGAGATTTCCAAATATTTTAAAAATGTATTTTGTTATTGTTAGGATGCAGAAAACTACTGCCTTAAGATGTGCAACTTACTTTTTAATTTCTTCTTCAACTCCACTGACTCCATCTTTCTGAGGGTTAAGGAATTTATTAGTGGCACTGCCGAAGTCACAAAGCACATAGTTTCCACTGTCATTCAATAAAAGGTTTTCAACCTAAAAGAAAACAAAAATCAATTTACAACAAATTCACACGCAAACACAGAATATAGTTCTAATAATTTTCAAGCACTTTCACTTAACTGTTTGAGTTATAACGAAGAACTAAATGTTATGTTTATTTTAATTCCCCCAAGTAAAGATTTATATACTGTATTATGACATGCAATGCACTTCACACCTCAAGCGTAAAGTTCCATATAATTAAGAGTTAACAAGCGGCTTGCAATCAGCTTGCCAAACATTCTGCCCCCAAAAGAAATAAAGAAGGCTGGCTATATCAGGAGGAAGAACTTTCCAGAAGAAGCCCCTACTGAATGCGCTCTTCCTGGAAGCATGGTTGCCCTCTACCCTACATTCCCTTAGAATGCTATCCTTTCTCAGCACTACTTCAGAGCCTTCAGTGATTCAGCTGATATCATTATTATCCTGATTTATTTAAATTATTGTACTGTTGAACTACTGAGATGCATGCTACCCACAGTCAATCTGATTTGAGCAGTTTATAAAGTTTGTAAATAAATGGAGGGAGATACAGTGGTAGATACAAACTTAAAATAACTAGGAATGTCCTGACTACAAGAACTATTAACCAGTGGAATAGTCTGTCTTCTGAAGTCATGGATGCCCCATTATTGAAGGTTTCCAAGCAATGTTGGACAGGGCAAGATGACATAAGGATTCCTGCTGTGGGCAGAGAGGACTCGATTAGAGGACCTCCAAGATCCATTCCAAACTGTATTATTCTATGAAATAAAATAAATATTGAATAACAATTTCCACAAACCACAGCCAGCCTGAGGCTGTGCTTTAAAAAGTACAAGTTGGTTTACTTCTGTTATTTATTAATCTGTTTGAACACAGATTAATATCTCTGTCCCTATATATAAACTCTTCACTGTCCGCTGCCTTACTAAATATAGTACATACTGTACTAAAGATAGTACTTTTATACTTCTTATCAAAGACATTGCAACCAATGCTATTATCTAAGTTTAGCTGCCCAAATAGTATGTCCTACATTTGCATGTTTTAAATGCACTGAGATCTATTCAAGAACATAAAAGAGAATTAAGAGCAGAGTGTAATGCCAAAAAAATAAAATTTTAGCAAATCAAAATAACTTAAGTCTTTTGTTTTCAAATGATCTCAAACTCAAAAACTGCAGAAGAGCCAGCCAAACTAAACCAAATCAGCAGAGATTTTGAGATTAAAGTTTATGGTATTGATTATTTGCAAAGATTACAAGTACATGTAATAAGTACATGTACATATACAAGTACTTCTGTGTATGTTCTTTAATACTTTTGATTGTGGGACTTTCCAAGTAACTCTGAAACTGTTTACAAGATTGTTATATAGAATTTGAGTAGATTTCACAGTGTTGTTCCAGTTTACAGAAGACTAAATTGTGAGTTTAAGTTACAAGGAAGCATTGTTACATCAGCATCTGATAGGGTTGGCACTGAATGCAATTCATATGTGTGTGGAGAGGATACTTGATACTACCACAGTACATAAAGAAGAATTTACTAACAATAATAGATCTTGAAATAGGCTGCCCCAGAAAGTGGTAAATTTCAGTGGGAAAAAAGGGAAAGATGCCTTAGGTTTTATAATACATTCTTGCTGGATTAGATGACCTCTACAGTCCCTTCCAACCTTAACATTTTATAATTCTATGAACATTTTAAGCATGAAGTGAAGCTTTCTGGAGATCTCTGGCAAGAACTATTCATCTTTTCTATAGAAGCCTAATAAGTGAAATGGAAGGGCATAAAATATGATAAGCAAAGGAAGCAAAACTGGCTAAAACTGCTTTTCACAGAGTTTTTACAACTAAGAGAATGAAGATTGTGTTGGTGAACAAAAGGAAGGCACTCTATTAGCCTTGGATTATTTAACTATTTATTGATGTACCGATTTGGTTGATTATATGTCTAATATTTTATATTTAGATTGTACTGTATTGGATTGTATATCCTGCTTATAGAGTCATGTGACTAAAATGCACTTGAATTTCAGTGGCAAATAAATGCTATAATAAAGAGTCATGGGAGAAAGATTCTGTCTAAGTCAGTTACAATCTGTGTCCTCATGTTACCAACCTCAGAAGGATGGAAGATTGAGTCAACCTTGAGCCAGTCAGGATCAAACTCCTGGCAATGGGCAGAGTTAGCTGCAATACTGCGCTTTAACCACTGTGTCACCAGGACTCCCTAATTTTAAACTAGTAGGCGTCTCTAACTATTTCTAAGGACAATTTATGTGTTTAAGAGTACAACTTATGTAAACCACCACCTCCATGTTATCTGATTAGGAATTATGCCTTTTCTATATCAAACACCTGAGAACTTCCTAGATTGTCTAGGAAGTCTAGCAGGACTACCAGATTCTGTAACAGCTTTGTTCCCTATACCATCCATCTGGTAAACTTGCAAGATTCGTTTTTCTTGCCATGTACATTCATACATCTGAACTAGACTGTGTTGTTTCTCTGTGTCATATAATATATGTGAGTATATGCATAATTTTGTATTTATTTATTTAGTCATGTTTATGCAGTGTATATTAGAGGTGATGACCCTTTCAGCGCTGTATGCAACAAAATTTCATTTTAATGTATGCCGATTAGTGTACATTCAAAGTTATTCTAAGTCTATTGTCAAGTCCTGTGATAGGGTAAAGTAACGTAGATATTATTAAAAAGTAGCTTCCTCTGTGATTAGTAGAATCCTGTTCAGGAAAAATCAAGACTGCTAAAAATGTGCTAGGTTGCCAGAATCATTTATGTCTCTAAAAAATACTGGACCATTTTCTAGAGACACAAACTGGAAAAAACAGTATTCCTGTTTCTTCAAGGGGAGAACTATCTGGACTGGAACACAATAAGGATCAATCTCCCAGATCAGAAATTATCCAGTTTCTTGTCAACATATGGCTTTACCTTACTGCCTTTAGTTTATTCCATTACTTAATAAGACAATCCTTCAATACCATCTATCCTCGCTCAGTTGATACAAACTGAAAGCCAAAACTATCATCAGCATACTAGGATACATTACTCCAAATTCCCAGAACTTGACATGCTTAAAATATAAATTATAGCTATTTCAGAAGCCAGCAATTTCTCTGAATACTATTGTTTAACAGTAACCCCGCAAATACAATCATACCCAATTTATTATCAATTTGGCCTCTAATCTATTAAACTACTGAAGAAAGAAATCAGGGTTGAGATTAAAGTTTACTGTCAGTTAAAAAAACAGTAAAGTCTTATCCCATAAGTAATCCATTAGAGTAAACCCAAAATTTTCAACATTTTACACAAAAAGAATATACCTGAAACAAGTGTTAAATAGTGGTTATAATATATCCACAAGACTTTCCTAATTAATAATATCATTACTACCAGTTTCAAAACAGCATTTCAAACTATTCTTTCTGTTAGCAAGACAGCAATTTTTTTCAATATATTTGGCCATCATTTTCCACCTCCATTCAATTGAACTTCCAGCTCAACTTAAGAAGTCAAGATGAAAAAGAATTAATTATTCAGATAATTTCTTAGATCTCATCCAGCAAGTTGAGCGTATTCTCAAATCAAAACAACCAAAATTGATGTAATAACAACAGGATTTTTTAAGGCACCATCTATCTAAACTCGATTAAGACTTTGAATTTAGGAAGAAGACATGGACATAAGCAACCTAATAGATAAATTGCATGAGGGCAAATATACTGAGACTTTGATTGTTTGAAACATTTATATAGTCACCCATTTTATACAAGAATTGAAATATTGATAGTAAAAGCTAAAAAAAAAACATATTAAATAATGCCATAAACAGTTTAAGGCAAAGATAATGAATAAACAAACTACGCCATAAAATTATTCATGCATAGACAGGAACAGCATGGATTTCGGTCACAATTTTTCTCACCTTCAAATCTCTATGAACAATGGGAGTTTTGCATTGGTGCAACCTAGCAACAGCTTCACAAGCATCACAAAAAATTCTTAGCACTTCTGATTCAGTAAAGCCCGTTTGTAATCTCTGGTTCATCTGATTCACTATTTGCCCCGCTACAAAGAAGGAATAAAAAATAATGCTATATAGCAGATTAGATTCAATTCTGTAAGATTGGAAACATTAAATATTCAAAACCCCGAAACACTTAACACAATGTTGCTTTTCAAAGTAAGAGTTTAGATTTCATCTATTATTTATTAGAGATAAATACTAAGAATACAATTAACATAAGCATTTCACAATAACTAATTGAATCAAAACATTTTTTATTTAATTTTAAATGATAAATTAGCCTGATCAAAATAAGTCTCAGTTTAGGGATAATAAACTGCAGTCCAAGCACAAATAACAAAATTAATTGCACCGCATTGGAGAAAGTATCTTCTGCAGATCAACCTAAAACACTGATTCTATATGAAATGTGCTCTGAATATTTCATATAGCCCTAACATACGAGTGATCATTGTCATTTTTGGACCGCTTTTGCTTTCTAATAAGAAGCAACAAAATGGAGGCAAGTAATGTTAGCTGTAGATAATCTATTTCACCTTGCAGTAACTATCTCCAAAGCTGCTGTAATTTCATCCAAAACACTGCATGCTAGCCAACTATTTTTATTATTAAGGTGACAAAAATGTACTTACCACGACAATATTCCATTAAGATAAGCACTTCCCACACATTATCACTAACAGAATTGACAGCACAATCCAAATACCCTACAATGTTCTTGTGCCCAGACAATTCTTTCTGTAAAAAGAGAAACATTCTTAAGTGTAAAGGAAAAAAAGAATATGCTAACTTTTAAGATCAAAAACAAAATTCTATTACATACTATTATTCAATGCAAACTATTAATCATCAGTTAATTATTTTGTAATGTATTAGACATTTTATAAGTATGTTTCCTATTATCATCTTGAATGCAGAATCTCACCAATGTGATATCTGAAATAGTTTAATCTCTTCTAAATAAACCTATGAAACTCTCTTTGTGTTATCTATTAGTTTAGAATCATTAAATTATTTAAAGCAGGGGTGTCAAACTGGATTTCTTCGAGGGCCGGAGCAGTATTGTAGTTCTCCATGGACCGGCCGGAAGGGGGTGGGGATGGGCGGACGGGACAGATGCCTCCTGCAGCACCCTGCTGACCAAAACCAGAGACACCCCCCCCTGCACCCCATTTTGGCCAGCAAAGTGCTACATGCAGCCCCCCCGCACCCCATTTTGGCTGCCAGAGGCAGCGCGGGCTGGTCCTTTGCTATTTCCAGGCTGGCCCTGCAGGCCAGATTTAAGCACCCTGACTTAAAGCTTATCTAACATGATCTAGCAATTGAACAAAACATGAATTTGAGGTTTTATATAGAAAGCCAGGTTAAAGGGGAAACAAGTCGCATAAATATTGAAGCTCTTATACAAATTAAACTGTATTTCCTTTATTCTTTCTGAAAGTGATCTAATAATTAGGAATGCGCAGCATTTCAAAATTGACTCCAGAAAGTTGTTTTAAAAGTATATTCAAGCACAGAGTACCTATCTCCAACTCTACAAATGCAAATTGTCCAACCCTCTGGGACAAAATTAACTGTTGAAATAAAATGTGGAATGCTACAATCCACAAATAAACTATTTTTACAATATATTTCCATAATTTAACCACAGTGGTTTCCTCATATCAAAGAACCATATTTAAGCACAATGAAATAAATTCAAACGTTAGATCACAAACTTAATGCATCATTTCTAAACTATACACACCCACACATATATATTGTATGTACAACACAAAACTTATATTAACTTACCATTATTGTTATTTCCCTTTTGCAGATATTGAGGTCAGGCACATTATTTACATACATTCTTTTCAATGCACATCGAACTCCACCATGAGTACGCACAAGAAGTACCGTGGAAAAGCCACCTACAAAAACAATAGTGCTATGAATAAATTCATCTTTTTAACTTAAGAAATTAAAGTTTATTTCTTAAAAGATAATTCAAATGATTATTAATATTCTTGAATACTTCCATTTAATAAAACTATGTGAAAATCTGCAAAAAGAATTATGCAGTATAGGACAAATGCCTATTGTTTTCACATTTCAGAAATTCATTTATTTAGAAAGAAAGAATTAGGTTAAAGCAGTCTGTTGAATCCAAACTTGGAAAGCCAACATATGAAATAATCAGAGAAGAAAATTTTATTCAAAAAGTAACTATTACTGTAAACTCTGTAACTTCATAGAAACTTCTGCAAACATCCTATGAAATGTCAGAACTTTGCTTCACAGAATGGTTTATACGGGGCAAAGAGTTTTAGAAACATTTTATGATGCAGCTGAAGTTAATACAAACTAGAAAAACAAATTTCATATGAAATCCTGATATAGCATATTCAACTACTTTAAGTTTCACATTTTTGTTCTACAATATAGCTTTTATATAATTACCAGTTTTAATTATCTAGTTCAATATTGCCTTGTAAACCATCTTTTAAATACTTCATCCAGTTTTCTCACCATCAAAAGCAAATCCTTTCTGAATATATCCTGAATGTTTTCTTAACTGTAAATCATCCATAGTCACTTAGGTGAGATAGGCTGTGTAGAAATGGGATGGATGGATGGATGGAGGGAGGGAGTTCCAGAGGTACCACATCACTTATAAGATGAGCAACTTCTCATGGCTAAGTGACTGTTTGACGTTATGTGATTCTGAACAAAAGAACCTGGTGCCCAAAGTTACGGCCATTACAGTCTCCCCACTGTCACATGATCAAAATTTGAGCACTTTGCAGTCCACTCACACTTATGATTCCAGGGGTGATGCCACTCCCCCTCATTCTGGGGGTCCTCCTGGACTCACAGCTATCCTTAGAAGATCATCTGACGGCCGTGACCAGGGGGGCCTTCGCACAGGTACGTCTTGTGTGCCAGTTGCGCCCTTTCCTAGACCGGGATGCCCTTCCCACAGTCACTCATGCCCTTGTCACGTCTCGGCTAGACTACTGCAATGCCCTCTACATGGGGCTGCCCTTGAGATGCACCTGGAGACTACAGTTAGTACAGAATGCAGCCGTGAGGGTTGTTACGGGGACTTCTCGATACTCCCATGTGACACCTCTCCTGCGCGCGCTGCACTGGCTGCTGTGGCTCTCTGGGTTCATTTCAAGGTGCTGGTGCTAACCTATAAAGCCGTACATGGCTTAGGCCCGGGGTATCTGCAGGATCATCTCCTGCCTTCCTCCTACCGTCCAGTGCACTCTCACAGAGCGGGCCTCCTCAGGGTGCCGTCAGCCAGATAGTGTCGGCTGGTGGCCCCCAGGGGGAGGGCTTTCTCTGTTGGAGCACCGACCCTCTGGAATGAGCTGCCCACTGGCCTCAGGATAGCCCCGGACCTCCTCTCCTTCCGCCGTGAATTAAAGACATGGCTTTTTCACCATATGGCCTGAATCCGTAGGGGGATTCTAAATATTTCATAATTTTAATTTGATTTTAATTAATTTTAAATTGATTTTAACTGTTTATGTAATTCTCTGTCATTTTTGTAAGCCGCCCTGAGTCCTACAGGAGAAGGGCGGCATATAAATTACATAAATAAATAAATAAATAAATAAATAAATAAATAAATAAATATTGCCAATCAAACCCCAATCTATGCCCTTTTGGCTCCTTGCGCTCCATGCCCCAACATCCTATCTGACTTTTATCGTCTTCTTGCTCCCACTACTGACCAAGCATGCATGCACTGTCTGGTCCTTTGCAAGGCAGCTGTTGGCTACATGAGGCTTTCTTCCCAAGGCTGCACAGGCGGTTTCCTTGCAAGACCTGGAGAAGATGATCTCCTGTGGTTTCCTCACAAAAGGGCATGATTTGTCAGCAGGAGGAGGAAGAAAACAAAAAAGCTCATACAGGATAATGGAGCACATGGTGGCAGGGGCCTCAAAGTGCAAGGTGATGATAACAATGGCAGTTGGGACTGGGCTGACTGTGAACAACCATACTTAATACTTCTGCCTCCTATTTTCCCCACAATAACAACCCTGTTGGGTGGGTAGGGCTGAGAGGCAGTGACTGGCCCAAAGTCACCCAGCCGGCTTTCATAACTAAGGAAAGCTTAAATTTCTGGTCAGCATTGTACACCAAACTGGCTGTCATTTTGTGACACGTGTCAGAATGCAGATTATATTAACACTAACACATATGCTAAAACACCTAATTATTCTTCTAAAGTACTTTTGCAATAAACAGTAGCTTTTCTAAGAACTGACTTTGTAGGAAAAGAGTAGTCCAGCAACACGGAGGCCTGAATAAGTCAAGCTTGTATGTTCTCCCATAGCTTTTCAGTTAAAACAACCAATACTGCATATTTTAAAAAACCCGGATCACTATTTTCACCACCACTGAGAAACCAACAAGTTTCTATTAAACGAAGTCTGAAACTACTGAAGCACAAATTCAAGCAAGTATTCTTTTGCCGTTAGATGGCAACATATCCTAAATCCTTTTAAATCTGTTCCAGATAGTAAACTGTAATATCCTGAAGAATGTCACTGTACTGATGTTTGATTATTTCCAACATCATATTTATTCAAGATTTTTATGATTAACAGACCAATTATTTACAGAATTATATAAGAAAAGTTGTTGACTGGATAAAGCAAAATGTGAGAATAAGACTTGCAAGTTTTCTATTCCACAAAAGTCCTCACTAAGCATATGTGGGCATGTTCATACCCATACATCCTTCTCACTATAAAACCTTGACAAAAATACCATGTTTTATGTAGAAACCACATAGCCACCCTTAATCTGCTTAAAATATTGGTTCAAGTACACACAAAGTATGCAACCCTCTCCCTAGCTACTGTTTTCTCCATAACAAATTCTGAGACGCAAGACGTCATGTTAGTACTATGCTATTTAAAGCTCTTACATTTTTAAGAGATTCTTTTTATTAAATATCTTTACAGCAACAAATGGTGCTTTGCAGAACTTCGGCTTTAAAGGCAAAAAAGTGTTTCAGTGTATGTGGGGATTCAAACATTGCACCTCTCTGCAACTCCTTAAACCAAATATGTTCTTCTATAATCAAGCACAAGTAGAAGTGTGATTTGGAGGGGAAAAAGATTCTGAGTTGCAGACAGATGCTACATTCCAGAGAATCTGAAGAATAGTTTGCACTGCACAACCTTAGAAACAGCCAAAGCACCAATATGTTTTATTCCCATTCCAAATGAACGAAGTTTCAGGGAGTGTCATTAACTAAAACTGGTCCAGTTAGACAGTGACTATAGCTAACAAGTTTCAAAAACCAAATCCTCAACAGTGGGATTTTGAAACTGCATTCCACAAAAAATCTAGGATTCTAAGGACTTAAATGGGTTCAATATAATTAATGGGGGGGGGGAGGAACTCTCTGCAAGGAACTAAGGGGGGGAGGCATACTGTACTCCCATGTAGAAAATACTTCCCCCCACCCCCCGTAGTCTGTTGTGAAGGGGTTCCTCCACCCAACTTTAGCAAAAATTTTAAAAAATAAGGAAAAAAAATCTCTACATAATAAAATTGTTACAGACACTCCTAAAGAATAAGTTGAAGACGGTGGAGTGTATTGAGTTTCATATCCTTTTTCTCTTGGTCCCTTCAGAGAGTTTCTCTTCACTCTCTTGAACCCTGGAGTTCTGAAGAAAAAAAATGTCTTAACAATCAATTTTTCGCAGCCTAAAAAAAAATTCAAACACATTTTCTTCACATTAAGATTATATAATATTTTAGGTAAGATTCCAAAAAGTTGCTTTGGAGTAGACTGGAACGGGAATGAAGCACCTGTCTGCAACCTTTTAAAGCAGATGCATCTCCTTCTAAAATGGCACGACTATCGTGCAATCCTAGAAACAATGCAAGATAAAAGTCGTAATCTTATATTTCAAAACACTTTTTTGAATCAGAACTAAATCCTACCATACAGTACAGTACATTTAGAATACAATGCAGAGGTTATGGACAAGTCTCTGCAGCTTTCTTGGCAAGGTTTTTTAGAAGTTTGTCACTGCCTCCTTCCTGGAACTGAGAGAAAGTGACTGGCCCAAGGTCATTCAGCTGGCTTCATGCCCAAGGTGGAACTAGAACTCACAGTCTCCTGGTGTCTAGCTTGATGCCTCAACTACTACTGCAAACTGGCTTTAACAGAAGTAGCTTATGAATGCTAGTAAATTCAAGCCATGTGGACATTTTTCTTAAGTTTTGTTAAGTCTTAAGTTTATAAAGAGTTATCTCCAAAATTATTGATCCCTACAACCTCACATGTTCTCTCATCTATATTGCATTCCAAAATAGATTCCTATGAATAATTTCTAGAGAAATAACTACTTAGACCCTTTACAGAAAGAAAGGACTTAGAGCTTTAATATACTAAGTTTTATTTTATTCAAACTTTGTTATCAGAGGTCCACTTTATGTGCAATGTGTTCCAGTTCATAAAATCTTATAACATAATGCAGTCGTTAAAATGTACTATAGCATGTAGTTTTCTATAAGTGAATGTATTCTAAATCTTTCAACTTATACCTTCCTTCCTTCTTTTCATGTCACTCCCCAGTTTTTTTTAATTTTGCTGCCTTAATTCACAGAAGTACATTTTTGAAAAACTGGAAAAAGTCATATTAGCAGAAAGGCATTTTTCAAAATCTTACACTATGTTTTTCTTTTTATCTTAAAAATTTATAGTATACCCGTCTGTCTATACATATCTCTTTTCAAGGGCTTGAAAACAGAACTTTAAAATCATTTTAAAGTACAAAAAGAACTAAAAATTCAGAATACTTGTATGGAATTCTCTTTTCCTAGAGAGAAGATGCCTCACCCCTCTCTTGAGCTTTCATAAGCTATTCAAAATTGTCTTACTATACTGTGTCTTTGACCCAAATTGAATAGGGGCATCACTCTAGTTTTTAAAAGGAATGTTAATTGTTGAGTTGTCTTGTTATTTTTTGAGCACTCACTGACTGGAATTGGGGCAGTTTAGAAATGCTGCAGATTGAATGTGTTACTGTGAAACAGACAGAAATCACAGAATAAAATGTAGGCTGCAGCTTTCCTAAACAGGAAGGTCCCTGCCCCCTAGCAAAAGATAGCCTAAAAAAATGCAACTGTGTCTCTGAGGGAAGAGAGTCCCATCATTTAGGAATAGCTTACTCATAAGTTATTTTCCCTTTATCTCCACTATAACTCCACAATAATTGGGGACACAGGGAAGGGCCAACTCTATCAGATCTTAAGCTGCAGAAACACTGACATGGACAAAGCAGCCTTTGTGTAGAGTGCAGAAGATGGTCTTGATGGAGAGAGGGCAAGGCAATGATCATACAAACTTAGTTACGCCAATACAAAGATATTTAGAAAACGTTTAAAACAGGCACCTCCCTAATTCACATGAAGACAAAAGGAGAACAAGGAAAAGCACATTGAAATGTGCAAGTTTCTGTTACTGTTGTATAGTCATTCTAATAAAATTAGTTTTAGGCCTAAGTGGCATCTGTTTGTTGATCTGGAGTATCTTATCAGACTGACACTTTACAATATCTTGGTCATGAAAAACCTTCTGAACAGTGCTAGAAACAAACTGGTCATGAGTACAATCCACACAGGCCCAGGGCAGTGCGATCTTGCTGCTGAAAATACATTAAAATTCTCACTGCCACAGTATGAACCAATCATAGTTTGGTTTTGTCACTGCTGTTGTAACTTTAAACATTCACTAAACAAATGGTTGTGAGTGGAGGACTACCTATAATGTGGGAAACCTGAATGCTCTATGCAGTACTAGTCTAAAAGGAGTTTATTGTTGATCTTCAAGGAACAGTTCCAATTTCCTGCATAAATAATCAACCACTACAATACAAACTTTCAGATCCAAATCTAGATCTGAAGCTAAAGTAAAATGGAGCCAGACAATCCCACTCAAGAATCTAAGGTACCACCAAATGCTAAAGCACCTTGCCCAAGAACAAAAAAATTGAAGATATCTATGGAAATTCTCAGTCATCCAGATCATGGTTGTCCCAAAGGTGCTTTTTTTCAAAAGGCAACTGGACTTAACAACTTTGAAGAAATTTTGCTTCTCATCCAAGAAGCTTCTTCAGTACTGGTTACCTTTTGTAAAAGTACCTTTGGGACAGTAAATTGAAGACTGCTGAAAAACTTTCCCAATACTTTTTAGATATCACAATATTTTTTATTAAAGATTTTCCAGTACGTCATTATTATTAATGCACTTACACCTTCTCTATCTGGCCTCTCTTTACACTGATCACTCAGGAACACTTGGGTGACACATGTACAGGTAGTCCTTAAATTACAACCATAATGAAGCCTTTCCATTACGGTCATAAATTGGAGCCTGTTCATTACGGTCATAAATCATAATAGTCGATTTTACAAATGTTTGCAATGGTCATTAAGTGAATGTCACAGTAGTAAAATGAATGTTGCAGTTGTTAAGCATTAAGTGAACCCATTGTTCCCTACGGAATGGTTTTGCTGAAAAATGGAATTGCTGGTTTTCAGCAAAACTGTTGTAAAATGCAGTCGCATGACCGTGGGATGCTGCAAACAGCAGTAAATGCGGCTGTGTTGCCAAGCACACAAAGTGCAGTTATATGACCAGGGAAGAACTGTCAGAACTTCAGATCCAGGTCATAAGTCCCCTTTTTCAGATAGGACATAACTTCAAATGGTCTCTAAGTGACCAATCATAAGTGAAGAACTATCTGTACATATTGGTCTCAAAAAACTAAGAACTCTGTCTACAACTTCAAACTGTATAAACAAAAAGGTATCCATAACAAAAAAACGGCAAGAAGAAACCACTGGTATATCATTAGACAAAGCATCTGAATTCATTTCTCCAAGCAGCAATAAGTTTGTGTAAATAAATGACAGCCGGTGTATACATAGCTTATTCATGTATTATTCAGTCAGACTGAAAAAAATTAGCTACCAAAACATCATGTGTAAATTTCACTAATATGGTAATTTTGAAAGCAACTATCACGAGGCAGAGCAAAATATTTGACTAAATCAAGCTTCTACAGATTTGTTGAAAGAAAATATAATTGAAACTATTGTTTGATTCACAAAACTGCATACATGTTTAATTTAATTTTTCCTAAAGCGAGTAATACAAAAAGGGCATAAGAAAGCCTGGCTATGTGGAATCAGCACAGCAAAAATGATTCAAAATCACCACCCAAAATAGTAACATATTTTCCTTTAATTCATACATTTTCTGAACAAGCATGCCAATTGATTTCTGTAACAAAGCACAGAGCTGATACAGTATACTAAGCAGTATATTTCGAATTAAGTCTATGAGTTCTTTGTCTCATAGATTTATTTATTCAATTTTAATCCCACTACAAACTCATGACTCTCAGTTAGACGTTTTTGTAACAAAGCAGTTAGATTTGCACTCTGGCTAATTAATATTTCACCATGGTATAGAAAGACTATTTCAGCATATAGCAAACACCCATATTCTGAAAAGGTCACAGATCTTAAGGAAAAGGTGTGGTGACATATAGGGTGGTATCTCAAAAATCATAACACCTTCATGGGATATTATTCTCTGAATACCCTCCCCCACTATCATTTTAAACTGAAATGCAATTGGAGTCCTTCCTTGATGGCTGAAGACAATTACCAAACACCCAGAAAAACTTGTCAGAAAAACAATGTCATTAATGGTCAGGATGATAGCAACTATAGACCAAAATATTCAGAAAATGACAAATCTCATTCTTTTCTACATTCTTAAGTCTTTCCTGCTTTCCTATGATGCTATAGGACAGTGTTGGTGAACCTTTTCAGCACCAAGTGCCGAAACGGGAATGCGCACTGGAAACTGGAAGAGCAGCCGCCCAGTGTGTATGCGTGCGCCGGGAAGATGATTTTCTGGTTTCCAGCAGGTGCATGTGCCCCAGACAGCTGGTCTTCGAGCATACATGCACGCCAGAAGACCAGGTGGCCAGTGTGCTTGCACTCCCTCGCGCGTGAAGACCAGCTGGCCAGCGTGCTGGAACCCAGAACAGCAATGGGCAATGGCTCAGGTGCCCTGAGAGATGGTTCTGAGTGCCACTTCCGGCACGCATGCCATACGTTCGCCATCACGGGTACAGGAAATCAGACATGGAACTGAATTCAAGATTTGAATCTAAATGCTATATTGCTGTTGTTAACATTCTTCCACCTCTAATAACTAAAACAAGGAATTTTAATGTAGGGCAATCCTATACGGGGACACTGCAAAATTCCTTAAAAGTTTCAAAATACTTTTGTTTTAAATGATGGTTCTACACAAATATAGCAATAAAGTTACACTATACATTCTACACATTCCCAAAGTTTTCTCTCACCTCTAGGAGATACTTCATTACCATTCTTAAAAATAATCCCTCCCTAACTCCTATATTTTTTATTTCATGAATTTCCAAACATCCACACTGGGTCATTCTTTCCACAGCATAAAAGTTATTTAGTAGAATTTCCTCCATGTGTTATAAAATAATCCCCCATGAAGTAAGCAGTATACATCCAAAAGAGTTCATGTTATCATTTTCAGAACAGCTTCCCTAATGACTAATAATAGCCAGCAGCTGCCTCTTCCTCTACAAATATTTAAGAAAACATGCTCACAATTTCCTTGGTTATGTTTTTGTAAATTTTCATAAGCATTATGGACAATTCCCACCAAAAACCAACTTTTAATTTACTTCAAGGATAAAGAAGCAGTTTCATTAAAGCAGTTGTATGAATGAATCAGATACAATAACACATCTGTACACCTCAATTAACACTTTGAACTGAATCTATATTGATCCATTAAAAAAATATTAACATGTCTTTTCCACATACACAGCAATGGTTCTTCTGAAGAAGCCGAAAGGTAGTTAAATGTAGGGGGGAGGAGTAGTTCCTCCTATTTTTTTTCAAGCTAGAGAACCTTTAACATACTGCGGTTTCCCGACTGGGAAAAGGAAGCCCCAACCAAACACACCTGTAGATGTTTACTAAGCTATGTAATATAAACATGCATTCTTAAGCCCAAACAGGTTAAAACAAAAATAGTGTGATACTTTGATACAATCAATATTATGATGATCTCTTCACTAAAACCTTTCTTGCATGATTCAGGGAATGAGGTGTTCTTCTACCTGTCTTTTAATTTATACGTAATGTTTTAATTTAAACTAATTTAATAGTTTTTTCCCCTCCTTTTCTATTTTAGATACAGGTAGTCCTCGACTTACGACCACAATGGAGCCCTAAATTTATGTTGCTAAGTGAGTCAGTTGTTAAGTGAATTTTGCCCCATTTTACAATCTTTCTTGCCACAGTTGTTAAATGAATCATTGCAGTTGTTAAATTAGTAACACAATTATTAAGTGAATCTGGCTTCCCCATTGACTTTGCTGTCAAAAGGGCGCAAAAGATGACCACATAAAGCCGGGACACTACAACCATCATAAATATGAATCAGTTGTCATGTGTCTGAATTTTAATCACATGGAGATGCTGCAACAATTATAACAGTGAAAAATGGTCACAAGCCACTTTTTTCAGTGTTGTTATAACTCTGAATGGTCACTAAATGAACTGTTGTAAATTGAGGACTACCTGTACATTTATTCAAGATATGCCCAGCCAGAAGAGGGGAATGTTCCCAGACTCTTTGATTAAACAATGTCATCTATAAAATGGGTCTCCAACTTGGCAACTTTAAGAATTGTGGACTTCAACTCCCAGAATTCCTCATCCAGCGAAGACCCCTGATCTATAAGACCCAGAAAGCGTGCCTTCTTTGCTCTTATTTACTTGTTTCATGTTGTTGTTGTCATTTTACTTTGAGCTATCCAGATTCAGTTCAAGTGGGGGCGGTATCAAAAATGAAATAAATTTAAAAAGCAAAAATATTATTAACACAGGAATGTGTTATAAAAATATATTAAATCAAAAATAAGATACAGCTCATAGAGTATTCATGAACAGAGAGTGCATTGCTTAATTAAATTAACCATCCGATTGAGGGAATTTGATTAAACAGCATTTAAGATGGCAATGACTCACCACTGGGAAGTATTTTATTATATCAATATCTGGACCTTCATAATAATAATAAATCACTTACATGCAAATCATCAGAATCAGCCATGTGATGGGCAGAAATAGAACACAGCCAGTGATTTAAATTTCCCTTCCCGCCTTCCTCCTGAACACAAAGAGTTCAGCTATGGGGCTATTTTTTATTAGCTACAGACAGTCATTTTACCCTTGCCTAAAAGTGGAAATCAACTTTCAAGCAAAGATCCCAAAGCTGCTTTTCCAAGAGGCAACTGGACTTTCTGGTGTTTTCTTTGAAGAGGTTTTGCTTCTCATCCAAGAAGCTTCTTCAGCTCAGATCTAAAGAAGCTTCTTGGATGAGAATTGAAAAGTCTTCAAATAAAAAAAAAAAAACAGAAAGTCCAGCTGCCTCTTGAGAAAGCACCTTTGGGACAACCATGACCTGGATGACTGAGAATCTCCATAGACTTTCAAGCAAAGGGTAGCTCATTGGCGCCACTGAAGCAAAGATAGTTGGGATGAATGGTTTAAATTATGCATAATGCTAAATCATCCAAAACAGGACTGAAAATTTAATTGCTACAGTAATTTTTATTGACATTGTGTTAGTGAAGTTATTATTATTTTGAGTTAGTCAAAGTACAGGCAGCATATAAATATTGTAAAATGGATAAATACATTTCTCAAGGAGGAAAGGAGATTGAGCAAATAAGCCTAAAATCTCCTAGTCTGTATATTTTTATCATGAGAAACAGAGGCAAATCTAGCCAGTGTCTTGGAATAATATAGTCATGTTAAATAGGCATTTTGCATTTTTCTTCTTGATAAATTGCAATTTATCAAGAAGAAAATTTGAAATGTTTTCAAACAAGCGATTGCAAGAGGTGAGGTAAATAGATTGGGAATGCCATTTCTTTTCAAATTTAAAATCATTGCCCTATATAAATTTACCCATCAATGATAAGGAAAATAGATATTATGCCTACATATGCCCTCCTAAAAATAGTACTGTAGACCATGAAGCAATTTTAAAAGATATGGCACCCTGGGGAAATTTTAAACCTCTTTCCCCAACTAAATATACACAAAGAGCTGCTTTGATCTTAAAGAAATACTTGCACCCAATTTTGCATTTATAGTCATAGTATCTGCTAAGTCTTAATTTTTGGAATATCACATTAAGCCTTACCTACCTTTTATACGCCAAATGACTTATTAAAGTGCCTTATGCAAATATCATCAACTTATCAATAAACCTGTCTAAATATTTTGTCTAAATATCTGAGTATCAGCTTCCAACCAGATCAATATGAAATGCAATGCTGCTTAGCTTTCACTATTATATCAGGTCATGCTGCTGACAAGTTACAAAAATTGCAGTGACAGTAGCAGTCAACATTAGCAGAATAACTCCTTATACAAACGGGAAAGTTATAGCCAGCCTGGCAAGCTTGTTCTCCAGATACACTGAACTTCAATCCCCATAATCCTTAAATGCCTATATTTCCCTATCTGAGTTTCCTATCTATTGCTTAGGAAATCCTAAAGATTCATTCCAGGATTTATATTTTGTTCCTGGAATGACCAAGAAATGTATCTATATCTGTGGTTTTTACAAAGATTAAATCCCATCCAAAAGGACAAACTTATTTTGCTCACATAAAGAATGCACAGTCTGAGCCCATAATTCATCCGAATGGACAGGGAGTGTGTGGTACAATGCTTTGGATCCAAAAAAATCCCCTTTTATAAACAAAGAACAGCGTGAGAAAAGTGAAAAACCAAATACATCAGTCTGTTGGGAAAAGTCATGTATTGCTATTACTGTATTTTTTTCTGATACCATTAAAAATCCATTTAAGGTGGGTCACCATTATACTTAGTTTCATGCTGAGAACAAGGGGCCACAATACCCTGGGTGTTATAACAAAATTTCTGGGTGGCCTAAAGGTTCAAGGATGAGTGAGCAGGGAGCATAGGAGTTCTAACTTGTGGAGAATACAGAAAGGATGATTGGTGATAGGCTACAGAAGCACAGACTAGGGTTCAGGCTATGTGCTTTCTCAAAGGCACCTGAGAAAAACTGTGGCGCCAAACACATCACTATGAATAGCGACTGGTAAAAATGGCACGTTCATTTGGCTATTTCTACCACTAATGCTTGGCAGCTACTGCTGCTAATAAAAGGATTCAGGGTATCTGGAAGCATTTGCTACAGAGCCCCTTGCTCTTCAGTCTCCATTTTACTATAAAGCCAGATATCCAACATTTCAGAAGTTCCATCTTCCTTCCTGCCACAACACTTCAGGCTCTTCCTCCACAGCCCTTTAAGATAAGGTCAGAAAACAGACTCTACCACAATGTTGGACTTTATTGTATTTTTGCAGCTGTCGCCATTGTTTCTTCAATGTCATCATCTCTGTGGCTGTCTAGTCTCTCTGCCATGTCTCTCTGCTAGCCATACAAGTTGTCACGTTCTTCAAGCGCCTTGAATGCACTAAAACTGACAAGTTACCTTCCTCCTACGGCAAAGGGCATCCAAATCCAGATTCCAGAAGTACCTTCACACATACACACCCCTAAACTTGCTCCTGTGGACTAGAAGGGCTATTCTAAAATCCATTTTATAGCAGGAGGATTGCCAGAGCTATTGGTCACCAGGCTGAAACTAGCAGAAGGACTGACTAGGGGATCTAGATAGCAAGAAATTCCCATAGGATAGCAAGTGGTAAATTCTCACTTTCCAGAGAGGCCTTTTCCACTTTTTATTTTGACCTTTCTCTCTCTCTCTCTCTCTCTCCCTCCTTCAACTCTTTCTCTTCATGATGCTTGCTCCATCCTCATGCCTTCCCCTCCTTGCTTCTTGGTACAATAATCTCAAAGTTGCTGAGCAGAAACTTGGTGGAAGGAAAGCTGAGCCAACTGCCCCTCGGGACGTTTTCACTCAATGAGGCACACACACATAAAGTGCATCCTTTCTCAGCTGCCATGCCTCAGAGACTTCCGCAACAACATTCCTCCCAATCTGACCAGGGAAAAGCTCAAATCCCACCATCCTAACCAGCTGATCAGGGAAGACAGAGGCAGCAACTTGAGCTTCTAGAATGCAGAGCAAAAAGTCTTCATTCTTTCAACAGCTATTACTGTTGTATCTTATCATTGCTTTTGCTGTTGTCACTAGCACTATTTAGGAATCGCACAAATGTATTATTTTAGTGAGATACAATACCAGAAATACCAGGAACCCCTGCCTTTAGAAGTGAAAAACCACACACCCTAGTTATCGGCAGCTTTCCATTTCCCATGACTGATAACATCAAACTCACTAATGCAACAACAAAACTGTGGTCAGTGAAATACGGAAATTATTGATATGTTCATAGAGTACATTGATGTGTACACAGCAAAAGTATTTTCTTCTGTGCAAATAGTGTTTGTCACTTAACGGCTTGCAAGGTTGACTGCAGCTGGGTTGTATTTACTGACATGTAGAGCTAAACACCTTCCATCCAGCATATTTACTTGAAAATTTGTCTTATCATTTACTTATTTATTTCTCACTTAAATAACTCAAAGTGATGAATATATCCAACAAACCTTCCTCTTCCTACTTTCCTCATAACAATCCTGTGAGGTGAGTTGGGCTGAGAGAGAGTGACTGCCCCAGGTCAATTTAGATAACTAAATTCATACATATGCTGAATCAGTTTACCCCAGCCTGTTACATTCCAGCTTGGCAAATAAATGTTCTAAAATGTACTAACAGTCATTCAGTTCCTTGTCACTCAGGTCAATAATACATGTCTTTTTTTCAAACAGCAAACCTGAGAAAGATATGGGAGTTACTACCTTCAACATCATTCTCTAGTAACAACTGCCTTCTTGGTATCCCTAAATGAATAGCTACAGACAGCTTTTTCTCAATATATGCCTTCTCAAATATATTGTACAACTACTTAGGGATTACAGACATTTATATCTTGCTTTTACTCCAGGAGCTTAAGACATTGTTTCCTCTTTCATTTTATTTCCCACAACTATCATTCTTGAGACAAGTAGGGCTGAGAGAATGGGATTGGCCCAACATTAATTCACCAGTTCCAAAGGGTTCGTCAATTTGCTTTAGTGATTAAGGCATCAAGCTAGAAATCAGGGGATCATGAGTCCTAGTCCACTTTAATCACAAAGCCAGCTGGATGATCTTCAGCCCATCTCCTTCTCTCAGCCCTAGGAAGGAGGCAATGGCAAACAACTTCTGAAAAACCTTGTCAGGAAAACTGCAAGGATTTGTCCATGCAGTTTCCAAGAATTGGTACCTGATCGAAATAAGGAAAAATAAACATGCTAGAGAGCAGGTGTGATGTACTGGCTAAGACACCCAACTAGAAAATGGGAGACCAGGAATTCTAGTTCTACTCTAAGCATATAGGCAGCTGGGTGACCTTGGGCCAATCCTTCTCTCTCAACCCTAGGAAGGAGCCAATAGCAAGCCACTTCTGAAATTTTGCCAAGAAAACTGTAGACTTGTCCAAGAAGTCACAAGGAGTCAATACTGACTCAAAGGCACGTGCACACACACATATGTACACACACACACACACACACACACACAGTTCAAAATTGGAGCAGGTTACCTAAAATGACATATTTACTCTATTAAAAAGATTATCTAATTCCAACAGTCCAATGGAAACAATACTAACAGATGCAGCCTCTATCAGACTTTCTAACCATGTACACTGTACTCACACTTTCTTGTTAGCAGGATGCAGGCAACACTTACCTTGCATAGAAAAGTGCAAGGACAGTTTAGTAAATTGGGTTTTGGTTCTGCTTGTGGCATACTGGCTAAAATATACCACTTAAGTTATACTCCGTCTGAATGCAGCATTTTATACTACTTATAAGAGCATACTACCAATCAGTTTTGATTGGTAGTGTGCTCTTATAATTAGTATAAAATGCTGCATTCAGACGGAATATAACTTAAGTTCATCATCCCTATTTGTTATCTTACTCAAAAGTACTATGTGAAAGCCTTGATTAACCAAAACTATAACTTCTCTCATATTGTACACTTTGCATAGTATGCAAAGTACCCATCATAGTATGATGGGTATGTATGTATATTTATTTGAATTATAAAAGAGGTTACCAGGTTGCAAAGTGAAGTGCTAGCCTCCAACATCATCTTTATTTCCAGAAGCATTTCCAGTCCCCTCATGGACCCACATAGGTTTTATGGTATGGCTATAACTCAGTATTTCTTTTTATTATACCCCCTTCCTCTGAAAAAGGGCAAGAATAAACAAGAACAGCAGAAAATGAGTGGCAGTAATATTCTATATAAATTAATGCTTTGTATCCCATTATGACCCTTATGATCCACATTATGAATAGGCAATGCCTCCCAGCAACCATTTTGCAATTTCAGTTCACTTCAAAATTCTCAATGTGACCACTAGATTATAACAAATATTAGAAGTTATCTAATAATGAATTTATGCTCCAGATAAATACTGTTTATAAGGAGTCTTGAACATTCTAGGGGGAAGATCAATAAGACAAACCTCTGAAGAATGCAGTTTTTAATGGCAGCATTGTTGTGGTTATTTTACACAGCTGAGAAAAGGATTACACTTACAATTTGCCTTATGGGGAAAGAGGGTACCTCTTCCATAAGAATCATTATTTATTCCTAAATATTTAGAAGAAATACCAAAAACACTTAGGTTTTCAGCCTATATAAACTAACCAGCATATCCTAATAATTAAATACATCTGCAAGTTTTATCTCCGAGAAAAAAATCCAGGCACAATGTATCTGACTGCAAGGCACCTTCTTTCTCTCTCCCCCTCTCCCTTTTTATCAATAAAAGGGAGATATAAAATAAATATATTAATAAATATATCATTAACCTATGCCCACAAATCACCTTGTACATCTTTTTTCCACTGTCAACTTTATATCTGAAATCATCTACAGTGCTGTATGCAAAACTTTCCAAAGTAAAAGTTGCCTTATTCCGTTTCAACAAAAACAAAAATACTTTGTGATACTTGAAGAGCATCAGATTTGGGGCTGTAGTTTTTACAATTCCTTAAAATTCCCAGTTATCTTACAAATGTATTAATCACACTACAAACTAGAAGCAATCTCTCATGTTTTTATTTATAGGAAAAGCAAACCATTCTTTCAGGACAAATCCTTTCTTTATTTTCATTACAAATAAGAGTAAAAACAGTCATTAGTGAAATTCATAAATGCGGAAAATATTTCTCCTTTGCATTCAACTACTACACTATATAAAGTCATGCTGTTTCCTTAACAATACTAAATTAGTTTTGAATACCACTTTAACCTACAGCAAAAATTCCCCTTCCCGCAGCAGGAATCCCCCTTCCCCCAAACAGAGTTTTATTTTAAACATGCAAAAGTTCAACAGTAGGAATCATTTTCAGCCAAACAAAACAATTATAATGTACTTCATGTACATTTGCCTTTGAAGAATGCTTGGAAATTTAAATTGGTGCAGCATGTGACCATCCGGAGGCTGGGAAATCTGAACATGTAACACTTCTTCTGAACTAATTGTATTAGTTACAAACCTGCTTTCAGGCCAAGTTCATAGTGTTGTTAACAAATGGCTTATTCTTATGTTACCAGCATCCCTGTATAGATCTGTATAGACAGTGACATTGGTCAAGTGCCCTCTAAATAAAATTATTTATATATACAAATATGACAAGGACCTTTCTGCAAGTGATAGGCCCATAAGTATATAATCTTTCTGCTGTTATTCAGTGTTTGACTATCTTGATGAGCAGCCTTTAGATGAATCATGAAAATGAATTTCTTAACTTTAGAATGCAAACAGCTCATAAAATTCAGTCATTTTGCTTAGCTATATTTTCACATACCTATCACCAGTGCTTAATTTGTTATCTTTTATCTGCATCTCTATACGCCATTCTGGGAGAAACAGACCCTATAAGTCATTTATAAATTATAACCATCCTGAACAATAGTTATGTGCCCAGAATTTTGAGCTGAGTACCAATGGATTTACAATACCCTTAACCCCTATGTACAGAGGTTCACATGATGAATGTAAACCATTAAAGTGGGCCTTGACAGCCTCTGACCATGTCAAACAAAAAGAAAACAAGCTTTTATATTTATTTGATCGACAGGCTTAACGGTGACTTTGGGCCATTCACTCATTCTCTCTCTCTCAGCCCAACCCACCTCACAGAGGTTTTTCCTGTGGGGAAAACAAGAGACGGAAGTATTACATATGCCCATTGCCTTGTGATAACATAGGTGACAGATATATGATTATCTATCATATATCTGTCACCTATGTTATCACAAGGCAATGGGCATATGTAATACTATCTATCTGATAGCTATAGATAGATGAAAGAAAAAGGAAGGAAGGAAGGAAGGAAGGAGAGATGAGATGAAATAGGAGGAGAGAGAGAGAGAGAGAGAGAGATGAAAGTGAGATGAGATAGATGAGAGACAGACAGACAGCTTAAAATTGAATCTAACAAACTGCCTATGTCAGGTCCTTGATAGCCTAAATTGTGGATAAAAATGCCAAACCCAATCTAAACATCTGATTACTATAGATAGATGGTAGGTAGGTAGGTAGGTAGAGAGATAGACTGATTCCTTCTCCCTTTACCCGTCCTCTCCCTTCCAAACGAGCATCTTTTTTTCCATCCTCAGGACCAACATCGCTTGCAGGAAGCACAGAGAAAGAGAGACCCCTTCAAACATGACTACAATAAACCAACATTTCAGTTCACCCCAACGCTGTTCATAAAGATACCCATTCGATTCTACCCGAATCGTTTCCCCTTTTGGGGGAACCGACCCCACCCCTCTCCCCCGCACCTGGCCTCGAACACCCCCCAACCCCACCCACGCCTCCCTACTATCCCCCTCCCCTAAGCCCCCACCCCAATGCATGGGGTTTGTGCTCGCTTCCCAGGGAGTCACGCACACACACACACACACACACCAACCCCACACACAGGCACACACATCCCTAGGCCAACCCTTCGGGAGTGTGGGGGGAGGGGGGCAAGAAACCAAGGCTTTGCGCCTCAGCAACCCCGGCTTTTCCTATGGCAGCGCCGGAGAGCAAAGGGAGAAGCGGGACGGGAGGAGGAGGAGGAGGAAGGGAAGCCCACACAGTCGGCAACTTCTGCCTTTCGTCCGGGGAGAGAAGCGAGGTAAGGGCCCCCCCACCCCACCTCACCTCACCCCACCTCCTTCTCCCCGCCTGTCATAACCGGGAGTTGATTCGGGTCGGCAAAAAAAGCGAGGACGGGACGGGAGGGAAGGGAAGCGGCGTCGGGCTTTTTTTTTTTTTTTTTTCAGGCCCCGGCGGTGGTGGGTAAGCCTTCCCCGCTCACCTTCGGCCAGCACCTCCTCCACCGTGACCTGGAAGCGCCCCACGGCGAAGACCCTGCTGCTGCCCACCGACAGGGAGCCCGAGCCGCCGCCTCCGATACCGACGCCGACGCCTCCAGCCGCCGGTGCACCGCCGATGCCTCCGGGGCTGCCGCCGGTGCCGTCAGACTTGGGCATCCGAGAAAACTTCTTCATGGCGGGAAGAGAGGCGAGGAAACGACCGAGGAGGAGGAGGCGCCGCCCGTTCTTTCCTCCCGAGGGGACCGCCGCACCGCCCGTCCCCGCACTGGAGAAGCCTGAGGCGACCGCCGCGCCCCCGCCCCCCCCCCCCTTTTTTTTTTTTTAATTTTATATATTTTCTTCGCAGCCTGCAGCAGCCGCTTCCTCGCCTCACATTCCCTCAGCCGAAGGGCCCCCTCTGTGAGGGAAGCCGAGCCCAAAGCCCGGCGGCGGACGCCCCCGCTTCCCAACCAGCAGCGGCGGCGGCGGCGGCAACAGCAGCGCCGCCCTCACGCCCCGGACCCGCCTCACGGGCGCTGAGGGGAAAAGGAGTCGTCCCCCTCCCTCCCTCCGCCCCTCGGACGGGCGCGCGCCGCGAGCCCACGAGGGGCGCAGGCGTTCCGCTGAGGCGCGTGCGTGCGTGCGTGTGCGCGCGCGCCTGCCTGCCTAAAAGGCTCGCTCGCTGGTTGGTGAGTTTCGGAGGGGTAGGTGGGGCCAAGCAGGGGGGGGGGAGAAGAAGAAGAAGGGGGCGTGTCTTTTTTTTGAGAGTATATATAAAAGGCGCGAGATGGATTGGGGGTTAAAAAAAAAAAAAAGTATGCCTCCAGCTTGAGAGGAAAGTTCGCGCAGGCGCGCTGCTGAGTCTTCCTCCTCTCTCTCTCTCTCTCTCTCTCTCTCCCCACCCCCACCTTCCCCGCCGTCTCCTCTTCTCCTCCTCCTATTTCCCCGCTGCCGGAAGTGAGGTTTTGTGGTGCCCGGAGGAGCACGTGCTAGAGGGGCTGGAGGAGGGCGGTAGGGGCGGGGCGGGTGGTTAAAGCTGCGCTTCTTGGGGAAGGCGGGGGTCCTGAGTGTCGACTGGAGGTCGTCCCCCCCCACCCCGCTTGGTTCTTTTTCCCTCGTGCAAGGGGACTCCAGTTCCCATCACCTTCCTCCAGGCAAGGGGACCGCAGTAACCATCATCTTCCCCCTGTGCCAAGGGACTCCAGTTCCCATCACCTTCCCCCAGGCAAGGGGACCGCAGTAACCATCATCTTCCCCCTGTGCCAAGGGACTGCAATTCCCATCACCTTCCCTCGTGCAAGGGGACCCCGGTTCCCATCTTCCCCCATTCAAGGAGACCACAGTTCCCATCACCTTTCCTCGTGCAAGGGGACTTCAGTTCCCATCACTTTCCCCCGTGCAAGGGGACATCAGTTCCCATCACTTTCCCCCGTGCAAGGGGACTTCAGTTCCCATCACTTTCCCCCGTGCAAGGGGACTTCAGTTCCCATCACTTTCCCCCGTGCAAGGGGACATCAGTTCCCATCTTCCCCCATTCAAGGAGACCACAGTTCCCATCATCTTCCCCCTGTGCCAAGGGACTTCAATTCCCATCACCTTCCCCCCTGCAAGGGGATATCAGTTCCCATAATGTTCCCCCCTGCAAGGGGACCACAGTTCCCATCACCTTCCCCCCTGCAAGAGGACCACAGTTCCCATAATGTTTTCCCCTGCAAAGGGACTGGCAGTTTCCATCATTTTCCCCTGTGCAGGGGGACCACAGTTCCCATCACCTTCCCCACTGTGCCTTAAAGGGTTGAACCTCTTCTTTGGCTCAAAAAACTTGGCTCAAGTCTGTCCTTGGCTCGCTGTGTGGTGTGAGGCTCTGAATCCAACCTGGTTCTAAGAGTGGGGGAAAAAAACAACAACCAAAGATGAGATACATGCATATGCCTCCTCAGCTCAGGATACCAAATTAATAAAGCATGCGTGTTCCTTGCAACTGGAGAGCACCAAGCTGGAAAAGGCTCAAGATTGAAGCTCTGCCTTTCTTGGGGCAAGATTTCTGCAACATCTGTTTGGGTTTTAGTGCCAAAATTGATGATTAAGCAACACTTTATATGCATGCAAAGTAGATTTGCAGAACTCGCTGGACCGAGGACAGTTCTGTAAAAAAAAACTTTTCTGCATGAATAGTGCAGAGTTACAGGAAAGGGGTCAAAGAGGCCATCTATGTCAAAATTGAACAGCCCCCTGTCAACAGAGGGGGAGCGATAAGACATCATCTATCTCCAATCTACAACACAGTCCTTTCAGCAGTTCCAAGGAGGCTCCACACCCATTTGCACCACTCGGGTGACCCTGAGGACATAGATAAACCTCAACTCGCTAAAACTCACTAAAAGAATGCAAATGGCCAGCTGTCTGCAAGGAATGTTGAGACTCTAGAGCAGGGGTGGCAAATTATTTCATTGAGGGCCGCATCAGGGTTGTGTTTGACCGGAGGGGGGGAGTGGGCATGGCCAGGGTAGGCATGGGCAGCTCGACGTCACTCGTGTTGGGGGCACCTGTGGTGACCTGAGAGATCTGCTAGAGAAAACGGGCTCCCAAGCGCCGTTTTTGGTTGCAACGGCCTCCTGCAACCCTCTGCCAGTGAAAACAGGTTGGGAGGGCCGCCTGTGGCCCTCGCCAGCTCCATTTTTGCTGGCACAGGCACCGTGGGCCAGTTCTTCGCTGTTTCCAGAGTGGCCCTGTGGGCCAGATCTAAGCACCCCACGGGCTGAATCCAGCCCCTGGGCCTTGAGTCTTGACATCCCTTCTCTACAGCACAGGTGTTCAACTCATGTCACATTGTTGTCATGTGACATATGACTTCCCCCCCCTTCGCTAAAACAGGTGGGCGTGGCTAGCACATGACACATCAAGCCCGCAAGCAGTGAGTTTCGCACCCCTCCTCTACAGGGAGTGTAGAGAAGAGCAACAGAGATGATTAGAAGACTAGAGGCTAAAACAAATGAAGAAGAGTTGCAGGAACTGGGCATGGCTAGTTTACTGAAGAGAAGGACCAGGGGAGACATGATAGCAGTCTTCCAATATTTGAGGGGCTGCCACAGAGAGGAGTGGGGGTCAAGCTATTTTCCAAGGCACCTGAAGGCCAGACAAGGAATAAAGGATGGAAACTGATCAAGGAGAGATTCAACCTTGAAATGAGAATTTTTTTGACAGTGAGAGCAATCAACCCATGGAACAGAAGTTGCCTTCAGAAGTTGTGGGAGCTTCATCACTGGAAGCTTTGAAGGAGAGACTGGACTCCCATCTGTCAGGAATGGTGCAGGGGCTCCTGCTTGGGGTGGGGTTGGACTAGACCTACAAGATCCCTTCCAACTCTTGTTGTTGTTATTAGGAATATAAATCCTTCCATTCCCCACCATCTAGTCTGCTGAGCCTGCTGAGTGTGGGGGCAATAAGATGACTTTGTATAAATATACAAAAGTATGAAAGCTATTGCTTAACGCATTGTAAGCTGCCCTGAGTCTCCAGAGAAGGGCGGCATATAAATCAAATTAAAAATAAAAAAATAAAATAATAAAATAAAATCTAGTCAGAGCTGAAGAAGCTTCTTGGATGAGAAGTGATACGTCATCAAAGAAAACCAAGAAAGTCCAATTGCCTCTTGAAAAAAAGCACCTTTGGGACTACAGACTTACAGATAGCCCTGGATTTACTACCACAAAATTGAGGCCAAAATTTCAATTGCTATGCCAGGCACTTGTTAAAGTGGGTCATGCCACGTTTTATGACCCTTTTTTGCCATAGTTAAGTGAATCACTGTAATAGTTAATCATACTATTGTTAAGCAGATCTGATTTTCCCCATTGACTTTGCTCGGCAGAAGGCAGCTGGGAAGGTTACAACTGGGGAGCACATGATCCCGAGATAGTGCACCTGCCATAAATACATGCTAGTTGCCAAGCAGCCAAGTTTTGATCACGTGACCCTAGGGATGCTGCAGTGTGAAAACTAAGTCACTTTTTCCGGTGCTGTTGTAACTTCAAACTTACTAAACGAATGGTTGTTACTTGAGAACTGCCTGGGTGTTCTGACCCAGCCTTAGCAGAAGCAAGAAACAGACTCCTTGTCACGAAAAACCCCTCTTTATTTTCCTCTTGTGAATTAATTGCATTCACCCACCAAAAAGTCCAGGCATTAGTCCTTCAAGGAGTTAACTGCGGTAACAGACCTTATCAGTTTCTTGCAATAATTTCAAGGCCGTGAGCTCACAGCCGAAAGGCTGCAAATTAAGTTCTGGCAAGCAGTCTTTGTGCCACGAATCACAATGAGCAAAACCTTCAGAAATACGAAATGTTGTCTCCTACGAAAACCACTCCCCTTTCCTTCTATTTATTCCCCAGCCAGGGAGGGGCCATTCAGCGTCCACATGTGTTTTGCTTCCCGAGTCGACTCCTTGTCCTCCATTGTTCTCCTCTCCTAACTGCTGTGTGCATATGTTCATCTGGAACAGGCCCCAGCTGTTCTTCCTTCTCACTCATATCAGCCTCCAAAGGCAGCTGCCTCTCCAGTGTCTGGGAAATGTCAGACGGCCCTGGCTCTATCTCTGTGTCCGATGCAGAGCATCCATCAGAGCCTTCCCCAGACTCCAGCACTGGCCTCCCCAACATCTTCATCCTCTGAGTCTACTGCCAGCTCTCCTGGCAGCTGGCAGGCCACAAGGTGGGTGTGTAAGGACATGCAAATTGGAATGGAAATAACCAAAATGGAAATGGAATAACCAATCAGAAAGGTCTGTTTGGGATTGCACTTTATATACAGATTTTCTTTGAAATGATGAATATCCCTGCCATCAATAGATTAGAGTCATGTTACCTGACTATACAGCTTTATGAACCTACACGGTTTCAAAAGCCTCTCTCTTCTGTAATGAAAGTTGGAATAACAGGAAAGAGCTCTTTATAGGGAATAGCCAATCATACAGGTAGTCCTCAACTTACGACCTCAATGGAGCCCAAAATTTATGTTGTTAAGTGAGACATTTGTTAAGTGAGTTTTGCCCCCCCTTGTATGACTTTTTGTGCCACTGTTGTTAAGTGAATCACTGCAATTGTTAAGTGAGTAACATCGTTAAGTGAATCTGTCTTCCCCATTGACTTGGCTTGTCGGAAGGTTGCAAAAGGAGAACACACAACCCCGGGACACTGCAACCGTCATAAATGTGAATCAGTTGTCAAGCATCCAAATGTAAATCACGTTGACCCTGGGGATGCTACAATGGTCTTAAGTGTTGAAAAACAGTCATAAGTCGCTTTTTTTCAGCGCTGTTGTAACTTGGGATGGTCAGTAAATGAACTGTCGTAAGTCGAGGACTACCTGTCTACAAGTGATTCATGGTATTATAGAAGTCCTTTGAAACTATCCTACTGAATTAACAAGTATGATTCAGACCTAAAAAATGTTAAGGGTACACGCCATTACATGTCTCAATTCCCCAAAACAACATTTGGTGCTTGTCCAATACAGGTAAGTCCTCGGTTTATAACCATACCGTGTTTCCACGAAAATAAGACCTTGTCTTATATTTTTTTGAACCCCGAAATAAGCGTTTGGCCTTATTTTCAAGGAGGTCTTATTATTTTGGGGCGCGTGGAGCAAGATGGGGCTCCTCTTGCCGTCTTACCTGATTTCCAGCTCTGTCTCCCTAACCCTAACCAGAAGAAATGGCGGGGACTGGCTGCACATGCATTTAAATATTTTTGGGGAGGGCTTATTTTTGGGGAGGGCTTATTTTAGCACATGCGATCAAAAGCCTGATTGGGCTTATTATCCAGGGAGGTCCTATTTTCGGGGAAACAGGGTAATTAGAATCAGACTTTCTTTTTGCTAAGCAAAGTGATTGGTAAGTTGAGTTGCACCCAGTTTTACAAGCTTTTTGCTATGCTTTTTTGTTAAGTAAATCATTGCAGTTTCTTAAGTGAATCGGGAGGTCGTAAAATCCAGCTTCCCTGGATTTTGACTTTGAGGGAAGCCGGCTATGAATGTCACGAACGGTGATTCACAAGACCCCCGGATGCTGTAACTGTCAGTGGCTAAGATGCTGAGCTTTGTCGATTAGAAAGGTCAGTAGTTCTGCGGTTCGAATCCCTAGTATAGGTCGTCTGCGTGAGCAGGGGGGTTTGAACTAAATGGCCTCCAAGATCCCTTCCAACTCTATTACTGTTATTATTATGTGACTGTGGGGATGCAACAGTTGTACGTCAAGGACTATCATTAGTACGTCAAGGTTCTACATTTAGGGAAGAAAAACCAAATGCACAGGTACCATATATGTGGTACCTTGCTCAATAGCAGCAACTGTGAAAGGGATCTTGGAGTCCTAGTGGACAACCATTTAGATATGAGCCAGCAGTGTGCAGCAGCTGCCAAAAACACCAACACAGTTCTGGGCTGCATAAACGGGGATAGAATCAAGATCATGTGAAGTGTTAATAATACCACTTTATAATGCTTTGGTAAGGCCACACTTGGAATATTGCACCCAGTTTTGGTCACCACTATGTAAAAAAGATGTGGAGACTCTAGAAAGAGTGCAGAGAAGAGCAACAAAGATGATTAGGGGACCGGAGGCTAAAACATGAAGAACGGTTGCAGGAACTGGATATGTCTAGTTTAATGAAAAGAAGGACTAGGGGAGATATGATAGCAGTGTTCCAATATCTCAGGGGCTGCCACAAAGAAGAGGGAGTCAAACTATTCTTCAAAGTACCTGAGGGCAGGACAAGAAGCAATGGGTGGAAACTAATCAAGGAGAGAAGCAACTTAGAACTAAGGAGAAATTTCCTGACAGTTAGAACAATTAATCAGTGGAACAACTTGCCTGCAGAAGTTGTGAATGCCCCAACACTGGAAGTTTTTAAGAAGATGTTGGATAACCATTTGTCTGAAGTGGTGAAGGGTTTCCTGCCTGGGCAGGGTTGGACTAGAAGACCTCCAAGGTCCCTTCCAACTCTGTTATTCTATTCTATTAAGTCATTTTTTTTCAATCTCACTTTGAACTATCGCTAAACAAATAATTGGAAGTCAAGGAACTACATATACTGATGGTCTGGCCAAAGTCTTGCCTATTATCTCTGAGAAAATTAGGAGAATTAGCTAACCGAAGGAAAGCAAGTGTCTTTATCTTAAAAGGGAGGGACAAGGAAAGTGGAATCTCCGCAGCTACAAACTTGATTCAGCCTGGTATCAATTCCCTGGAAACATCTGCGAATAGATCAAAAAGAAATCATTATCCCTTTATAAGCACCTTGAAAAACATTGCAGTCATTTTCAGAAATCAGCAAGGGTTTGCCAAGAACAAGCACTGCTCAACTCCCTTGATCTCATGTGTTTACTTTCTTAATAGATTATGGGGGGATGACGTACTTAATAATTTTGAGTTCAAGACAGTAGGAATGAAAGAACAAGCTGTTCGCTATTACTTTGATTATTGTGGCATCAGAAATACGATGGTATTAGGGTAGGGGGAAGGGAGGAAGCAAAAATAAGAGTTTCTGGTAGTTAGAGAAGATAAATGGGGAAGAATGTAGGCATCTACCGTAAAATAAGACCCTGTCTTATATTTTTTGAACCCTGAAATAAGTGCTTGGCCTTATTGCCATGCGCTCAAAAGCCCAATTGGGCTTATTATCAGGGATGTCTTATTTTGGGGAAAACAGGGTATCTGTCGAAATATCTGGGGAATTAAAGAAAAAGCACCGATACTAATGAGGGATGAAGCATTTAAAGAAAAAGACAGCTCTTGATTAGTCCACACAAAAATCAGGCTGGGAAGAATTACCTTTACAAGTAGTCCTCATTTAGCAACTGTCTCATACAGCAACCATTTAGAGCAAGGGGTCTCCAAACTTGGCAACTTTTAAGACTTGTGGACTTCAACTCCCAGAATTCTTCAGCCAGAATCTGAGAAAACATGTTCATAGCTGTCTGAGGAATTCTGGGAATTGAAGTCTTAAACCCTCCAACGCATCTTAAAGTTGCCAAGTTTGGGGACCCCTGAGTTACAATGGTGATGGGAAAAAATAACCGCAACCAATCCTCACACTGATAACCTTTTTAGAATAGAATAGAATAGAATAGAATAGAATAGAATAGAATAGAATAGAATAGAATAGAATAGAATAGAATTTTTATTGGCCAAGTGTGATTGGACACACAAGGAATTTTTCTTGGTGCATGTGCTCTCACTATACATAAAATAAAGGATACGTTCATCAAGAATTTTAGATCTATAATACAGAAAAATGCTGAAGAGAACAAACTAATAGAAATGCTCTAAGTCCAGATATTAAACTCTACCTAGAGAAATCCGTTTCAATTATCTCTTAGAAGTATTGATCTGGAAAATTAACCCTGGAGTTGCATATGAAAGAAATCCAGAATGGTCTTCAGGGAATGTAAATAAAAGAATTTCATCACCCACCTTCCCTGTTTTTCTTTAAAATAGCAGCCATTTTACTATCATTTCTTGACTGACTCCAGCAGTCCCCGAGAAGTCATCTCTGGGACTTACGTCACCGCTGGTTAAAGCAGGTATTGGCTAAATAAAGCTACCAAACACATAACACAACCCCATTTATCTTTAAAGCCATCTACAGTCATCAAAGATAGTAGTTTCATCTGTGTCCTTGAAAAAGGGAGAATAGGATGATCGGTATAAGCCATTCATTTCCCAGGTAGATCAAAAAAAGAGCAAAAAAAAAATATGCAAAAACTTAAGAAATGTGTACATTTTTCATTTTTGTGTACAGGATACATGTAGTCCTCGACTTACGACCACAACTGAGCCTAAAATTTCCTTTGCTAGGCAAGACAGTTGTTAAGTGAGTTCTGCCCCTTTCTTGTCAGAGTTGCTAAGGGAATCACTGCAGTTGTTAAGTTAGCAACACCGTTGTTAAGTGAATCTGGCTTCCCCATTGACTTGGCTTGTCAGAAGGTCGCAAAAGGGGATCCCATGACCCGGGGGACACCGCAACCATCATAAATATGAGCCAATCGCCAAGTGTCTGAATTTGGGTCACGTGACCATGGGGATGCTGCAAAAGTTGTAAGCGTGAAAAGGGGACACAAGTCACTTTTTTTTTCAGCCCCGTCGTAAGTTTGAATGGTCACTAAATGAACTGTTGTAAGTCGAGGACTACCTCTAGGCAAAGTGATGCAGACTCACGATTGATAATTGGTAGAAGATAGCAGTGGCTGCCTCCCCGTTGTATCTCTGGTTCTCCTTGGCATTTCCTCAACTAGTCTTCAGGTGTGACGTAAGGTACACTCCTGTCCTGCCCCAGCTACGGACCCCAAGGAACGCAGTACACACAAAGTCTGTACAAACCTTAGTTTACTAAAATAAAATCAGTTTTCTTTTTTTTACAAACAAAGGCTGTTAATGAACTTTCTTAACAGCCTGCAAGAATCCAAAGAATAAATAATTGTAATCTTACTATGGTTGGCAGAGAGCCCAGAAGCAATTTGCGGATAACTAAGATCAAGGCATGAAGGAGAGTGAACGAAGTTATTCTCTGCAAATTGTTTCAGTTGGCGTTCCTCCTTAAATAGGCTAAGGGAGTGGCCAATTAGCCCCAAGCCTTACTCTCGAGGAGACCTCCTCCTGAGGAGCCACTCCTGCCTTTTGGCAGCTCTGTGCGCCCGTGCATTGAAAAGAGGCTCCTCCTCTTCATCCTCTTCACTTAAGGGAACTTCTGGAGGTTCTGAAGCCCTGGCTGAATCCCCGCCTCTGGCACCACATCTTCTCCAGCCTCCTCATTGTCTGACTTGAGTGCCAGCTGCACAGGCTGCTGGCGCAGCACCACACCAGCCTCCTTGCTGTCTGAATCAGCTACTAGCTGCACAGGCCGCGTAAGGGCCACAACACGCAGTGATTCACTTAACTGTGGCAAGAAAGGGCATAAAATGGGACAAAATTCACTTAACAAATTCTCCCTTGGGAACAGAAATTTTAGGCTCAATTGTGGTCATAAGTCAAGGACTACCTGTATAGTAATTAATAGCGTCCTGTAGCATCGTCCAACCATTGTCGTTTCAACAGAGCTTTAACAAGGACAGAGCTTATATGGCTTCCAAGATGACTAAATGATGCCAGAAGATGCTATAAAGGAGGGGTGTTAAACTCAAGGCCTGGGGGCCGGATCCGGACCCAGACTGAGGGGTGCTTAGATCTGGCCCATGAGGCCGCCCTGGAAACAGTGAAGGACTGGCCCGTGGTACCTCTGCCAACGAAAACAGAGCTCGTGGCCCTCCCGAGCTCTGTTTTCTCTGGCAGAGGATTGCAGGAGGCTGTCCCAGCTGAAAATGGAGCTTGGGAGCTAGTGGTGGGTTTCAAATTTTTTTACTACTGGTTATGTGGGCGTGGCTTGGTGGGCATGGCAGGGGAAGGATACTGTAAAATCTCCATTCCCACCCCACTCCAGGGGAAGGTTAATGCAAAATCCCCATTTCCTCCTGATCAGCTGGGACTTGGGAGGCAAAGAATAGATGGGGATGGGGCCAGTCAGAATTTTTACTACCGGTTCTCCCAACTACTCCAAATTTCCGCTACCGGTTCTCCAGAACTGGTCAGAATCTGCTGAAACCCACCTCTAGCAGAATGCCTGGGCAACCATAGGTGCCCCTGACACGAGTGACATCGAGCTGGCCACGCCCACCCTGGCCATGCCAACTCCAGGTCCCCGAGTTCAAACACAACCCTGATGCGGCCCTCAATGAAATCGAGTTTGACACCCCTGCTATAAAGCATAAAATTAAGGAAATGGACGGAAAGATAATGTCCTCTCTTTGTTTTAACTGTATTTACCATACAGCCACCAACAGATCAACCTTGAGGGCCCTCAACAGCTGAAAGGTTGCCCTGCTTCTGCCGTGCACAGAGAGGACTGGACTGTACCCATAAACTGATTTAACTTGCAATTTTCACACGATTTCTAGCTTTACACAGCAGCCTTGGCCAAAGGCCACCTGAGAATTTCTTCTTACTTAGCCCATTAACTTACTGATTGTCTCCTTAGAAACAATAAACAGAATAGGTGAATTGTGTAAACACCTGGGCATTCCACGTCCCCGTACATCTTGCTAAAACAGGTCTCTGCCAATTAGTGAGAGCGTGTGAACCGAGAGTTTTATGCAATTGCTGTGGGGCTTTTTAAAATCAGAACGAAGAGTCAGAACTGGGAGAGTTGCATTATTATTATTAATCTGTGGGAACTCAAAATGTTGGAAAGTGATAACATCAAGAATGCTGGTTACTTAATGCGGAAACTAAACCTTTGGAAAGAACCTTCCTTCCTTCCTTCCTTCCTTCCTTCCTTCCTTCCTTCCTTCCTTCCTTCCTTCCTTCCTGAAGTTACAGTTACAGTAACAGAGTTGTAAGAGGCCTTGGAGGTCATCTAGTCCAATCCCCTGCCCACGCACCTTCATGCTCCTTCCACCTAAAGGCATTAACAAGAAAAGCAATATCATTGGAGAGTGGGGAAAAAAGGACAGGAGTTTGCCAGATATCTGTATGCTGTACTTGAGGTTAAAATGTTTTAGCTAAATAATTCAACCTATTTCCAATTCAGCAGATAGAGTGGCTTAACTAAATTACACATAGACATTTATAGCTGCCCAGAGTCACCCTGTAGGGGAGATTGGGTGGCATAAATTAATTAATAAAGAAAAATAAAATATACAGACAACTCCAAACACAGCTTTTTGGCATCTGTTATCTGTTTCATTTCTTCCATCCTTGACTCATGCAAGTGCTTTCATTTTTGGAGTCACTCAGAGTTGTATCTTATGCCTAAAATGAAACTAGAACTCTCAGCCTTCTGGTGATGTGTCCAATGTCAGCCAACCAGTTTTCATACCTAAAATGGAACTAGAACTGTCAGTCTCTTGGTGATTGGCCCAACATCAACTAATCAATTTTCATGGCTAAAACAGGACTAGAACTCTCAGTCTCCTGGTGATTGGCCCAACATTAACCAACCAACTTTCATGACTAAGTGGGACTAGAACTCATGGTCTCCCAGTTTCTAGCCTGGTGCTTTACCCACTAGACCCAGCTGGCTCTCAATTCTATGATTTACCATATTTTTCGGACTATAAGATGCACTTTTTTGACTCCCAAAAGGGGGTGAAAGTATCTGTGCGTCTTACAAACCAAATATTGCCAAAGCCCCACCCACCTGCCAGTGGTTTTTTGGCTTCCATTTTTGAGGCTTTTTTGGCCTGTTTTGGGGCATTTTCAGCCTGTTTTTGAGGCTTTTTTCAGCCAGTTTTTGAGGCTATTTTCAGCCAGTTTTTGAGGCTTTTTTCAGCCCACTTTCTAGGCTTTTTTTGGCCCATTTTTAGGGGTTTTGGCCCCATTTTTAGGGTTTTTTTCAGGTCCATTCGCAAGGCTTTTTTCGGCCCATTTTCAAGGATTTTTTGGCCCATTTTTGAGGCTTTTTTCAGCCTCTTTTTGAAGCTCTTTGCCCCCGTTTTTGAGGCTTTTTTTGGCTCGTTTTTGAGACTTTTTGGCCCATTTTTGAGGCTTTTTTGGCCGGTTTCAAGGCTTTTTTGGCCCATTTTTGAGGCTTTTTCAGAAAAATGGGCCAAAAAAAGCCTCGAAAATAGGCTGAAAAAAGCCTCAAAAATAGGCCAATAATAGCCCCAAAAATGGGGCAAAAAAGCCTCAAAAACAAGCCAAAAAAGGGGGCTGGAAAAAGGGCTGAAAATGGGGCACGCGGAGGCCAAAACCTTTTGTTGTTGTTGTTGCTTTCCTCTTCTAAATTTTGGTGCGTCTTATAGTCAAAAAAATACAGTATATACATTCAGTACCATGTGGCATTCCACTTCTAAAGTCATTTTGGAACCAATACATTGCTGGTATGGGGAACATATTACTGGCTAAACCGCAGGATCCAAATGATGAGAAAAACATTCAGGCTAAAGCAAAGAGGCCAATAAATCATTTTTGCTGCTTCTGATAAATTGGGAAGGAAGAGACAGGGAGATAAAACAAAAGAACGACGAGTCTTATTGGCAGGCCCCTGCAATTAACAGTAAGTGTTAGAATCTGTTGTATAACAAGTCTTAATGAGCTTCCTAATGATACGGTCTTAATAACTAAGCAAAGAAGTTATATTTATTTTAGCAGTTGCTACTTAAGGCTTTGTTAAATACAACTCTGAGAATTTATCCTTAGGCAAATCGAAGTGGGTAAAAACTACAATAGCATCTATTCTAGGCTCTACCATTAGAACCCCATCTCTCAAGTTAGTGATGTCTGACCATAAAAACAGAGACATTAATAAATATAAATAGTTGTTGAGTTATGGAAACCAGGGGAACATGAATTCTAATCCCACTTAGTCATAAAAGCAGGTTGGTCGATGTTGAGCCAATCACCAGGAGACTGAGAGTTCTAATCCCACCTTACGCATAAAAGCCAGTTGGTTGACATTGTGCCAATCACTAGGTGATTGAGAGTTCTAATCCCACTTTAGGCATGAAAGCCAGTTGGTTGACGTTGGGCCAATCATCAGGTGACTGAGAGTTCTAATCCCACTTTAGGCATGAAAACTGGCTGTGTGACTTTGGGCCAGTCACTCTCCCTCTCAGCCCAACTCCACTCACAGGGTAGTTGTTATGGGAAAACTAGGAGGAAAATGTCTTCACCGCCTTGAGTTATTTGTAAAAATAACAATGGTTGGATAAAATAAATAAAACCGTCACATTATCTTATTCTGTTTCCTCTTCTGACAGGCCAAGCAATCCCTTGAGTTCATTGCCTTCCCTGGTTATCTTCTCTTGGGACAGCCTCTCAGATGTTTGGAATCTTTCTGTCAAGGAATAGTGTAGCAACTGTCCAAATGAATTGAAAAACACTGACCCAAAGTTGTAGTTTTATATAAATAAATATATTTTACATTTACATTTACAGCAGACAAGATAGTCAGGGACACAGGAGTATCATGAGGTAAATTCAAACAGCATAACACAAAAGAAAAAAGGCGGGAAAAGAGGGATACAGACAAATCTCCAAGTGCCTCAACAACTCTCTAAACAAATGCAAATGACCAGCTGTCTGCAAGAAGTATAAATCCTTCCATTCCCCACCATCCAGTCAGAGCTGAAGAACCTCTTGGATGAGAAGTGAAACATCTTCAACGAAAAACCAAAAAAAGTCCAGTTGCCTCCTGAAAAAGCGCCTTTGGGACCACCATGATTCCGATGACTGAGAATCTCCATAGACTTTGTGTTGCTTCTCCTGTGGGAGAAGCACTGGCTGCCAACCTGCTTCTGGATATTATTCAGATATGATTCATCACAGAGTCAGCCAAATGTTCAGACTGGATTTGGCATTTTTGTCTACCTATCAAGTCCTTCCTAAGAATTGGGGATAGGCAGATGTGGATGTTTGATGGTGTCGCAGATATCATCGCAGGATGTCAGCAGTTCTGAGTTGTTGTTATTTATGAAATGTATTTGCTGCCCATCTCATTTCAAAGCAACAATTCAAGGTGCTAGTTATCACTTTACATGGCTTGGAGCAGGGGTGGGTGAAATCCAGCAGGTTCTGACAGGTTCTGGAGAACTGGTAGCGGAAATTTTGAGTAGTTCGGAGATCGGGAAGAAATGGGGATTTTGCAGTATCCTTCCCCTGCCACACCCACCAACCCACACCCACCAAGCAATGCCATGCCACGCCCACCAAGCCACACCCACAGAACCGGTAGTAAAAAAATTTGAAACCCACCACTGGTGTATACACGTACAATGATAATAAAGTTGTTGTTGTTGTTGTTGTTGTTGTTGTTGTTATTATTATTATTATTATTATTATTATTATTATTATTATTATTATTATAAAGGGCCTTTTCAGTGGTGGCACCTTTTTTATAGAACATCATTCAACTCGAGGTACGGCTGGCCCCAAGACTGTTGCTCTTCTGAACGTCCCTAAAACATGGTTTGTCAGCGGGCCTGGGGACCTCAAATGGAGATGGAATCAATCAAGTGGCTGATTTGATTATAATGTTACTGCCCCGGGTGGGAGGAGGAGTGGGGTTCTTATAGGTTTTTATTACATGATGGATTTTTAAAACATTGTAAGCCACCTGGAGTCACCTACGTGTAAGTTGGGTGGCTGTACAAATTGGTTTAATAAATAAATAAATGTCCAGGCCTCAACCCAGATACCAGGCCTATGGTCATCGATCTAAAACATTTTTAAAAAGTGGGATAATCTATGTGTGAAGAGAGAAACAAGCTCACACGGCTGTGAACATCGATGTTTTTGATCTGATGAGCATGAAGTGGGCACATCATGGACAGGGCCAGTGACAAAATTCTCACTCTAAATTTTTTTTTTTTTTTGCAGGAGGCGCATTTCCAAATAAAGTATTGCGCGGCAGCTATCCGCTCTTTCTCGTTTTCTAAGAGCTACCCATTAAGGCATTATCAGAAATAAATATACCGTTGGAGGTTGGCACTTTATTTTGCAGTACTTCAAAAAAAAAAAAAAGAGAGAGAAGCACTCCTTAAAAGCTGAAAGCTGGCAACTGATGGATGCCAAGGGAAATATTTATATACTCTGTTCAGATCTTCATACTAATGGATCTAATTTGAGAGCAGAAGCCACTTGCATCCTCTTCTTGTGTCATCTAATCTATAGTTTTTAATCACTTGAAAAGGCCCTTGAACTACTCCATAGCAATAGCAAACTACTATATAGGGAGGGAGTCCTCGACTTACGACCACAATGGAGCCCAAAATTTCTGATGCTACGCAAGACAGTTGTTAAGTGGGTTTTGCTCCGTTTTACAACCTTTCTTGCCACAGTTAAGTGTATCCCTGCAGTTGTTAATCTAGCAATATGTTTCTTTTAAAGTGAATCCGTCTTCGCCATTGAGTTTGCTTGTCAGAGGATCACCAAAGGAGATCACGTGATCCCTGGACACAGCATAAATACATGCCAGTTGCCAAGCATCTGGATTTTAAACATGCCACCACAGGGTTGCTGCAATGGCCATTAAGTGTGAAAAATAAGTCACTTTTTTCAATGCTGTTGTAACTTGGAACAGTCACGAAACAAATGATTAGAATAGAATAGAATAGAATAGAATAGAATAGAATAGAATAGAATAGAATAGAATGTAGAGTAGAGTAGAGTAGAGTAGAATAGAATAGAATAGAATAGAATAGAATAGAATAGAATAGAATAGAATAGAATGTAGAGTAGAGTAGAATAGAATAGAATAGAATAGAATAGAATAGAATAGAATAGAATAGAATAGAATAGAATAGAATAGAATAGAATAGAATAGAATAGAATTCTTTATTGGCCAAGTGTGATTGGACACACAAGGAATTTGTCCTTGGTGCATACACTTTCAGTGTACATAATACACAGTGTACTAATACATAGTTAATTTGACAGTGTTGTTGGAATTAGTTGTAGCACAGTGATGGCATTCGAGAAAAAACTGTTGTGTTCTGGTGTGCAGTGTCCTATAGCCTCGTTTTGAGGGTAGGAGTTGAAACAACTTATGTTCAGGATGCAAGGGGTCTGTAGATATTTTCACAGTCCTCTTTTTGACTTGCATTATACAGGTCCTCAATGGAAGGCAGGTTGGTAGCCATTATTTTTTTTCAGTTCTAATTATCCTCTGAAGTCTGTGTCTGTCTTGTTGGGTTGCAGAACCAAACTCTGTAACAATCTAGATTTCAGTTTTGACTGGGAATAGACTTCGAGATTAAATGTAGCTTTCTAAGCTCTTTTGACGGTAACACCCGAGTTAAACATTTTTTCAAAAACTCATTTACTCTTAAGATGTGACCTTGAAGTTGAACAATTTCATGTAACCAAAATTTTAAAAAAAAGTTATATGTACATATGTTTCATTTTTAGCTTGCTCATGTGCAAATCTTTGACCTTGACTTCTGTTTGGTTTAATTCATTATCTGGAATTAGCATTGAATGTTGTTTACACCCCAATAAATATCCATCAGATAGCAAATACCAAGAAAAATCCTTGAATATTTACTCAAAATATCTCAACCGCATTCAATCAGATTTACTTTCTAGTAAGTGAAAACTGCAGTTTTCCCTGGCCATTGACCTATTCCTTTAAAAAAATAACTTTACATCATGAAAAGATTCTCCGATATCTTGTTCCCATAGCAGGGTATTAATAGCATGCAAAAATTAATTTCTCTTTCCTTTCTGAATGCTGGTTGGGGTGACCTTTTCACCTAAACCATTTGGATTCATCTTGAATTCTTAATCTCCAATTTCTATTCGTAGCCTACATTTATTTATTAAATTTATATAATGCCTGTTTCATTGTTACAGCAACATTACCGGAATACACGTATCCTTGACTTACAACAGTTCCCTTAGTGACCAAAGTTACAACGGCATTGAAAAAAAGTGAATTATGACCGTTTTTCACACCGACGTCTGTTGCGGCATCCCCCTGGTCACATGCAGTGGTGGGATTCAAATAATTTAACAACCAGTTCTCTGCCCTAATGACCAGCTGGGTGGATGTGGCCAGGGGGTGTGACAGGCAGCACTCGGCCTCCTGCACCCCCCTGGGAGCTAAAATGGGCTACGGGAGAGGGGGGTGCACCGCCGCCCCCGCGCCCTATTTTGGGACTAGTAGGCCCCCCTGCAGTCTCCTGGGAGCAAAAACAGGCTGCGGGGAGACTCCTGGAAGGGGCGGGGTGAGGAGGGGCGAAGCCAGCCAGCAATTTACCAACCGGTTCGCCTGAACTGGCCCAAACCGGCTGAATCCCACCACTGGCTACATGATCAAAATTCAGACACTTGACAACTGGTTCGTATTTATGATGGTTGCAGTGTCGCAAGGTTCTGTGATTAACTTTTGCAAACCTTTGACAAGCAAAGTCAGTGAGGAAGCCAGATTCACTTAACCACCGTATTACTTTTTGGGGGGTGGGGGATTCCCATGGCAGGAACGGCCAAATACAGCCAAAAAGCTTACTTTCGGAATTTTATATCTAGCCACAGAATCTACAAAATTCATCCACAAGGAAAACATCATCTGAATTCAATTTTGTATTGATAAAGTTGCTTTTTAACTTCTTAGAGCCCACCAATATTCACAAATCAATATGCCAATTTTAAAGACTACTCTGAATCAGCGGTAAAATGCACCTACCTTCGCTACCGGTTCGGGAATGTGAGCGCGCGTGCCTCTTCTGCACATGTGCAGCGGGTCAAAAACAGGATGTAATGACATCCTGGCGGGTGGGCAGAGCCTCCCGCCACTGGTGCTACCACTTCGTGCGAGCCGGATAGAACCGGCCAGATTTCACCACTGCTCTGAACATCGCATACAATTTTGTAAGCGTTAGATGCCCTTCATGAAAGACTTATTTTCCTGACTCAGCTAAGGCTCCAGATTTCACAGACCCAAACAAATAATCGTCTCTTGATCTGTAATTTAGGGATGGAGATCCGAATTTAAAAGGACTATGTATTTCATAGAATGATGAATTAGTGATATTTAAATGCTGTAGGTAAGCACATCAGCAAGTGTCCAGTTCTGGTCATCATTATGCAAGAAAGATGTTGAGACCCTGTAAACAGTGCTGATGTGGTCCACCAGCAGCCTGCGGAGCTGCCAGTCCTGGAGTCAGGGGAAGGCCCGGATGAGGGTTCTGTGTCAGAGGCAGAGATGGGGCCAGGGCCATCTGGGAGTGATTCGCAGACTCCGGAGTCTCCAGAGGCAGATAGCAGAGAGGCAGAGGAACAGGAGGAGCCTGTTCCTAGTGCACGCATGCGAAGACCTGCCAGAAGGCAAGAGCAGCTAAAGCAAAAAGGACGACTCGGGAGTAAGGCCAGGAGATGATTGGCCTCTCCCATAAGGCTTAAAAGAGCAGCAACAGCTCTTGGGCTCTTTGTAGGAAAGCAACGTTGCTACATTTATTTCTTGTTGGCACCTCTTGTTTCTGAATTTCGTGGGGCTTTGCCAAGAAAATCCTTTGGCAGGGTGCCAAAGAAGACAATCGTTTGTGATAAGGCCGAAGGACTTTTTTTGAAAGACTTTGTTTTGGAATTAATTTGGACTAAGCTGAGAATGAAGTAATTCTCAGCTGTTCTAATAAAATATGTTTGTTTAGGACTGATTGTGTCTGGTAATAACTACTTGGCCTAGGTCACAACAAGTGCAGAGAAGAGCAACAAAGATGGTAAGACTTCTGGAGATTAAACCATAGCATGAACAGCTAAATTATGTTTACCCTAGTGAAGAGAAGGCTCAGAGGACACATGATAGCCATCTTCCAATATTTGAAGGTCTGCCACAGAGAAGAGGGGGTCAACCTATTCTCTAAAGTACCTAAAGACAGGACAAGAAGTAGCAGAGGGAAGCTTACCAAGGAGAGAATCAACCTAGAATCAAAGAGAAATTTCCCAACAATGAGAACAATTAACCAATGGACTGGCTTGCCTTCAGAAGTTGTGGGTGCTCTATCACTGGGAGTTTTCAAGAAAAGATTGGACAACCATTTGTCTGGGATGGTATAAGGAACCTTGCTTAGGAGGTTGGACTAGAAGACCTCCAAGGTCCCTTATAGCCCTATGATTCTAAATAATTCTTTTTTTATTATTTTTTTCTTTAAAACAAAACTTTATTAAATCTTAAAAACATTTAAAATATACAAGTTTCTCTTAATCAAAAACAAATTTACATATACAGTACACAACTTCACCTACTGACTAATTTCTATTATTATATATACATATATACATACACACAGTGACTTATTACCTATTCTATCCGTCTGACAGTGCTGTTTTTAATTGTGTTGATTTCTTCTGGATTTCATCTTTACCCATTTTTCCCCCTCCTCTGATTTATCCACTGATACCATCTATTCCATATTGTAAAATATTTTGAGTCTTCCTTGCCCTTTAACTCTAAAGTTAATTTGTCCATTTCTGCGCATGTGTAGATTTTTTGTATTAGCTCCTGGTCGGTTGGCAAACGATCTATTTTCCACAGTTGTGCTAACGCTAGTCTAGCCGCCGTGATTATGTGAAGTATTAAATATTTTATATCGTTTCTAATATCCCCTTTGATCATGCCTAATAAAAAGACTTCGGGTTCTAATTCAATTTCCTAATCTGTTATTTCTACTATCCATGTTTTTATTTTGTTCCAATATTTCTTAATTTCTGGGCAGAGCCACCAAACATGGTAGAAAGTTCCCTGTGTTTTTTTACATTTCCAACAAACCGGATTTACATTCGGGTACATTTTCGCTAACCTTGCAGGGGCCAGATACCATAGGTACCACATCTTATAGTGATTTTCTTTATAAGCTACCGATTTTGTCATACTGTAAATAATTCTTTGTGCATTCTTATGAAAGCATCAGCTGGCCTGTGGTTGTGGCTTAAGCAATACCCTTTCATTAGCCACAAAGAAAGTGCAAAAGCAGAAGTTCTTTTTCCTCTTTCCCGACCAGCATCTTGCAGTCAGCTAAGTGGTTTCAGATATTATTCTTCTTCTGTACTGGAACCCAGCCCTTTCCAGGCCTCATAATCTGGGGTATCTGTCAGTTGTCACCATGACATGGTGAGAGGGGGAATACCCACGGTCTGAAAATAGCACCCTGAAAAATTTAAATTGTGGCCAGGGAGAGCTGTTAATCAGAAAGCGGGAAGAAACAGTTCCACTTTAAGAGGCATGGAACTTTCCAAAATATGAGTCTCGGTTTACTTTTACAGCTAAAATTACATTTTACGGCTGCTATGTTCCATAACCCTCTAACCCCCACCTACACTTTGAGTTCAGCTTTTTAACACATGCTGGGCGAGGAACAAAATGCAAAAGGTCATGATATTTTCACTTAAGGATTGCAAACTACAATTGTGAAGACATCGGTAGAAAGTTTGGTCAGTTGCGTGTCTTTGTAGCGCCCACCCGAGCTGTTTCACACATATTAAGCAGTGGTGGGTTGCTCCTGGCTCAGTCCGGTTCTATAGAACCGGTAGTAAAACTGGCAGGAGGCTCCGCTCACCCGCCATGACTTCATCATCGGTGATCTGTGCATTTGTAGAACCTTCTGCACATGCGCACGCGTGCTCCCACTACAAACCAGTAGTAAAGGTAAGTAGAACCTACCCCCTATGTTAAGTGTGAATTTGTGTAAGAAATGGGCCATTTAAAGCCCATTGAAGGGCTGACAACATGTCTCCAGATGACTATGGAATTTACTGGCTGACTTGGGCAGTCACTGTAGGAGAAGAATAGGTAGAGATGGAGGATGGGGTTAAATCTGTTATTAGTTTAGAGTTCTTACATTGCTTCAAACAATCCAAGTCCAATCCCCCCTTGAATCTATTGACCCTTATCTAGTGACAATTTAGTGATAACCATTAGTTGATTAAATTCTTATAACGTAAAGGTAAAGGTTCCTCTCGCACATATGTGCTAGTCGTTCCCGACTCTAGGGGGCGGTGCTCATCTCTGTTTCAAAGCTGAAGAGCCAGTGCTGTCCAAAGACATCTCTGTGGTCATGTGGCCGGCATGACTAAGTGCCAAAGGCGCATGGAACGCTGTTACCTTCCCACCAAAGGTAGTCCCTATTTTTCTACTTGCATTATATACATGCTTTCGAACTGCTAGGTTGACAGAAGCTGGGACAAGCTCACCCCGTTATGAGGCACTAGGGTTTCGAACTGCTGAACTGCTGACCTTTCGATCGACAAGCTCAGCGTCTTTGCCACTGAGCTACCGTGTCCCTTTAGATTCTTATATATAGGCTTAAAGAAATCTTCTGTGCTGCAATTTAATGTATGGTCCTGACCCTTTGTGCCTGACAGTCACCCTTTCTCAGTTCAACAGATCCCAGAATTGTTTTGGGGAAACGAAAATGTATAGAATACACCCATGTAAACAAATAACAAATAATAAAGTATGAAATGATACAATGACAATTTCTTGGCTATTTCTTTATTGTCTCTCCCCTCTTAACGTTATTGTCAACACTGAAGCTGTCCTGACTGAAGCCATTTTGTCAGTTTCAGTGTTGCCACACTGGAGCTGAAAGTCAAGGAAAGGGGATTTGAGATAGAGGGATTTTTGTAGCCAAAACAAAATACTTTCTCTTGGGAACCAAGAACATTCTCACACCTGGTCAGAAGAAGTCAGAGTGATGCCACTCAGGTGTCAGACTGCACAGTGATTGGACCAGGTGACTGGTTATTTTGAGAAAGTAGAAAAACTTTTACTTTTAATACGGTGAAAACCACAGGAGTTTTCAGAGTCGGTTTACCCCAGATATGTGCCAATATGATATTTCCAATAGAAGTAATCTTTGAAGAATTCAATTGCCTCGGAGACTTGCTCACAATGGATTAATTACACGGAACCCTGACAGTTATATGAATAAGCAAAAGTATAAAAACAAACCAATATGGAGATGAAACAGCGTACGGGGAGTGGGGGGTTCAAAAACTTTCTGTCAAGTTTCCGAAAGCTGCCCTAATTAATTCATGAGCCATGATCCAAACTTCAAAGGAAATACAGTCATTTATTAGGAGCAACATTCTGGCAATACTCAGATGCAGTTAGGACTGATCCCACGTAGATTTACATTCCCCTATGACCCTGTCTCTCCCCTCCTCTCTGGCCACGTCATAAATCACATTCTCCAATTAACCACTTTGGCTGGCTGTGAAACATAACACCCTCCTTCTGATTGAGGTCAGGAAGAATGTATGGAATTCACTTCAGTTCTCCCTCCCTCCTGCTCATGGCAACTTGAAAGCTTTGCAAGTTGACACTTTCCACATGGTGCTTAAAAAACAACCAGAACCTGAACATCAGCAAGACCAAGGAGATGGTGTTGGACTTCCGGAGGGCCCCACTTTACATTGAGGGGGGCTGTATAGAGAGAGTTTCCTCCTTTAAATTCCTGGGAGTCCATCTCAGCGAAGACCTCACCTGGAAAAACAACTCGATCCAGGTGGCCAGAAAGGCCCAACAGAGACTCCATTTCCTTAGGGTCTGGCGTAAAAACAGGGTGGAATAATAACTGATGACCTTCTTTTACTGGTCCACAATAGAAAGCATCCTCATTTATTGCATCACGGTATGGCATGGTCACCTCCTGTCTTGACTACTGCAACACTCTCTACCTAGGGCTGCCCTTGAAAACCACTCAAAGGCTTCAGCTGGTGCAGAATGCGGCCACACGGGTTGTGATGGGAGTGTCCCAACACTCCCAGGTTACACCCCTCCTGTGCGACTTGCATTGGTTATCGGTTGCCCTTCGGGTGAGGTTCAAGGTGCTGGTTATTACCTACAAAGCTCTGCATGGCCTAGGCCCGGGATATTTGTCGGACCCCCTGCAGCCAGCGACAATTCCCAATTGCCCGGTGCGTTCCCACAGACAGGGCCTCCTCAGGGTGCCCTGAGGCCAGACAGTGTCAGCTGGCGACCCCCAGGGGGAGAGCTTTCTCTGTGGGTGCACCCACCCTCTGGAACCAGCTCCCTTTGGAGCTCTGGATAGCCCCTGACCTTCGCTCGTTCCGCCGCGAGTTGAAGACCTGGTTGTTCTGCAGCCTGGACTGATGGGGCGGGGGGGGGGTTAATGAATTTTAAATTGTTTAAATTGGGATTTTAATTTTATATTGGCTTTTATGAGGAATTGTGCATTTTACCTTTGTGAGCTGCCCTGAGTCCTCGGAGATAGGGCGGCATATAAATTGCATTAAATAAATAAATAAATAAATAAATAAATAAATAAATAAATAAATAAATAAATGGCATACTGGTCTGACAGCCAGGGATAGAAAAACATTACAGAGGGTGGTGACTACAGCACAAAACATTGTGTCCTGTCCCCTGATATAACTAAATGAGATTGCTAGGGCTCGTTGCCTTAGAAGAGTAAGGAAATGTCTCAGGGACAACTCTCACCCTGGTCACCACTTCTTTACCCTCCTACCATCAGGAAGGAGATATAGAAGTATAGCCAGCCGTATAAACAGGCTGAAGAACAGTTTTTACCGGTGGGCTGTCAGACTCGTGAATGAGAAATAACATCCTAACTACGTAGTATGATGGACTTGCAGGGCCGGTGCAATATGTAACATGTTCACACTGGTGCAATAGGACTGAGTTGTTTTATTAATATGATTTATTGGGTTAGGGATTTTCTGTCTTCACTGTGAGTTGTATTGTGTTGGGGGGGTGGGGTGCACTGAGGGAGCCCAACCCATCTCATTGTACATAGGTTGTGCACTGACAATAAAGATTTGGACTGGATTTGAATTGAATTATTTATTTATTTATTTATTTATTTATTTATTTATTTATTTATTTATTATATTTCTATACTGCCTTTCTCCCATAGGACTCAAGGCGGTGTACAGCCAAGAAAAATATAGACATACAAACATCATAAAATTGCTAATTAAAATTATTACTTAGTTTGGCCAATTAAATAAAACCCAGAATTAGATAACATTTTAAAAAATCATTCACATGTTCATATGTTTAGCCCCGCCTGTTGGAACATCAGGGTCTTGAGGGCATGGCGGAAAGCACGGAGATCAGGGATATTCCGTATCTCCGGGGGCAGTTCATTCCAAAGGGTTGGAGCCCTCACAGAGAAAGCCATCCCCCTGGGAGTCGCCAGTCGGCATAATTTGACTGACGGTACCCTGAGTAGTCCCTCCCTGTGAGAACGAACTGGTCGGTGGGAGGCTATTGGTGGCAAAAGACGGTCTCGTAGGTACCCAGGTCCTAAGCCATGGAGCGCTTTAAAGATGATGACTAACACCTTGAATCGCACCTGGAAGACCACCGGGAGCTAGTGCAGCTCGCGTAGGAGAGGTGTTACATGGGCACAACAAGTGCGCCCATAATCATCCGCGCGGCTACATTCTGGACCAGCTGGAGCCTCCGGGTGCTCTTCAAGGGCAAAAGTATAAAAATTAATTTATATTAATTAAGCAAAAGTATAAAAACAAACCAATATCCAACACTGTCAAATCTAGATTTTGTGTGTGTGAGAAGACAAGCAAAGCTAGGGGGTAGAATTAAACGAGTCATTAGTTCAGAGTACTTTGCCACAAGAGATTCAAGTTCAGTCTCCCTTGAATTCTGTTGACCCTTATCTAGCACCAATTTAGTGGTGGCTGTTGGTTCAGCAGATTCTTGTGTAAAGGTTTGAATAAATCTTCCATGCTACAACTTTACAAATGACCCTGATTCTTTGCATCTAACAATTTTGCTCCTTCCAAATGGTCTACTGACTATTAAGTACAGTAAAAATTGCAAAGAGCCTGAGCATTGCCGATCTCCACAGTTGAAGGAGAAAAGAAAATTTCTATGGTATCTGTCAAATTGTGTAGTGTATAAAGTTATCCTTAATGTAATCATTACTCAAGTGAAACTTCAGTGGCTTTGTGGGGTTTCTCCTCTCCTGCCCCATTTCTTTCACTTCATCCTATTTTCTGGCCTGCATCCCGTTCAGGCCCCCAAATTTTCTATTTTATTCCGACTCACAGTTCTTGACTCACAGTTACCATCTAATTGTCTCCCACTGTGGTGGTGAAACCAGAATATGCAGCACTTACTGGAAACGGTGCTCAGAAAAACAAAATCCACATGAAAAAAAAAAAAAGGTTTGGTTTTGGAATCAAATGTCTTGACAGTAACTACTTAGAAGCCTAGCTGATCACAGAGGAGTAGGATAAGCTATGGAATTCCACTTACTTAAACCATAGTAGTCCAGATGGATCTTTCACTGAGGAAATATCAAAATAATCCTTAGAGGGGGAAAAAGCAAATTTCCTTTATAAAAGGAGAAACACTGCTTGGGTTGCATTCTACCCAGTGGTGGGATTGAAATAATTTAACAACCGGTTCTCTGCCCTAATGACTGGCTGGGTGGGCGTGGCCTTGGTGGGCGTGGCCATGGTGGGCATGGCCAGGGTGTGTGACAGGCAGCACTCGGCCCCCTGCAACCCCCTGGGAACAAAAAAAAGCCGTGGGGGGGATGCACAGCCCCCTGATGCCCCTTTTTAGGCCTAGTAGGCCTCCCTGCAACCTCCTGGGAGTGAAAATGGGCCGCAGGGGGCCGCATTGCTCCGCCACTCCCCCATGCCCCGTTTTGGATCTAGGAGGCCTCCCTGCACTTATCTGGGAGCCAAAATGGGGCGCATTGGAACTCCTGGAAGGGATGGGGAGGGGTGGGGCCAGCCAGCAATTTAACTACCGGTTCGCCTGAACTGGTCCGAACTGGATGAATCCCACCACTGATTCTACCAAAGGAAAAAAAAGGGAGAATTCCAAATTTTACTTCCCTACAAGTCTCTGGACTTGTTTCAGGTGGTCAGTGATGAAGGGGGGACATCTTCAGGATTCTCTACCTATCTTCCATCCTGGAAACCGAACGATAAACTAAAAAACTCTAGTCCTTGGTTCAGTAAGAGCAAGGTTTCCCAACCTTGTCAACTTTAAGACAGAATTCCTTGTGTCTTAAACTTGTCAAGTTTGGGAAACACCGAGTTAGAGGAACAAGCCTTTTTATGGGCCTGTTCAATCTCAAAGTTCTGGACATGCTTGTTATGGACCATATCATCTTTTTCCCCCTGCAAAATGTTATTGAATTTCAAAAGAATATAAAGTACAGGTAGTCCTCCACTTACAACCACAATTGAGCCAAAAATGTATGTCGTTAAGCGAGAAATTTGTTAAGTGAGTTTGCCCCATTTTGCAAATTTTCCCCCCACATTTGTTAAGTGAATCACAGCAGTTCTTAGTAACATGGTTGTTAAGTGAATCTGGTTCCTCCACTGAGTTTGCTTGTCAGAAGGTCTCAAAATCACCTGAAACGCCCCCCCCCCCCAAAGACACTGCAACCATCACAAATGTGAGTCAGTTGTCAAGCATCTGAATGCAAATCACGTGACCATAGGGTAAGGTGACCAGACGTCCCGCTTTTGGCGGGACAGTCCCGCTTTTGAGCAATTTGTCCCGCGTCCCGCGGTGTTTTAAAAAAGTCCCAATTTTTCATTCTGCCTCCTGAATCCCCGCTGATGGCTAGAGGGAAAAAAAACTCTTTAAACTCTTGCCGCAGGGCTTCAAAGGGCCGACCTACAGCTGATCAGTGTTAAAAAAAAAATGAATAGACCCATGCCTGCAAAAATAGAAAAAACAGCCCCTGTTAACAGCTTCCGCTAGGTTAATTAGCTGCAAAAAGTTCCTGGAGCAGATTTCCCCCCCCCCCCCCCAGCTATACTGAAAACAAAGGCGAAAGCGAAACTAAACCTGCAACATGACAAAATGAGGCAGAGAGAGATTTCTTTCTTTTTCTTTTTCTTTTTCCTCACCAAAAAAGGTAGGTACAAAACTGCAAACAATGGGAAATTTTGGGCAAAAGAGGAGAGTTCAAGATTTTAAAACACAAAAGAAAAAAAGCTCTATTTAACTAGGGAATTGTAATAATTGAGATACTATTAATAATTGTATATTGTGTTGAAAGCAGAAATGGTTAAGTTGTGGTTTGGAGGAATATATGGGGGAAATTATTTGGTTTATTATTATTGGTAAATATAATTAATTGATTTGTAAGAAATTGGATTGCATGGAAATAATTGGAATATTCATGTTCATATTGATTAATATACAAAAAAGATAGTTATATAACTAATTGATTTATATTAAAATGTTGAATTTGTATTAAACAACTGTATTACATAATTACATAATTAACCAATGTGAGGATGGATATAAAAATAGATGACAATGGGAAGGGGTATAATATAGAATAGAAGGGAAAAATTGAATTTGATTAAGATTAGAGATGAGGATGAAGGGTAATATTGTTTTTTTAAAAAAATAGATGAGGAATAAATATGGCAAAAAGGAAATATAGAAATTGTAAATTTAATTGAAATGACTAAACGCTGTTTAAATTTGTGAACCAGCCAAATATTCTGTTCAAAGAAAATACATTGCATGTTTGTATGTGTGTTTCTAATTATTGCTATTTATTCATATTTGTTCTCTTTTATTCTTTAAAGTTTAACAATTCATTCTTAATCTTAATATCTTTATATTTGCTTGGGGTTGGCTTTCTTCCCTTTCATCTTTTTTATTGTACAGCAATCTTTCTCCTCAAACCTACCACCACTCTCTTTTCTTTCCTTCTTACTTTCTCTTCCCCCCACCCTCTTTTTCTCCTCCCTACTTCCTCTTCCTTTCTCCTTCTCCTCCTCTCTTCCTCCCTCTCTTACCCTCACTCCTACTCTAATTTCCATTCCTTCATCCCTCTCTATTGCTGTATCCTTTAATGCATATGGACTACTCAGAGGGCTGAAAAAGTTATTTTTGACTGGTCCTCACACTTTTGACCAGTCCTCGAATTTATGACTGTCCTCACATTTTACATTTTTGCCCTATCTTGTCATCATGGTGAAGAGAAGCAGTTGTGAAATGAGTGACATGGTTGTTAAGAATGCTGCACGGGCATAAATGTGAGGATGGTCATAAGTATGAGGACCAGTCAAAAGTGCGAGGTCCTGTCAGAAATGACTTTTCAGCCCTCTGAGTAGTCCCTATACACATAGCCATGGCCACCCGGTCACATGACCAGCTAGCCACGCCCACCCAGTCACATGGCCTCCAAGCCACGCCCACACAATAAGTCACGCCCACAATGGTGTCCTTCTTACCAATGTTAAAATCTGTTCACCTTACCCTATACGCATAGCCATGGCCACCCGGTCACATAACCAGCTAGCCACACCCACCCAGTCACATGACCAGCTAGCCACGCCCACCCAGTCACATGACCAGCTAGCCACGCCCACAAAATAAGCCACGCCCACAATGTCCCTCTTTACCAATGTTAAAATCTGGTCACCTTACCATAGGGATGCCACAACAGTCATAAGTGTGAAAAATGGTCATCAGTCACTTTTTTCAGTGCCGTTGTAACTTTGAACAGTCACTAAATAAACTGTTGTAAGTCGAGGACAACCTGTACAAAAGAACAAAGCAAAAAGTTTGAAACGAAAAGGGATGGACCAAGGGGGAAAAAAAGGGAGGTGCAGACAAGAAGGGGAAAATAAACTATAGAAGAGAGTAACTTCTGACTTTCTCCAGCACAAATGCAAGTATGCAACACAATGACCTTTTGAACGAGAGTAAAACATAAAACACAGCACTTCCGTAGTCATAAACACTTCTAGTCATCAAATCCCAAGGTTAAAATTTCCTTTTTTTCAGTTTCAAGCCAAAAGTCCAACAAAAGTGATTCCCCCCCGCCCCTCCCAAAAAAATGAAGCTGGGACAAAGTATTTGCTTTAATCAAAGCCGTCAATTTCACCATCTCTGCCAACTCCGTTAACTTCACCTTCTGGTCCAGACCGTATGGAAACATAGAATCCGATGTTTTCTTGAACACCTTTCAAATCAAAATCTTTTAATATTCCTTTTACTCTCGTGCCTAGGTTAGTGCCTTCTGCTGTGAATACATTTCACCAGGTGTGGAATTGACCCAGTTCGGACCGGTTCAGGCGAACCGAATGCTAATTTTTCATCAGGTTTGTTGAATCGGTAGTTGCAAGAACTGGCTGGCCCCGCCCACCCTGCCCCTCCAATCCCATCCCGCTCCTCCCAGGTGTCTCCATGCAGCCCGTTTCAGATGCCAGGTAACTGCAGGGCCTCCACGGAGGCTCTGCGAAGGTGAAAAATGGGCCTCCCAGAAGTTCCGGGAGTCTGGAAACAGACCTTTTTCGGCCTCTGGAGGGCCTCCGGAGCCTGGGGGAGGCCGTTTTCGCCCTCCCGGAGGCTGGACAAAAACCTCCAGAGCTTGGGGAGGGCGAAAATGCCCCCCCCGCCCACCATGATGCAGGCGGCCAAGTAGGCCATGCACACTATAGCCATGCCCATCCAGCAACGAGCAGAGAACCGGTTGCTAAAATTTTTGAATCCCACCCCTGCATTTCACAGAGGGATGATTAGGGAAGGGATGTCATTAGGAGTCAAAAAAGTCAAGATGGAGGTTGACACTGCATGATCAAAGCCTAGCCTTTATCACATATATAAAAAGTGGGAGGCCTTCAGTCACAAAATCACAGCTGCTTTCCATGCTTAATTTTACCCTATCTCTTCCCCTCTAGGTGCCCTGTTTTTGATGCCACACGCATGTGTGAACAGCGCACGTGAGAGAATTGTCATGTTGTTTGACATCGCACACATGTGCGGACGGCATGCATGAGTAAATTGCCATGTTTTGTGACACCGCACCAAGGGTGGGTTCTACTTACCTTTACTACCAGTTCAGAACAGGATCGTGCGTGAACATTCGCTTCACTCACATGCGCAGAAGCTTCTGCGCACGCGCAGATCGCCAACGACAACATCCGGGGCAGTGGGCAGGGCCTCCCGCCAGTTTTCCTACCAGTTCTTGCGAACCGGTCCGAACCGGGGGCAACCGACCTCTGCGGCACATTTATGCACGGATGGTGCGCACACTCTCACATTTCTGATGCTGGGCGATCCGGTTGCTACAGTATGTGAATCCCACTCCTGGCCTTAATTCCTGCAAAGTTTGAAAGCCAGGGCCAGAAGATATTTCAACTAGAACTAGAGAACTAGGACTAGAAGGGACTAGAACAGGGATGGCTAACCTTTTTGCCATCATGTGCCAAAAGCGTGGGGGGTGGGGTTCACACGTGCACGTGCTCATACCCATAAATGTGCCCCCCCCTTTTGGCACGCAATGACATGATGAGCCCAGTAGGCCTGTTTTTTGCTCTCCCCAGGTTCCAGAGGCTTTCTAGGAGCCTGGGGAGGGCGAAAACTGCCTTCCCCACCCCACCCACCGGAGGCCCTCCACAGGCCAGAAACAGCCTGTTTCCTGACCTTCGGTGGGCCCAGAAGGCCTGAAAATCAGCTGACTGGTGCATGCATGCGCACTGCAGCTGAGGTAGGGCAACGCTCGTGTGCCCACCAATATGGCTCCACGTGCCACCTGTGGCACACGTGCCATAGGTTCACCATCACGGGACTAGAAGATATTTCAATGAAGCCTTCCTGATTTCCCTCCAACAACCTGAGCAGCCTGAAATTGTTGGGGTGTGCTCCTATTCCACATTTCTGTGGGGCCATGACTACCTTACACCCATTTTGCTTTTATCACTTTGGATTCAACCAAAAAAGACTCGAAGCAAGCATTATTACGGTAATAAGCCCAGTAGTTTTCCAGCAAAGGTATCATAAGTATCTCCTTCCCACCCGCCCCCCCTTGGAATGGACACGGGCATTTTTCTTCCAAGCAAGTTCCTTTGTGCTTTTTTTTTTTTTTTTGCACACTTGTGAGAGGTTGCTAGGAAACAATGACAGCCCGTTTGCCATTGAGTCCAAATCCTGCTTTCCTCCCCTAATCTCCCCCTTCCCCCTCCCCCTGGCACCTCTTTCTCTTCTGCTGTCCATTCTACTTTTTTCTCATGAAATCCTTCATTTCTTTACCGTGCCTTAATGCAAGAAGGCCTTGACTAACGACTGGAGGAAGAAACAAACTAGCAAACATAAAAATCCCCAGATTATCCCTCCTCTTTTTGGAACTTGCAACATAAACATTCACTGCAATGTAGAAAGTTAGCGCCAGAGATGGTATTCAGCCGTTTCAGCCTGGTTCGAAACGGTAGCGGAAATTGCGGGTGGGGCTGCCCCTCCCCGGCCCCCACCGCCCCCTCCCCCTCTGCTCCGGATCTATGCTGTCCCAGTTAGGCACATTTTTGAGGCCGGGCGCATGAGCAGAAGGCGCACTCGTGGGCAAAGCGCATGCACTGAGGTGGCATGGAAGGCCAGGCACATGCTCGGAGGTGGCGCATGTGAGCAAACCGAAAAATGTGGTGCGCACACTCACATTTTCGGTGCTGGATGAACCGGTAAGTAAATTATGTGAATCCACTTCTGGTTAGTACCCACCCTTCTCCTAGAAGAATGAAATATTTTAAGAAATATTTCAAAAGCAGAATATTATATTTCCCTGGATGACAAATGGAGAAACACGCTCTTGGAAATCAGCCCCCACCTTTCTTAATAGCCCTCAGCAGATGTCAGCACTTAAGAGATAAAGAGATAAATAGCTCTGTTCATAAGCAAATTCCCCACAGCAAGGTCTAAACAAAGGTAGGATTAGCCCTCAGCCACAATAGGAATTGCCCAACAAGCCCCTTCATTGCATCAGCCAAACTTCAACCAAGCTTAGCTCAGACAAGCTCTTAGGATTTGTACATGGCACCATGAGAGTCTGAAAACAACCAATAGAATACACGTTCCTGCACAGGAACAGGAAGTTCAAGTGCAAAGCTCAGAGAAGGTATAAAAAGCCCTCACTCTCAGCTCCATGTGGTCCGAATTGCATGGGCTTGATAGTTCTGCTTCATCAATAAATGGACCCTCTTTCCAATGAGCTTCCAGCCTCCATTTTGTCTCCAGTGCCTTTCTGCTGGCTTGGAACTGAACCAGATGGATATTTCTTCCAACAGTAGCCTTCAATCCAGATGTGTAAAAAGATATGAAGAGAAAAACAAAACAAAACAGGAGTCAGAGAAATTACAGGTGGGTGGGAAAATCCTCTCCAGAACTAGTTTGTGTTTATCAATAATCTCCGATCCTTAAATCGGTGTTTTTTCAAACTTATTTATTTATTTATTTATTTATTTATTTATTTATTTATTTATTTAAATTGTATACCACCATTCTCCCAGAGGGACTCAGGGCGGTGAACAGCCAAAATTAAAAAACATACAAATACAAAAGTTAAGATAATTAAAAGAATTAAATCATTGGCTACCCAATTTAAAACCCCAAATCCATAAAATTTAAAATCCCAATTAAAAACCATTTAGGCTAGGCCGGCTTGATGAAATAAAAACGTCTTCAGGGCTTTACGGAAGGTCCGGAGGTCCGGGATCAATCGTATTCCAGGAGGCAGCTCATTCCACAGGGCGGGTGCTCCCACAGAGAAGGCTCGCCCCCTGGGGGCCGCCAGCCGACATTGCCTGACCGACGGCACCCCGAGGAGGCCCTCTCTGTGAGAGCGTATTGGCCGGTGGGAGGTTATCGGTAGCAGCAGGCGGTCTCGCAAATACCCTGGCCCTAAGCCATGGAGCGCTTTAAAGATGAGAACCAACACCTTAAAGCGCACCCGGAAGACCACCGGGAGCTAATGCAGCTCGCGCAGGAGAGGTGTTACGTGGGAGCGCCACGTCGTTCCCATAATCACCCGCGCGGCCGCATTCTGCACCAGCTGGAGCCTCCGGGTGCTCCTCAGGGGGAGCCCCATGTAGAGAGCGTTACAGTAGTCCAGGCGTGACGTAACCAAGGCATGAGTGACTGTGCACAAGGAGTCCCGATCCAGAAAGGGGCGCAACTGGCGTATCAGGCGAACCTGATAAAAAGCCCCCCTGGCCACGGCTGTCATATGCTCTTCTAAAGACAGCCGTGTGTCCAGGAGGACGCCCAAGTTGCGAGCCCCCTCTGTGGGAGTCAGTGACTCGCCCCCAATAGCCAGCATGGCACCAGCTGGCTATACCGGGACGCCGGCATCCACAGCCACTCGGTCTTGGAAGGGTTGAGCCGAAGCCTGTTCCTCCCCATCCAGACCCGCACAGCCTCCAGACACTGGGACATCACTTCGAGGGCATCATTGGGGTGGTCTGGGGTGGAAATGTACAGCTGAGTGTCATCAGCGTACAGATGGCATCGCACCCCAAAACCACGGATGATCTCACCCAGCGGCTTCACATAAATGTTGAACAGGAGCGGCGAGAGGACCGACCCTTGTGGCACCCCGCAAGCAAGGCGCCTCGAGGTCGACCTCTGCCCCCCTGCCAACACAGACTGCGACCGGTCAGAGAGATAGGAGGGGAACCACCGCAGCACGGTGCCTCCCACCCCCAATCCCTCCAGCCGGCGCAGCATGATACCATGGTCGATGGTATCAAAAGCCGCTGAGAGGTTTAACAGGACCAGAACAGAGGAACAACTCCTGTCCCGAGCCCTCCAGAGATCATCCACCAATGCAACCAATGCCGTCTCCGTGCTGTACCCAGGCCTGAAGCCGGACTGGCACAGATCTAGATAGACGGTTTCATCCAGGAACTGTGGGAGCTGTCGCGCAACCACACTCTCCACAACCTTCGCAACAAAGCGAAGGTTGGAGACCGGACGATAGTTTGCCAAAACGGCCGAGTCCAGAGAAGGCTTCTTGAGGAGGGGCCTCACCACCGCCTCTTTCAAAGTGGGAAGGCAAGAAACTTGGCAATGTCAGCATCCGTGGACTTCAATTCCCTGAATTTCCCAGCCTGACCATGAAGAATTCTGGGAATTGAAGTCCACAGATGCTGACATTGCCAAGTCTGAAAGACACTGCACTAAATAAAACTGACCTGATGCAATTCTGAAAAGCAGTTTATGTGTTGGTCGTGATTGCAAAGCATTTCTAGGCTGTAAATTTATGTTTGTTTCCTCTATATCCGTTTATGTGTCACATCAATCACAAATTTGGCTTTCTCTAATAAATTCTCACTGGAGGTGAAGCAAACCTATTTGTTTTACAGTTCAGGAAGAGGTGGAAAACATATTGATTTTTGTCAGGCCTTTTACAGTAATGGTACTTTTTGTCCTTCTTGTATTTATGGTTGTTTTTACAGATACAATTACGGTACCTTGTAGGGTATGCAGAGTTGTTAAGGATATTCCAAATAAATGAATATGCACTTATATCCTGTTTCTCTGAAAATAAGACCCAACCGGAAAATAAGCCCTAGCATGATTTTCCAGGATGCTCGTAATATAATCCCTACCCCCAAAATAATATAATTATATTTTAAAATTTGATAGGCAGAATTTTGTTTTAGTAAGGAAATATTAAAATGGTTTGTATAAAGATCAAGAGCCTTGGTAGTACAGTGGTCTAAGGCACCCTGTTATTAAGACCAGCTGCCTGCAATTACTGCAGGTTCGAATCTCGCCAAGGCTCAAGGTTGACTCAGCCTTCCATCTTTTCTAAGGTAGGTAAATTGAGGACCCAGTTGTGGGGGCAATAAGCTGACTTTGCATAAATATACAAAAGAATGAAGGCTATTGCTTAACGCACTGTAAACCGCCCTGAGTCTCCGGAGAAGGGCGGCATATAAATCAAATTTAAAAAAAAGAAAAGAAAAGATCAAGATAGAAGAAAGTTCCTTCTTTGGAAGAAGAAGAAGAAGAACGACTGAAAATAACACCAAGATGTCACAGGGATGGGCGACTGATGTACTAAATGTTTCTTTGTTTTTATAAAAAATAATAAAAAGTTATATATACAAAAAAAAAAAAAAGGTTCGGGAGCCAAGTCCAGCCAGCAGGATACTTAGATCTGTCTCGCGGGCAGTGCTGACATTCAAAAATTTTCCCTACCGGTTCTGTGGGCATGGCTTGGTGGGGGATCATCTCAATGTCACTCATGGCCATGACCACTCAGTCACATGAACCCCCCTCACCAAGCCACACCCACAGAACCCGGTAGGAAAAAATGTGTGTATGAGCACCAGAAGGGCTCATAGTGAATGCTGTGGCAGAGAGAATCAGAACTTTTCTCCCTCCAGTCCCAGCAGAGCAGCTGCTCCCTTTATGGTCCCCCCCTGCCCCCCTCCCTCCCGGGGGTCGAAGTACCTTAAAGGGACAGCCTGCACCAGCTTCGCTATGAATGGAGGGAGAAAAGTTCAGATTCTCTTTGCTGAAGCATTTAATGTTGAATGGGTCAAGCAGCCAGTAGGGGTGAGTGGTGACTGGGTGGGCATGGGAGGGGCCAACCAGGGGTGGTTTTTACCAGTTCAGCGAACCAATTCAAATTGTCCCTACCGGTTCGCCCGAACTGGTCTTAACCAATCAAATTTCACCCCTGCCTGCGAGCCCACCCTGGAAACAGTGAAGGACTGGTTGTGGTGCTTCTGCGAGCGAAAACAGAGCTCGCAAGGGCCATACATATATTCACTGGCAGGGGATTGCAGGAGGCCGTCGTAGCCGAAAACGGAGCTTGGGAGCCCAATTTTGCTGGCAGAGAGCTCAGGCCGCCACAGGAGCCCCCGACATGAGGGACGTCAAGCTGGCTACCCCCCACCTTGGCCACGCCCACCCCCAGCTTCTCGAGGTCAAACACAACCCTGATGAGGCCCTCAATGAAATCGAGTTTGACACCCCTGGCCTAAAGGGATCTCTTTCCTAAAGAAAATTCTCTCCCTTGTGAATCTAAAAGCGTGCAGCAAAACAGCTGCCAACATGAAAATGTTCTCTCTGGGTCTACAAATAACTGAGTCCTCTTCTCCACCCACACTAAGTTTATCGTGCCCCTTGGGGTCAGGACACAGCGTTCCCGTGACTAGCCCAGAACCAGCAATGGCTCAAAATTGTACTGAGCATTTGTCCATGCCTGTCAATGGTGAGCCAGCTTTGACACCAGCTTTGAGTGGCAAATTCTCTCTTCTACTACATGCTTGTAAGGTTGTTATCCTCTCACCTCTCAACCCATTAGTTTTTCTTGAAGCTATATTGAAGTTTAAATAGTACAGGTAGTCCTTGGCTTATGACCACAACTGAATCCAAAATATCTGTTGTTAAGCAAGGCAGTTGTCAGCTTAGCTTTGTCCCATTTGCCAGAGTTGTTAAGCGAATCAATCAGCTGTTAAGTGAATCGTGTGATCGGTTAATGAAAAGAAAGATAAGGGGATGAGATAATAGCAGTGTTCCGATTTCTCAGGGGCTGCCGCAAAGAAGAGGGAGTCAAGCTATTCTCCAAACCACCTGAAGGCAGGACAAGAAGCAATGGGTGGAAACTAATCAAGGAGAGAAGCAAACCTAGAATAGAATAACAGTTGGAAAGGACCTTGGAGGTCTTCTAGACTAACCCCTGATTAGGCAGGAAACCCTACACCACTTCAGATAAATGGTTGTCCAATCTCTTCTTAAAAACTTCCAGTGTTGGAGCATTTACAACTGCTGGAGGCAAGTCGTTCCACTGATTAATTGTTCTAACTGTCAGGAAATTTCTCCTTATTTCCAGGTTGAATCTCTTCTTGTTCAGTTTCCATCCATTATTCCTTGTCTGACCTTTGGGTGCCTTGGAAAATAGCTTGACTCCCTCTTCTCTGTGGCAGCCCCTCAAATATTGGAAGACTGCTATCATGTCTCCCCTGGTCCTTCTCTTCACTAGACTAGCCATACCCAGTTCCTGCAAGTGTTCTTCATATGTTTTAACCTCCAGTCCCCTAAACATCTTTGTTGCTCTTCTCTGCACTCTTTCTAGACTCTCAACATCTTTCTTACATCATGGCGACCAAAACTGGATGCAGTATTCCAAGTGTGGCCTTAGCAAGGCATCTTAAAGTGGTATTAACACTTCACGTGATCTTGATTCTGTTTATCAGGAGTGAAATCAACTTACCTTCCCTACCGGTTTGGAAGGGAGCATCACATGCGCGCTTGGACCCTCTACGCAAGCGCAAAGCCTTCTGCACATGCACAGGGGGTCAAAAACAGGTTACTTCCTGGTTAAAACCAGGAAGTAACGAAGTCCAGCTGGGTGGGCGGAGTCTTGTGCTGTTGCTGCTACCGGTTCTCCAAATCACACGCCGCCACGGCCAAACCGATCCGAACCGGTAGCATTTCACCCCTGCTGTTTATGCCACCTAGAACTGTGTTGGCTTTTTTGGCAGCTGCAGCACACTTCTGGCTCATATTTAAATGATTCTCCACCAGGACTCCAAGATCCCTCTCACAATTACTACTATTGAGCAAGGTACCACTTATACTGTACCTGTACATTTGGTTTTTCTTGCCTGAATGCAGAACCTTCCTTTTTACTAGAAATAAGGAGAGATTTCCTGACAGTGAGAACAATGAATCAGTGGAACAGCCTGCCTTCAGAAGTTGTGAATGCTCCAACACGGGAAGTTTTTGTTGTCTGAAATGGTATGGGGCACGGGTGGGTTCTAAATTTTTTTACTACCGGTTCTGTGGGCGTGGCTTATTTTGTGGGTGTGGCTTGGAGGTCATGTGACTAGGTGGGGGTGGCTAGCTGGTCAGAGTCATTTCTGGAAGGTCCTCACACTTACGACCAGTCCTCGCACTTACAACCCGACTCATTTGTTTGCTTTTAACACTGATCAGCTGTAGGACGGCCCTTTGACGCCCCGCGGCAAGAGTTTAAACAGGCTTTTTCCCTCTAGTCATCAGCTGGGACTCAGGAGGCAGCAATAGATTGGGGGTGGGACCAAATAAAAGGTAAGAATAACGTAGGGGGGTGGGGGGGTGGGAGGGCAGGGGGGAGAACCGGTTCGGTGACATCATATCGTCACCGCAACTGGCTCGGCTGAAACGGACCGAACCGGGAGGAACCCACCACTGGTATAGGGCCATGATGGTGACCCTGATGGTATGCCAGAGGTGGCACCCAGAGCCCTCTCTGCTGGCACGCGCGCCGTCGCCCCAAGTCAGATCTCCGTGGCGTTTCTTTCGTGAGCTTCTGTTTCCCTGCAAACGACGAAACAGAAGCTCACGAAAGAAAAAGATCTTACCTCTTGCCGTGCTGCCGGTGTTGGGATGCCCCACTTCCTGCCGGCCAGCTGGTTTTCTGGTCTCTGCTACGCATGAGTCAGTTGCCAAATGTCTGGATTTTAATCATATGACCATGGGGATAGTGCAATGGTCGTAAGTGTGAGAAACAGTCAGAAGTCACTTTTTTTCAACACCGTTGTAACTTCGAACGGTCACTAAATGAACTGTTGTAAGTCAAGGACTATCCGTAGAGGCTGGCCAAAGGGGACAAGAAAGTTTCTGCAGGCTCTACTATTGGAGGTTACAGAGGTTAACTGGGGTGGGAGAGACGTCTATATTCCACTAGGAGTAATTCAAGAGCTGTACAGAAATAACAGTTTCCATGAATAGTGCTACTCCAAGAATTAACATCCTCCAAAAATATTCATTCTGTAAAGTTGCTTTTGCTGGTGGGAATAGACAGCTCTGTGAATGTTCCCCTCCTAGACCATAAGACCGGTTCAATTTTGCTGCTAGGATTCCAGGAGGTCATTTCACCATTTTTTCATGCAGTGTGGACAGAAGGAAAAACCAAGTTTGTTACACTAAGCAAAATTGCCATTAGACATAACTATTTCCATTTTGATGTTTTGCCCTCTCAATTCCTGGCAAATCGATGGGGAAGAAATGGAGGTAGTGACAGATTTTATTTTCCTGGGCTCCAAGATCACCGCAGATGGGGACTGCAGCCAAGAAATTAAAAGACGCTTGCTCCTGGGGAGAAAAGCCATGGCAAATCTAGACAGCGTACTAAAAAGCAGAGACATCACCCTGCCAACAAAAGTGCGTATAGTCAAGGCTCTGGTTTTCCCAGTTGCAATGTTTGGCTGTGAAAGTTGGACCATAAGGAAGGCTGAGTGCCAAAGAATGGAGGCCTTTGAACTCTGGTGCTGGAGAAGGCTCCTGCGAGTCCCTTGGACTGCAAGGCGATCCAACCGGTCAGTCCTAGCAGAGATCAACCCTGACTGCTCTTGAGAAGGCCAGATCCTGAAGATGAAACTCAAATACTTTGGCCACCCAATGAGAAGGAAGGACTCACTGAAGAAGAGCCTATTGCTGGGAACGATTGAGGGCAAAAGGAGAAGGGGAAAGCAGAGGACAAGGTGGCTGGATGGAATCACTGAAGTAGTAGGCATGAGCTTAAATGGACTCCGGGGGATGGTAGAGGACAGGAAGGCCTGGAGGAATGTTGTCCGTGGGCGTGTGGAGACTCTTGTGAGGGGCAGGATGGGGTGGGCAGGGCCAGCCAGTCCTTGCAACTACCGGTTCGGTGAACAAGATGTAAAATTAGCATCCGGTTCACCCAAACTGGTCCGAACCAACTGAATCCCACACCTGGACCCATCCAAACCATCGATCAACAGCAGAATCGACCCTCATCTCACTGGCTAAATTCCGCTCCTCATGGCAACCAGTCAGAAGTCACAAAGTCAGTTCACAAAGCATCAGTGTATGTTAACTGAAAATGTATATATAAACTGTGGGTTTTTTTTAAAAAAAGTCACAAAGTCACAAGACCAGAGTCAGTCTTGTGATTCAACCAGCCTTGTGACTCAGTCAGTCTGGTGATTCGACGAGTCACGAGAGCAAACGAGCAGCCAGGACCTATAAAAACAAGACGCTTCCCTCCAAACTCCACTGAAGATGTTACCTAGTTTCAGGGGTGGGTTCTAAATTTTTTTACTACCAGTTCTGTGGGCATGGCTTATTTTGTGGGCGTGGCTTGGAGGTCATGTGACTGGGTGGGCATGGCTAGCTGGTCATGTGACCAGGTGGCCATGGCTATGTGTATAGGGACTACTCAGAGGACTGAAAAAAGTGATTTCTGACAGGTCCTCGCACTTTTGACCGGTCTTCGCACTTATGACTGGTCATCATTTATGCCCATTGTAGCATTCTTAACAACCAGGTCACTCATTTCACAATTGCCTCTCTTCACCATGGTGACAAGATAGGGCAAAAACGTAAAATGTGAGGACAGTCGTAAGTTCAAGGACTGGTCAAAAGTGCGAGGACCAGTCAAAAATAACTTTTTCAGCCCTCTGAGTAGTCCATATGCATAAAAGGATACAGCAATAGAGAGGGATGAAGGAAGGGAAGGGAAATTAGAGTAGGACTAGGAGTGAGGATAAGAGAGGGAGGAAGAGAGGAGGAGAAGGAGAAAGGAAGAGGAGAAGAAGAGGGGGAAAGAGAAAGTAAGAAGGAAAGAAAAGAGACAGATGGTAGGTTTTGAGGAGAAAGATTGCTGTACAATAAAAAAGATAAAAGGGAAGAAAGCCAACCCCAAACAAATATAAAGATATTAAGATAAAGAATGAATTGTTAAACTTTAAAGAATAAAAGAGAACAAATATGAATAAATAGCAATAATTAGAAACACACATAGAAACATACAATGTATTTTCTTTGAACAGAGTATTTGGCCGGTTCACAAATTTAAACAGTGTTTAATCATTTCAATTAAATTTATAATTTCTATATTTCCTTTTTCCCATTTTTATTCCTTATCTATTTAAAAAAAAAACAATATTACCCTTCATTCTCATCTCTAATCTTAATCAAATTCAATTTTTTTCTTCTATTCTATATTATACCCCTTCCCATTGTCTATTTTTATATCCATCCTCACATATTATGTAATATTACAATTGTTTAATACAAATTCAACATTTTAATATAAATCAATTAGTTATATAACTATCTTTTTTGTATATTAATCAATATGAACATGAATATTCCAATTATTTCCATGCAATCCAATTTCTTACAAATCAATTAATTATATTTACCAATAATAATAAACCAAATAATTTCCCCCATATATTCCTCCAAACCACAACTTAACCATTTCTGCTTTCAACACAATATACAATTAATAGTATCTCAATTATTACAATTCCCTAGTTAAATAGAGCTTTTTTTCTTTTGTGTTTTAAAATCTTGAACTCTCCTCTTGTGCCCTAAATTTCCCATTGTTTGCAGTTTTGCACCTACCTTTTTTGGTGAGGAAAAAGAAAAAGAAATCTCTCTCTGCCTCATTTTGTCACGTTGCAGCAAAGACCCTGCTTTACTTTCAGTTTCGTTTTTTCAGCATACCTAGGGGGAAAAAAATCTGCTCCAGCACTCTTTGCAGAGCCCTGTGCAAAACAGCTGAGAGCAAATCAGCTGAGAGTCGGGAGGCCGATCTAATCAACTTGTGCTAATTAACCTATGGTGAAGCTGAAAGGGGCTGTTTTTTCTATTTTTGCAGACACTGGTCTACTCATTTGTTTTCTTTTAACACTGATCAGCTGTAGGGCGGCCCTTTGAAGCTGCGCAGCAAGAGTTTAAACAGTTTTTTTTCCCTCTAGCTATCAGCTGGGACTCAGGAGGCAGCATAGATTGGGAGTGGGTGGGGTAAGCGAACAGAGACAGGCCGGAACCGGTTCAGGGGCGTGGCCAGCCTATCTTATTATCGGTTCTCTGAACTATTAAATTTTTTTACTACCGGTTCTTGAGAACCGGTGGGAACCGGGAGCAACCCACCACTGCCTAGTTTGGTAACGAAATGTCCGGGAGCCGAGGAGATCTCTGCCCAGACCTGTTTTTGGTTTTTTCTTCTTCTTTCATCGACTGTACAAAGATGCCATAAGTACACCAAGTTTAGGGCTGCTGGAAAATAAACACACATACACACACATCAGCAGAGTCTTTGTTCGCCTTGTGTTTACTTCAAAAGCAACAATTACACTTTGTTCCTGGGTTGTAAAGGCATATTGTAACTGTCCACCCACCAAAGAGCTCTGAGGCTGCTAATTCTCTGAGTGTGAACATAACACCGTGGGAGTGGAAGTGGAAAACAGACCGAAAGATACAGAAAGGAGTACGTAAAAGACACAGGTGCAGGTAAATCGTCTGTATTCTTTCATTAGCAGCTGTTTGCTAATTAGAGCTGAAAACTGGCTCAACAAGAGGCACAAAAGGGATTTTTACAGTACAAGTAATTCTCGACTTACACTTCATTTAGTGACCATTCAAAGTTACCACAGCAATGAAAAAAGGGAGTTGTGTACATTTTTCAACACAACGGCTGTTGCAGCATCCCCACGGTCACATGATCAAAACTCAGATGCTTGGCAACTGACTCATATTTATGACGGTTGCAATGTGCCAGGGTCATGTGATCCCCTTTTGCGACCTTCTGATTCCATGGAGAAACCAGATTCATTTAACAACAGGGTTAGTTACTTAACAACTGCAGTGATTCGCTTAACAATTGTGGCAGGAAAGGTCGTAAAATGGGGCAAAACTCACTTAACAAATGACTCATTTAGTAACAGAAGTGTTGGGCTCGATGGCGGTCGTACCTGCCCCAGATCCCTCCTGGCATTTGTCTCCATAGGACGTGGCTCTCTGTGGTAGAATGTAGTCTGGATTCCCAGGAGAGCCAAGAGACAGCAAAGTTTAGGTCAGGGCGATCAACCGTGGCAATTTTAAGACTTGTGGACTTCAACTCCCAGAATTCCTCAGCCAGCATGGCAGCCTGGCTGGCTGAGGAATTCTGGGAGTTGAAGTCCATAGGTCTTAAAGTTACCAAGGTTGGATATTCCTGGTTAAGATAGTTTCGTTGGGAGGAAGAGAGTAAAGGCAACTACTCCTCCCTAAAAGATTTTTGTTACCACTTTTTCCCGAAAATAAGACCCTGTCTTATATTTTTTTGAACCCCATAATAAGCACTTGGCCTTATTTTCGGGCAGGTCTTATTATTTTGGGGCACAAGGAGCAAGACGGGGATCCTCTTGCCGTCTTACCTGATTTCCAGCTCTGTTTCCCTAACCCTAACCAGACGAAATGGCGGGGACCAGCTGCACATACATTTAAATATTTTCCGGAGGGCTTGTTTTCCGGGGAGGGGTTATTTTCAGGAAAACATGGTATCATACTACAAAAAAGATGTTGAGACTTTGGAAAAAGTTCAGAGAAGAGCAACTAAGATGATCAGAGGCCTGGAGATTAAAACATACGAAGAATGGCTGCAGGATCTGGATTTGGCTAGTGTAAAGAAAAGAAGAATTAGGGGTGACATAATAGCAGTATTCCAGTATTTGAAGGGGCTGCCACAAAGAAGAGGGGGTCAAATTATTCTCCAAAGCACCAGAGGGCAGGACAAGAAACAATGGATGGAAACTAATCAAGGAGAGAAGCAACCTGGAATGAAGGAGAAACTTCCTAACAGCGAGGACAATTAACCAGTGGAACAGCTGGCCTCCAGAAATCGAGACTAGACAGTCGCTTATCTGAAATGGTATTGGTTCTCTTGCTTCAGCAGCGGGCTGGACTAGAAGACCTCCAAGGTCCCTTCCAGCTCTATTCTATTGCAAGAGTATATTTTTCACGATGCAAGTAGTTCATTTGGCAAGATTTCCGCCTGTAGACGAGGAACAATAAAGGAAACTGCTGAGCTTAGTAATTCTACGTGTCTTTCTTGGGTTTTGGAGCCTGACACGCTCTTCCTACAATGCCCTACTCTGAATGTCCCTGCTTACCACAGCTCTGATTTCACCAGCCTTGAGCTCACCCCTGCACCAAATACTTTTTCCACCCTGCTCTTTCTGCGTGAAGATTCCCACCTCTGCATTTCGCAAAGCCCTTCCTCATCGACGACACGCGGGGAGCAGCTTACTTCACCCATCCCTGGCTTCCTCTTTTGAGCTGCCCTTACCAAGAGGAGCCCATGCCAATCGCCAAGAATTAATTATCCAGAGGCAGCTAGCCAGAAACTTTCATAATTGGAAAAACAATTGCAGAGCGGGAACCATCCACTCCGAGTAGATTGACTTTGCCTGCTGAGTCAGCGAAAGGCGGTGTCAAAAGATGATGCAACTTTTTTTTCCCCCGCTGTTTTCCCTTTTTGCACAAGCAGGGATTTGGGTAGTAAGTTTCTTCTGCTTTCTGGAACAGAGCTTGTTCCGAAATCATTGGGGTGGCTTTCTGAGCCAAGAGTCCTAAAGGATTCAGAAAAAAATAAGAGAAACAAAAGGTTTAAAGAGGTCGGTTGCTTCCAGGGATGGGATTCAGAAATTTTAGCAACCGGTTCTCTGCCTGCTTGCTGGGTGGGTGTGGCCATGGTTGGTGTGGCCTACTCGGCCTCCTGCACCATGGAGGGGGGGTTTAGCCCTCCCCAGGCTCCGGAGGCTTTCCTCGAACCTCTGGGAGGGTGAAAACGGCCTCCCCAGCCTCCAGAGGCCCTCCGTAGGTAGAAAATGGGCCCATTTCTGGACTTCTGGAATTTACGTATGCCCATTTTTTTGCCCTCCCAGAGCCTCCGCACAGGCCCTGCATTTACCTGGCATCCAAAACGGGCTGTGTGGAGAGTACTGGGACAGGAGGGGCAGGGGGCAGGGTCAGCCAGTCTTTGCAACTACTGGTTCAGCGAACCAGATTAAAATTAAAATCCGGTTCGCCTGAATCGGTCCAAACCAGCTGAATCCCAGCCCTGGTTGCTTCTCTGTTGTAATCCCACATGTGAATTCTCTACATCGGTGTACAACCACCTAGCAACCGTTCACACAGACAGAGACACATTTCTTGGCGCTATTGTGGTGGGTTTTTTTTTTTTTAGCAAAGAATAAATCTCCGGAGTGTTATGGAAAGCTTTCCTCCAATGACCAATTACTGAGAAGCAATGGCAACATTTTCCTTTGTTCTCTGCATGTTGCGTGGACTCTTTGAGCCATCTGGGCAAATCATTGCAAAACAAGGAATTCCCTTTACAGGGGGAAAGGAATGGGGTGGTGGAAAGCAGGACAAGAAGCAATGGATGGAAACTAATCAGGGAAAGAAGCAACCTAGGAGGAATTTTCTGACAGTTAGGACAATTAACTAGTGGAACAATTTGCCTCCAGAAGTTGTGAATGCTCCAACATTGGACGTTTTTAGGAAGAGCTTGGACAACTATTTGTCTGAAATGGGATAGGGTCTTCTGCCTGAGGAGGAGGGTTGGATTGGAGGGCCTCCAAGCAGGGATGCTATTCAGCAGGTTCTGACAGGTTCTGGAGAACCAATAGCAGAAATTTTGAGACAAACCGGCAAATGCCACCTCTGGCTGGCCCCAAAGTGGGGTGGGAATGGAGGTTTTGCAATATCCTTCCCCCAGGAGTGGGGAGGGAATGGGGATTTTGCAGTATCCTTCCCCCAGGAGTGGGGAGGGAATGGGGATTTTGCAGTATCCTTCCCCTGGAGTGGGGTCGGAATGGAGATTTTGCAAAATCCTTCCCCTGGTGTGGGGTGGGAATGGAGATTTTGCAGAATCCTTCCCCTGGAGTGGGGTGGGAATGGAGATTTTGCAGAATCCTTCCCCTGGAGTGGGGTGGGAATGGAGATTTTGCAGAATCCTTCCCCTGGAATGGGGTGGGAATGGAGATTTTGCAGAATCCTTCCCCTGGAGTGGGGTGGGAATGGAGATTTTGCAGAATCCTTCCCCTGGAGTGGGGTGGGAATGGAGATTTTGCAGAATCCTTCCCCAGGCGTGGGGTGGGAATGGAGATTTTGCAGAATCCTTCCCCAGGCGTGGGGTGGGAATGGAGATTTTTCAGAATCCTTCCCCTGGAGTGGGGTGGGAATGGAGATTTTGCAGTATCCTTCTGCCATGCCCACCAAGCCACGCCCACCAAGCCGCACCAAACCCACCAAGTCACGCCCACAGAACCAGTAGTAAAAAGAAAAATTGAATTCCACCACGGCCTCCAAGGTCCCTTCAAACTCTGTTATTCTAAAATGTGCGAAAAAAGCCAAAAAATCAGCTTTTTGTGCAGGTACCAATGCTATTCAGTAGGTTCCTGTAACAGAATAACAGAGTTGGAAGATCTTCTAGTCCAAACTAAGGAGAAATTTCCTAACGGTGAGAACAATCAACCAATGGAATAGCTCCCCTTCAGAGGTTGTGGTTGCTCCATCACTGGAAGCTTTTAAGAAGAGACTGGACAGCCACTTGTCCAGAATTGTTCTGTCCCTGTCCCACACGCACACACACCAACAGACGTCCAAGAGTTAAAGACCAAACCAGCCGGCAAAATCCTTTTCCTTATGATAACGGAACTTGGCAACAACCTAGTGGCTGCCTGCCAAGAGTTTATTACTTACGAAGAGGAGAGATAACTTCTCCCCGCTTCTGGTACATCAAAGTAAACAGCTCAATAATTCCAGAGTAAATCAAGTCCAAAGATAATCCAGCAAAGTCTATAGCAAAAGTCCGGCAATGCAGAATGGCGTGGAAGCTTTCAGCTTTGTTCGTCACAAGGCTTGACTGGCCACCACGCTCCCTTTTATACCCTGTGGGGTGTGGTTCAGTGACTCAGCCTAATCTCGGGCACGCCTTTTCTTCTGTTGTGCGCGCTTATCTCTGCGATGCTGGCGTGGATCCAGCCAAGACTGATTACTCTCATCACTGTCCACCTGTGGCTGTGTGGACGTGCTTGGCCCCGGCCCTATCTCTTGCCCTTTGGCGGACACCGAAGGCATTGCCAGAGAGGAGGGTCCTGGAGAGGGAGGCCTTGTCAACTCCTCTCCTTCACTCTTGGAGTCCTCTCCTGCAAATGACACAGGCTCAGGTAACGGAGCCACAACAAGAATGATATAGGGCCTTCACTTAAGCAGGGGGTTGGAGTAGATGACATCTTAGGTCCAGAGGTGGGTTTCACATAATTTTGCCACCGGTTTGCCACGGACTGAAAATGTGAGCGGGCACGTGTGCACGCTGACTTTGCTTGCACATGCGCCTTCCACACATCCGTGCAGAATTCTGTGCATGGGCTTTGCTCACATGCGTGGCTTGCACTCATGCACACGGCCTAGAAAATGTGGCTAAATAAGACAGGGTGAGTCGGCGGGGGCATAGCGCTATGGTGGGTCGGCAGGTCGCCTCTACCAGTTCTCCTGAACCAGTCTGAACCGGCTGAATACCACCATTGCCTAGGTCCCTTCCAACTCATTCATTCATTCATTCATTCATTCATTCATTCATTCATTCATTCATTCATTCGGCTTAACATATGTTTTAACATATTTTTAATTTTTAATTGGTCTGTTCTCTTAAATTGGGGCCAAATTAATATACATCCTTTTAATTGTTTTTTAATGTTTGTATTGTATGTTTTTATCTGGCTGTACACCGCCCTGAGTCCCTCGGGAGAAGGTGCAGTATATAAATTCGAAATAAAATAAAATAAAAATTTAAAAAAAATATTTATTTATTTATTTATTTATTTGTTCGATTTATATGCTGCCCTTTTCCGGAGACTCAGGGCGGCTTACAATGCGTTAAGCAATAGCCTTCATACTTTTGTATATACCTGCTTAGTAGGGCTTTCGGCCCACCCTCCTAAGCGGTGTTCTTTTATTTTTTATACAAAGTCATCTTATTGCCCCCACAATCCGGGTGCTCATTTTACCTACCTCGAAACGATGGAAGGCTGAGTCAACCTTGAGCCTGGTGAGATTTGAACTTGCAGTAATTGCAGGCAGCTGGTGTTACTTAGTGCTTTAGTCTGCTGCGCCACCAAAGCTCTATATTATTCAGTGTTCTTTTTTTTATTATTATTATTAATTTATATGCCGCCCTTCTCTGGAGACTCAGGGCATCTTGCAATGCGTTAAGCAATAGCCTTCATACTTTTGTATATTTATACAAAGTCAGCTTATTGCCCCCACAAACTGGGTCCTCAATTTACCTCCCTTAGAAAGGATGGAAGGCTGAGTCAACCTTGAGCCTGGTGAGCCTTTGTTCTTTCACAGGAAGTAAGGATTGCTGATTGCGAAGGTTCCAGCATCTTTCTCATAGGTCATTTATGTCCAGCTTTGGATGTAGGTTTCCCGTGGGTAGCCATTCATTTGGAGTGAATGCAATAATTTACCTAATGGTTATATCTTTTAATAGGTTCATCGATAGTATGAACATTGTATGTCCATTGCTTGCAGCTAAGTCATTCTAACAATTTCCTTGCATGTATCAACCTGTATTCAAATATCTACTGCAGAAGTTATAGCCCAGGTTTCTGCGTGAGAGGTTAGTGATTCATGTCTTGATTAGTTGTTGGTGTTTGTGGATACATTCTGTTGGTCTTCCATCTCTTGGTCTTATATGGTGTGGGTCCGATTGATGTGCTTCCTGCCCCCTTTGGAGACCCTTGAGCAGTGTGCATTGTAGCCATGCAGCTATGACAGGGGTGTCAAACTCAATTTCATTGAGGGCCAGATCAGGGTTGTGTTTGACCTCGGACGGGCATGAGGGCGTGGCTAGCGGGCATGACCAGCTCAAGGTCACTCGCGTCAGGGGTGACTGTGGTGGCCCGAGCACTCTGCCAGCAAAAACGGGCTCCCAAGATCCATTTTGGCCTGCGACAGCCTCCTACAACCCTCTGTCAGTGAAAACGGAGCTGAGGAGGGCTGCCTGCGGTCCTTACAAGCTCTGTTTTCAGCTGCGACGGCCTCTTGAAACCTTCTGCCAGCAAAAACTGAGCTCTCTTGGAACCCTCTGCCAGCAAAAATAGGTTGCAGGAGGCTGTTGCAGCTGAAAATGGAGCTTGCAAGTTCCATTTTTCACTTTCCAGGGCAGCCCCATGGGCCAAATCTAAGAATCCTGCGGGCTTTGAGTTTGACACCCGTGAGCTAAATTACTAAAACATGATCAATATAATAAGTGTCAGACCTTCCCCAACTTGATCCTTTAGATAAGAAAGACCTCGGAGTCCATTTGGATTGAAAGGTATACTTTACTAAAAGCCAAGTGGAATACAACGTAGCAAAGCCGGAACTGACGTTCGCGCGCCAAAGTTTCCCAATTAACTTTCCCCATCCGGTTCCTCTCCTCTGCCGGTTCCTTATTGTCCAATTATATTTGAATAAATTGTGAACGGTCTCTTCAATAGCGGGCTGGTTGTTGAGCCATTACATTCCTTTCCCAGGGTTTTGACCTTAAGATGGTGTCTCTGGAAGGTAGGATAAAACTGTAGCTTTCCCCTCTCCCGCCCGGTTCATCTCCCGTATGATGGCAGTTCTGACAATACGATTCTGTTCAGGCTGGAAATATTACAGAAATGTTAGAAGACAACATTTTGAATGGGGTTGGGTGCTTATTGTTTTCATACAATAGGATGCCAAAACAGTGCCAGTCACAAGGATTTTCCTTGTTGCACGACTATCTTCTGTCAAGCAGGTTGCATAGGATTTTGAAAGCTTGATGAAACTTGATGATCTAATTCGTCCAACTGTCGGACCACAACGTCATGAGTGACTGAGGCCACAAAAACCTCAGGATCAAAACTTTTTCAACCCTCTTTCAAATAAAAACAACAAGATAATCTCCAAGTCCTAACTGTAAATTGAAACATGGGTGATTTCTTGTAAAGGAGGAAGGAAATTGCCGGAGTAGGAAACGGTGTTGTCAGCTTGACAGATCCGAAAGTGTCATGAAATAACGACGAAATTTTCACATACTTCTTCAGTGATTCTGAGCACGCTTGTTGCCAAGAATTTAAACCCCTGGAGCAGCTCTGACAAATGAGATTGGCTCAGTCAGTCTACTATTAGTGGACAAGGTTCAGTGGAGTTGTAAAATCCACAAGAAGCGCAGAGACTATAAATTCTGATGTCTGTCCATTTTGGTCTACTGGTGAACACACCAGGCTAGAAAGTGGGAGACCGTGAGTTCAAGTCCCACCTTACCCATGAAAACCGGTTGGTTGACACTGGGCCAATCACCAGGATACAGAGAGTTCTAGTCCCACCTTAGCCATGAAAGTTGGTTGGCTGACACTGGGCCAATCACCAGGCGATTGAGAGTTCTAGTCCCACCTTAGTCATGAAAGCCGATTGGTTAACACTGGGCCAATCACCAGGAGAGTGAGAGTTCTAGTCCCACCTTAGTCATGAAAGACGGTTGGTTGACACTGGGCCAATCACCAGGAGATGGAGAGTTCTAGTCCCACCTTAGCCATGATTTTATACCAATTCTGAGAGAAATCTAAATTCTCTCACTCGACATTATTTCGCCTCATATTCTGGCTTCCCTCTTGCTATTTACCCCTCCAGCCTTTTTAAATGCTGCATTTAATTTTTTTATGTTTTCAAGTAGACTTGCTTCAGTTTATTAACTTAAGTACAAACTAGCAAATGGATCTACCATTAAAGATTCAGGATTAGAAAACTCAGTAATTTTAATTCAGAGGAAGGGAGGGAGGGAGGAGAGAAGGGGAGGGCAGGGGAGGGGAGGGAGGGAGGAGGGAAGGAAGGAAGGAAGGAAGGAATTTCCCTAACTGTGAAGGTAGTATGGCTTCACTTAACAACTGCAGCTTTGCTTTACAACTGTGGTGTTCACTTTAGAACCATGGCATTCATTTAATGACCACTGCAGAAAGGTTCATTAAATTGGTAACATGATGATCCGCTTAACGACCGGCATGACTTATGGTTGTAATTCCAGGCTCAATTACGGCCATAAACTGAGGCCACCTGCATTTTCCTGGGCCTGCTACTAAAGCATCGTCTTATTCCTCATAAATGTTGACTAAACCGCAGATGATAGCACTTCAAATAAAACCCACTGGTATTAGCCACGTTTGGCTAGCCACAATGACGGGGATCGTGTGACATGCCAAGCCACGAACCAATCACACACCGTGGCACGATGAGTAAAACCAATCTTTTGTATTCTGCAGCTACAACGAAACCTCTGCTATTCTTGAAGTTACTTTAAGGAGAACAAGATCATTTTTTTTTAAAAAAAAAATCCTTTTAAAGCCCCCCCTCCTCCCCCCCCCCCGGGTTTCCTCTCTGCCCTTTTAATGAGGCGACTCGAGACCCATTTTTGCAAAAGTCTTTAAGAACCTTCTATTTTGTTCTTCTGCTGCTGCTGCTTGTGGTGGATTTCTCTGGAGCACAAAAGGAGAAAAAACAGCTTTGGAGTTTGCTATGAAACCGGTCGTGCTTTGCCAGCTAATTTTGAGCTAGGTTGCCGACGAATGCTGATTCTTTTTTTTTTTTCTTTCTTTCTTTCTCTCTCTCTTTTTTTGACAACGCAAACTCCCTCCTGGAGCATCTTCCAGAGATGGGAGTTAGGTCCCTCAATTCCCAGCTCAGATCAGTAATAAGCTCTAAATCCTGAGCCTCTGGAGAGAACATTACAGAAGCTCAGAATGGTAGTTTAGAGCAGTAACTTAGCAGCCAAAGAGGGATAATGGAATGCTTAGAAAAAAAACTGGAGGAACTGAGGATTTTGTCGTTGTTATTCAGTCACTAAGTTGTGTCTGACTCTTTGCAACTCCATGGACCATAGCATGCTAGGTCCCCCTTTATCCTCCACTCAGCGGTGGGTTTCACATTATGTTACTACCAGTTTGCACACTTGCTTCGTGCACATGCGCGCCCAGTTCGTGAGTGTGCCTGCCTCCCACACATGCGCCCAGCCTTCCATGCATGTGCTTTGCTCGTGCACGTGCCTTCCCCGCATGCACCCGGCCTCAAAAACAAGCCTAAATAGAATGGCATAGAGCCGGTTCGGGTGAACCTGTCTGAACCAGCTGAATACCACCTTTGCCTCCACTGTCTCCCCAGGTTTGCCCATTTGTCAGAAATGGTGTTGGGGGGTTGGATTAGATGACCTACAAGGTCCCTTCCAACTCTAATCTAATCTTCATTGCATCAATGAGCCTATCTAACCCTCTCATCCTCTGCCGTCCCCTTCTCCTTTTTTTTTTTTTGCTTTCAATCTTTCCTCATTTGGTGGCCAAAGGACAGGTAGTCCTTGACTTATGAGCGCAATTGAGCCCAACATTTCTGTTGCTAAGTGAGACATTTGTTTAGTGCCCCATGTTATGACCTTCCTGTTAAGTGAACCACTGCAGTTGATAAGTTAGTAACCTGGCCCTGGGAATGGACATTAATGACTGGGAAACCTTGACCTCCAATTGTTTTAGCTTGGAGGCTAAAGACGCAGCATGGCCTTCTCCAATTCGAAGAGACACTTGTTCGGCAGGCCGAGGAAAAGAGGCAGTCCCGGAACCAGCGAAATCCGGGGGCTGGGCAGGGGATAGAATGTATCTGCCCTCAGTGTGGAAGGGATTGCCACTCTCGAATTGGCCTGTTTGGTCATACTAGATCAGGGATGGGCAAATGTGGCTTTTTGACAACCTGTGGACTTCAACTCCCAGAATTCCTGAGACAGCTGTCTCAGGAATTCTGGGAGTTGAAGTCCACAGGTTGTCAAAAAGCCACATTTGCCCACCCCTGCACTAGATGCTGTTTTAGGACCTCTTTCCAGAGCACGATACCATAGTCTCTCGAGACTGAAGGATGCCAATGGTTGGTAAGTGAATCTGGCTTCCCCATTGACTTTGCTAGTCAGAAGGTCGCAAAAGGGGATCACATGACCTTGGGACACAGCAACGTCATAAGTACGAACCAGTTGCCCAAAGTCTGAATTTTGATCACGTGGTCATGGGAAGACTTCAATGTTCACAACTGTGAAAAACGGTCAAAAGCCACTTTTTTCATTGTAACTTTGAGCGATCACTAAATGAACTGCTGTAAGGTGAGGACTACCTGCGTTTGAGCTTCAGCTTCAGTATCTGCCCTTCCAAAGAACATTAGACCTCTTCAGCAGCAATCCAGGTTATAGCCCCTCTGCGGGCATGCCAGCTATCGCTCCAGCCCAGCTCCACCGTTCATGAACACCAGGGGTGGGTTCTAACTGGCTTTACTACCAGTTCTCTTTGTGCATGCACTTTGCACACGATTGCCTCTTTGGTCACGTGCTTTGCGTGTGATCGCTCTCAAGAACCGGTGCGAACCGGGAGCAACTTACCAGTGATGCACGCCCACCTTCCGCCGGCCAGCTGGTCTTTGGTGCATACGCAGGGGGAGGGGCGCATGCCCAGGGGGCGGGGCACATGTATGGGGCGGGGCACATGCGTGGGGGTGCAGGTTGGTGCAGGAGGCTTTCCAGGCCCAAAATGAGGCAAGGGGGCCTCACTGTTATAGCCCAATCACCGCCTTCACCACATTGCGAAAGAAAAAAACTATACATAAGTAGCGCTTGACCTATGTCTGCAATTGAGACCAGAACTTCTGCTAAGCAACAATTTTATGACCATGATGGTTAAGTGAGCCATCGTGTACCGTCACGAACCACACTGAAGGGCACAATGGAATGTATCCAAGTTAAGGAAAGTTGCCATCAACTGTGGTTAAACAAGCCACCATGGCTAGCTTCGCATGACACTCTATGTACCCAACCCAAACGAATTATATGATAGTTAGGGCAGTGTTTCCCAACTTTAGGCATAGGAAACCATGCTGGCTGGAGTATTCTGGGAGTTGAAGTCCAGGCATCCTAAAATGGCTAAGATTGGGAAACAGTGGCTTAAAGTCATATACAAAATTGGTTTATGGATTTATTGCCCTCAGGTGATGATGATAATAGAGTAGAGTAGAGTAGAGTAGAGTAGAGTAGAGTAGAGTAGAGTAGAGTAGACTGGAGTGGAGTGGAGTGGAGTGGAGTGGAATGAAATGGAATATAGGGAATGGAGAATAGAATAGAATAGAATAGAATAGAATAGAATAGAATAGAATAGAATAGAATAGAATAGAATACAATACAATACAATACAATACAATACAATACAATACAATACAATACAATACAATACAATTTTTTATTGGCCAAGTGTGATTGGACACACAAGGAATTTGTCACCGGTGCATAAACTCTCAGTGTACATACAAACAACAAAGTGATGGGTCATATAGCATAGATCATAGTTACAAACATTAATCATAAGATACAACAAGTGATAAATCGTAGATACCAATTATCCGATTAGTCATGAACTGGCAGAGACATAGGAACAAGGTCAGCCAATGAATAGGCATAGCAACTAAGTCAGCCAATTGGGAGCTGAGGCAGACTGGAGCCAGGGCGTCTTTTAGTCTGCAGCTTCTGATTCTCTGCAGAGAATGGAAACTGAAACTAAGCAATATGTGCATGCTGATCTGCTCTGCTGAAATGAAACTAACTGTTCTCTCTTGCCTTGTGTTGTAACTGCTACTACGTTGAAGAAGAATCTATATTGGTATTGTAAATACTTCATCTGTTATTATGTATATAAAGAAGTGAATGAATCCAGCTGAATCAGTTATCTGTGTGTGCTTCTGGATTTGATTTTCGCAACTAACTCTGACCCCAATAGGAAAGATGAGAAAATGAGAAAGAAGCAGAAAGGATTGTAAAACAAGAGCAGTCGATCTTTCTCACAGTCATGCTGTAATTTGTCTTCCATTTCAATCCAGCTTTTTTCTTTTCCGATTGTAGCTTTTTAAAACCACGAGTTTTGGCACTTGAAGCTTGGGCTGGGGAGATCAGGTGTCTCCTTCTAAGCCTTCCTTTTACGGTGTGGCTGTTTTGATCTGCAGCAAGTTAACAAAATAACACCGCAGGAAATAAACACGAAGGCCTGTTTTTCACATTCTATTAAACTGGACATGATTGTCTCCCAAAGCCGTTCTGATGGATTTCCTTTCTTTCTTTCTTTCTTTTTTCTATCTCCCACGATACTTTCCATTGAGTGAACACAAACAGATCCGAGAGCTTTCCTGTTATCTGTGGGCTAAGCTGGAAAGGTTACTGATGTGGCCTTATCGCAGGGATGCCAACCTAGGAAAAAAGCAGAACGCAAAGGACTTAATGGACCAGCTTTGTTTTTCTCCAACCTTTTGTGAATTCTGGCAGTCTGGATTTCTTCTGGCCTCCCGAGAGCTCAGTGGCTTTGAAACATCAAGCCAGAAAGTGGGTCTGAGTTAATACAGCCCAGGGAAGGGTTTTTTGAGTGATCTCCAAAGGCTGGAGAATATTGCATTTTCATGCCAACCTTCAAGGCTTCAGGCCATCTACGTAAATCATTTTGAAATATGCTGTGAATGAAAAAAATCTTCTTCGCCTTTTTAAGTCTAATGAAGAGAAAGACGAGGGGGTGACATGATAGCGGACTCCCAATATTTAAGAGGCTGTCAAAGAGAAGAGGTGGTGGGGTGGGAGGTCAACCTATTCTCCAAAAGCCTGAGGGCAAGACAAGAAATAACAGATGAAAACGTATCAAAGACAGAGAGCCAATCTAGAAAAAAGGGAGAAATGTTCTGACAATGAAAACAATTAACCAGTGGAATGGCATCACTGGAGGTTTTTAAGAAGAGACCGGTCAGCCATTTTGTTCTGAATGGTATAAGGTCTTGTGGGAAGCCGTCTCCCCACAAGAGAATAAAATATTTTGTGGAATATTAATAGAGGCAGAATATTATATTTCCCCAAAGGAGAAATGGAGAAAAATCTTAACAAAGGCAGAAAGCAGCCCCAGTCTTCCCCCCATGGCCTCAAGCAGAAGCCTCAGTTCTGTAGAGATGAATATTTTGTACCGATTAAGAAATACTGGGCCAATCTATTCATAAACAAAACGCCTTCAGCCAACAGCTCCCACAGAAGGCTGGAGCTGATGGGATTAAGAATTTACATTTCCCCACCCAAATTCTAAGGACAGGGGATGACCTTTTAGGACATAATAAGATTTACCCACCATCATTAGAATAGCAAAAGACACAAGACTCACTACATTGCACAACCCCCCTGGAGCATCTCAATCACCAAACCCCAGAACTCTATAAAAATCCATCCACTCACTCAGCCATTTTGTCAGCCACCCCAGAAACATTGCTGCTGTCACTGAAGCTTCTGGAAACCAAAGAAACTTTCTTTTCTTGCAGTTATCCTCCATTTTGGATTCAAGGTGTTAGTTATCACCTTTAAAGCGCTCCATGGCTTAGCACCTGGGTACCTACGAGACCGTCTTTTGCCACCAATAGCCTCCCACCGACCAGTTCGTTCTCACAGGGAGGGACTACTCAGGGTACCGTCAGTCAAATTATGTTGACTGGCAACTCCCAGGGGGAGGGCCTTCTCTGTGGGGGCTCCAACCCTTTGGAATGAACTGCCCCCGGAGATACGGAATATCCCTGATCTCCGTGCTTTCCGCCGTGCCCTCAAGACCCTGATGTTCCAACAGGTGGGGCTAAACATACGAACATGTCAATGATTTTTTAAATGTTATCTAATTCTGGGTTTTATTTAATTGACCAAACTAAGTAATAATTTTAATTAGCAATTTTATGATGTTTGTGTGTCTATATTTTTCTTGACTGTACACCGCCTTGAGTCCTACGGGAGAAAGGCGGTATAGAAATATAAATAAATAAATAAATAAATTTTATTTCCAGCACCTTTCTCCTGGTTTGGAACCGGACCGGATTTTTCTTCCCACAGTCACCTGCTTGAACAGGGGGTTGACTGGAAGACCTCTAAGGTTCCTTCCAACTCTGTTATTCTGTTATCAAAAAGTCACTGGGGAGGCCTGAACTTCATAAAATCCCAAAGTGTACAAATCTCAAGTAAGGGAAATTATCTTTTCTTCCACTTCCCATTTCTTTTATCCTTTATTTTATGCTTTTAAAAAATAGCAGTTCTACTTAAGATCACAGGACGATTCAGCCTTCGACATCTAGTGGTTTCAGTTGTTTTGGGCTTCATCTTACTAAATATACTGTCTGAACTTTTAGAAACTATGTAAAAGACACTGTATCTACCTCCCTGCCTTCTTTTTTAGATTTTTTAAAACCAGCTTTTATTATTTTTATTTTTTAGTAAAGTGGATAGTGTAGATAATAAGATTTACCTACCACCATTAGAATAGCAAAAGACACAAGGCTCACTACATTGCACAACGCCCCTGGAGCATCTCAATCACCGGGGCAAAAAAAAAATGTTGAGACTCTGGAAAGAATGCAGGGAAGAGCAACAAAGATGATTAGGGGTCTGAAGGCTGAAACATATGAAGAACGGTTGCAGGAACTGGGTATGTCTAGTCTAGTGAAAAGAAGGGGTACCAGTGGTCCAATATTTGAGGGGCTACCACAAAGGAGAGGAAGTCATTTTCCAAAAAGCACCATGAGGCAAAACAAGAAACAATAGATGGAAACTAACCAAGGAGAGAAGCAACCTACAACTAAGGAGCAATTTCCTAACAGTAAGATCAACCCACCAGTAGAATGACTTGCCTCCAGAAGTTATGGGTGCTCCAACACTGGAGGTTTCCAAGAAGATACTGTATAGCCATTTATCTAGAATTGTACAGGGTCTCCTGCTTGGGCAGGGGGTTGGACCAGAAGACCTCCAAGACCCCAATCAATGATCATGTTAGCTGACGGTCCAAAAGGTGCTTTTTCAAGAGGCAACTGGACTTTCTGTTTTTTCTTTGAAGACGTTTCGCTTCTCACCCAAGAGAAGCTTCTTCAACTCTCAAGAAGCTTCTTGGATGAGAAGCGAAACGTCTTCCAAGAAAAAAAAAAAAACCAGAAAGCCCAGTTGCCTCTTGGGACAACCATGACCTAGATGACTGAGAATCTCCACAGACATGTTGGCTGTGTCAGCACTTCAACCTGCATTTACTCTAGTACTGACATAAGAAGGAGAAGCAAAGGCGTCTGGAAAGGGACGTTTGACTTTTCACCTACTTATTTTCTCTGGAGATAATATCCCCTAGGAGATGGGAGGGGAGGGGGGAAATTCCTTTGAGCTGGAGTAGATTAGGGGTAGAATGACTTGGAAGATGGCCAATGAGTGCAGGGGAGTGGGGAACGGAAAGGGAGGGTTTTGGGGCTGGATGTCAGTGTTCGCTTCATTTGGAGTCGGGTTAGAATGTCGTGCTTAATAAATAGGAGTTTTTCTTCAAAGACTTTGTTTGAAATGCAATTTATTTGAGACGACCTCGAAACTTGACAGGCTGATTGTTGGAGACATTAACGCTGGCCCATTTGTGATGGAGCAAAAAGCAGCCCTTCCATCAGAAAGAATCGGCTAGAAAGAAAAGAGTCCCTAAAGAAGAATGTCAGCAGATTCCTCTGGGGGCGGGGGTGGGGGAGCACTAGAAAACAGGGCAGCAGTTGGAGATTCAGTGCGAATTCAGAAAATTCTGCAGTGGCATCTTAAGTGCTCTCTAAAAGACAACGCAAGGGAATAATGGTTGTGTGGGCATCCTTGACGTGGCCCAGATTCTTAGATGACTGCAAGAGGGATGGAAGGAGGGAGGAAAGCAGCAGGCAACACAAACAATTATTTTCCTCCCTGCTTGCAAAGATGGCAATTCTCAAGCGGAGTGTCGTTGTTCAGCCTCAAATGCACAAGTGTTTTTTTGGAGGGGGAATCAGAAATGGCTAGTTATCTTCTAACTCCGCCTACAGAACTAAGATGTAACATGTAACACCTCTTCTACGTGAGCTGCACTGGCTTCCGGTGGCCTTCCGAGTGCGCTTCAAGGTGTTGGTTCTTATCTTTAAAGTGCTCCATGGCTTAGGACCTGAGTACTTACGAGACCACCTGCTGCAACCGATAACCTCCCACCAACCAATACGCTCTCACAGAGTAGGCCTACTCATAGTTCCATCATTAAAACAATGTCGTCTAGTAGTTCCAAGGGAGAGAGCCTTCTCTGTGGGGGCACCTACCCTTTGGAACAAAATACCCCCTGGAATACGAATAATCCCAGATCTTCGCACCTTCTGATGTGCCCTGAAGACCTTTCTGTTTCAACAAGCAGAGCTAGCGTAAACATCCAAATTCTATGCCAAGGTCTTAGCAGATACACTAAGTTGATTCAATTTATTATTTACTGTTTATTAAAAAAAATATATTATATGTATATGAAATCTTATTCTGTTCACCGCCCTGAGTCCTTCGGGAGAAGGGCGGTATAGAAATTCAATAAATAAATAAATAAATAAATAAATAAATAAATAAATAAATAAATAAATCAGATCATCATTCATGCATACAGAACAAGATCACCATTCATGCATACATAGTGTGAGTATTTTTAATCAAGTTCTCTACTCTGTCCTATGCTGGCCTACCTTACCCTCTATTAAAGAGGTGGGTTTCATATAATTTTACCACCGGTTCACCGTGCACTGAAAATGTGAGCGCGAAAATGTGAGCTTTGCTCGTGCATGCAGCTTGCACGCATATGTGTGACTTAGAAAACGTGGCTAAATAAGACAGCATAGCGCCGGGGCGGGTGAGCAGGCCCACCCGCAGGTCGCCACTACCAGTTCGCTTGAACCAGTCCGAACCGGCTGAATACCACCTCTGCCTCTATTCCTTCTGCTCCTCTTTCCTACATTCCTCGACTTACGACCATGAGCCCAACATTTCTGTTGCTAAACGAGACAATTGCTCAGTGAGTTTTTGCTCCATTTCACAGCCTTTTTTTTTGGCCACAAATGTTAAGGGAATCACTGCAGCTGTTAAGTTAGCAACACTGGCTTCCCCATCGACGAGGCGTGTCAGAAAGTCGCAAAAAAGGGATCACGTGACCCCAAGACACTACGATTATTATAAGTACATGCTGGGTGCCAACCATGCTAATTTTTATCATGTGACCCTGAGGGTGCTGCAACAGTCATAAATGTGAACAACTAAATGAAAGGTTGTAAGTCGAGGACTAGCTGAACTTTTAAAAAAATAAGCCGAGTCCATTCCACCTTGCTTTTTTCTTCTCCTTCCTACTTTCTTTCCAATTTGAACTGTGTCACTGTTGCATTTTCCTCTCATTCTGACATGATCCAAGGTATATAAAATCTGTTCGACTTTGTCCCCTATTATTTTGAATGGAAGTCAGGTGACTGGCAGGGTCTGGAAACACAAACAATAGAGACAGGATAAGAATCAGCAGAAAGGGCAGCCAATATTATAATGGTATAGTTTTCAGATTTTCTTCCAATCCAGTTAGAAGAGGAAAGGAGCAAATGAGAAAAGATTGAAGTATAATTTCATATAACTGTGATGGCGCACCTATGACAGCTGCTCTTCTGGTTTCCGGCAGGCATATGTGCAGTGGTCAGCTGGTTGTCATGGGTGCCAGAGCGCCAGAAAACAGCTTGAAAATGGCCTGGAAAATGGCCCCAAAACAGGCTGTTTTCCACGTCATTTTTAGGCCTTTTTTGGGCCGTTTTCCAAGTCGTTTTCAGGACATTTTTGGGCTTTTTTTGCCTGAAAAATGGCATGAAAACAGCCCAAAAAATGACCTAGAAAACGGCCTGAAAACAGCCTGAAAATGGCCTGAAAAAAGGCCCCAAAACAGGCTGTTTTCCACGTCATTTTCAGGCCTTTTTGGGCCGTTTTTCAAGTCGTTTTCAGGACATTTTTGGGCTTTTTTTTGCCTGAAAAATGGCATGAAAACAGCCCAAAAAATGACCTAGAAAACGGCCTGAAAACAGCCTGAAAATGGCCTGAAAAAAGGCCCCAAAACAGGCTGTTTTCCACGTCATTTTCAGGCCTTTTTGGGCCGTTTTTCAAGTCGTTTTCAGGACATTTTTGGGCTTTTTTTGCCTGAAAAATGGCATGAAAACAGCACAAAAAATGACCTGGAAAACGGCCTGAAAACAGCCTGAAAAATGGCCTGAAAAATGGCCCCAAAACAGGCTGTTTTCCAGGTCATTTTCAGGCTTTTTGGGGGGCATTTTTCAGGTCATTTTCAGGACATTTTGGGTCTGTTTTTTGCCTGAAAAATGGCCTGAAAACAGCCCAAAAAATGACCTGGAAAACGGCCTGAAAACAGCCTGAAAAATGGCCCCAAAACAGGCTGTTTTCCAGGTCCTTTTCAGGCCTTTTTTGGGCCGTTTTTCAGGTCGTTTTCAGGACATTTTGGGGCTGTTTTTTGCCTGAAAAATGGCCTGAAAACAGCTTAAAAAATGACCCGGAAAATGGCCTGAAAACAGCCTTAAAAATGGCCAAAAAATGGCCCAAAGCCAGGCATGAAAACTGGCCTGAAAACAGCCCAAAAAATGACTTGGAAAACAGCCTGAAAACAGCCTGAAAACTGGCCTGAAAACGGCCAAAAAATGGCCCAAAACCAGGCATGCATGCACTGTCCAGCTGATCTTCAGGTTTCCTGTGCTTCGGCACGCACACATGCACACACATGTATGCACGTTCTGGTTTGGGCACTCGGTGCTGAAAAGTTTCGCCGTCACTGACCTATAAGAAACTGAAAGGAAAACTCATATAGATGGGGAGGACCTTGAGATTGTGAAAAGTGTGGCGATCAGAGGAGCAATCTACAGGGATGTTTGTAAGGCAGGTGAATAGCAATAGCATTTAGACTTATATACCGCTTTACAGTGCTCTCTCTAAGCAGTTTACAGAGTCAGCCTCTTGCCCCCAACAATCTGGGTCCTCGTTTTATCGACCTTGGAAGGATGGAAGGCTGAGTCGGAGAGACCTGAATTGCCAAACTCCTGGCAGTCAGCAGTCAGCAGAAGTAGCCTGCAGTACTGCATTCTAACCACTGCGCCACTGTGGCTCTGAAGGTCCAAAAAAGACAAGATTTCACGGCATTGGCAAAACTGAACATTTTTATTAAAGAGAAGAACCTATTTAGTGTTGTGTCTACTTGAAAAACCCGTTTCAGATTGTTTGTTGTTTATTCAATGTGTATGTCCTTATCTCATTGTTATAGAAACTCAGTTTTAGGTCAAAATTTAAAAAAAAATGAAACTTTGATTTTAGGTTTGGATGATGGGGAGATCAGCAGTTAAAGACACTGAGCTTGTCCGCTGGAAAGCGGACACCCCAAGTTCGAGACCCGAGCGCCCCGTGACAGGGTGAGCTCCCGTTATTTGCTCCAGCTCCTGCCCACTGAGCAGTTCAAAAGCATGCAAATGCAAGCAGATATATAGGTACCACTTTGGTGGGAAAGTAACAGCGTTCTGTTTGGCACATAGACATGCTGGCCACATGACCACGGAAGCTCCTTCAGACAATGTTGGCTCCTTCGGACAAGAAACAAAGATGAGCAACATGCCCTAGAGTCAAATATGACTGGACAGGAGAAACATTATCTTTACCTTTACTTTTACCTTTTGGATCTCTAGAATGAAATTGTTGTTATATGAATTGGCTTGAAACAGTGTCCCTACCAGAAGTGGTATTCAGCCGGTTCGGACCGGTTCACCCGAACCGGTAGCGTAAATCACAGGTGGGTCCGCCCACCTGCCCTTCCGCCCTGGCGCTATGCCGTCCTATTTAGGCACATTTTGAAGCCGTGCACATGGGTGCAAGCACATCTGTAGAAGACCGCGTGCATGCGCAGAGGTGGCCCATGTGAGTGAAGCACGTACACGCGTGCTCACATTTGCGAACTGGTAGGGAAGGAAACTGAATACCACCTCTGGTCCCTACCCCACTATCCTTCAGCAGAAGTCTGAAGACCTGCCTCTGCTTGTTGGCCTGGGGTCCAAATATGGGAGTTCCATGCTGAAGATGGCTGCCAGATTTACGGCAGGCCCCACCTCTTCCTCCAATGCTCTCTGCTCTCCACCCATCCATCTTTTGTTATCATACCGGTGTCTTCCCGTTGTTTTCTTTTTCATTGTTTGTTTTATTGTTCTGTTATCTTACTTCTTTTCTGTTTACACTCTTTTCAGTTCTTCCATTTTATTGTTATAAGCCGACCAGTGTAGCCTCATGGAGAGATAGGCAGAAAATGAGCCACGGTGGCGCAGTGGTTAGAGTGCAGTACTGCAGACTACTTCTGCTACCTGCCGGCTGCCTGCAATTTGGCAGTTCGAATCTCACCAGGCTCAAGGTTGATTCAGCCTTCCATCCTTCTGAGCAGGGATGAAATGCTTCCAGCTCTATCTGGCTCACAGAAGCCAGTAACACCAGCAGTGGGCAGTTCGGAGAGCCGGTAGCACTGGCGGCGGGAGGCTCTGCTCCCCCTCAAACCAGGACATCGTCACATCCCGGTTTTGACCATCTGCGCATGCACAGATGACGTCGCACACATATCAGCAAGCCGGTAGGAAAGGTAAGTACATTTCACCCTTGCTTCTGAGGTCGGTAAAAATGAGGACCCAGATTGTTGGGGGCAATATGCTGACTCTGTAAACCGCTTAGAGAGGGCTGTAAAAGCACTATGAAGCGGTATATAAGTCTAAGTGCTATTGCTAACATTGGACCAGTGTGATAGATCCTAACCCATCAATTTTTTAAGCTGCATCACCCCACCAGTGGTGGGTTCCTCCCGGTTCGGTCCGGTTCGGCAGTGCCGGTAGCAGTGATGATATGATGTCACCGAATCGGTTCTCTGCCCCCCCACCCTCCCCCCCCACCCACGTTATTCTTACCTTTTATTTGGTCCCACCCCCAATCTATTGCTGCCTCCTGAGTCCCAGCTGATGACTAGAGGGAAAAAAACTGTTTAAACTCTTGCCCCTTGGGGCTTCAAAGGGCCATTCTACAGCTGATCAAACAAATGAGTTGAGTCGTAAGTGCGAGGACTGGTCGTAAGTGCGAGGACCTTCCAGAAATGACTCTGACCAGCTAGCCACACCCACCTAGTCACATGACCTCCCAGCCACACCCACAAAATAAGCCACGCCCACAGGACCAGTAGTAAAAAAAATTAGAACCCACCCCTGCACCCCACCCACCCCATATTTAAAGGATCAGGGTCTTTGATTGCATGGAAATGGGTATCATTCTGACTTGTTTGAAAATCGCCCCCCACCCCCATCTCTGGTTTGTAAAGCATTTGAAGGAGAATGAATTTTCTGTTTCAGCGTTGATCCATAATTCCCTTTTTTTTTCCCCACAACCCTGTGCTCATCACAAACCAGTGAAAGAGATGAGAGAACAAAGACCCAAAGAAGAACAAAACACACACAAATACATACATACATACACACACACACACACACACACACACATCGAGGATGTGCTAAGTCAAGAGAGCAAGATGATTTTCGATGAGACGCAAAGACAAAATTGTGCTTAAGGGTGGAATCTGTGGTGAGGTTTGTGCTAAAATGTGCATTAGTTCCAGTTAATTTTCTTTGCCAAAAAAACCCTCCCAGTTTCATCATGTTTTTTTTTTCCTTTTCCTTTTCCTTTAAATATTCCTATTCTGATGGGCTATTTGGAGAACTCTTGTTTAGTTTTATGATCCCATGCTGTTTTTTTTCCTTTGCTGTGTAATCTTTTGGACAGGAACGTATTGTTTTCCTGATTCTCTGCAAGTTGCTCTAGGAAAAAGTTTGGCTGAAGAGCAGGATTTTAAACAGTTGAAAATACCAATCGATGTGCAGGAAGCCAAGCGATCAGACACTAAGCTAAATACAGTAGTGGCCAAAATTGTGGGAACCTTATAGGGAAAGTGTATTCTCTAAAACTAGCTAATAACACCACTTTTTTTGTAGTAGTAGTAGTACCATAAAATTATATATCAATGGAGAGAAAATTTAATCAAGAATGTAATGCAATAACTTTTACGAAGGATTTGCTATTAGAATAGCAGTTTCAGTATAAAGAAGACAAGTGAAACACGTAGAAAAAATGAGATATACAAAAATGATCACCATAGAAAAGACGAGATACACAAAAATTATCACCATGTCAGTTAATACTTAGTTGGGTAATCTTTAACATGAATTATGGCCTTACAATTTCTTCCCATGGAGTGAACCAAGCCTTTTAGTTCTGCAGCTGTTATCATGTGAAACCAAGATTGAAGGATTGCTTCTATTAACTGGGTTTTATTGCTGGATCGCTTCTGACTAACAAGTTTCTTTAGTTCTTTATTCCATATATTTTCAATTGAGTTAAGGTCTGGGCCATTCCAGCAGTGGAATATGATTATCTTGAAACTCCCCCCCCCACAAAAAAGTGGTGTTATTAGCCATCAAACCTCAAAAATACACTTTCCCCAAAAGGTTTCCACAATTTTGGCCACTGCTGTAGATTGGGGAGCAGGGTTGCTGGCAGGAAACTTTTTAAATACTTTTATTTTATAAATAAAATGAACAAGCCACCCTGAGTCTGGGAGATAAGCAACCATCTGAAGTTATTGAGGGAAGAAATTTTGTTTTTCCTTGCAATTTAAGATATTTTCCCACAAGTTCAAAGTTTACAATACTAGAAGTCAAGAATTCATGAAGCAGATTCTACAAGCGACCGGTTAGGAGATTGCCATTCACTTCCTGTTCGTCCTATCTGGGTAGAAATAGAAAAAAAAATAAGCATCTTATTTTGCGGAGAAAAACACGACGGTATTTTACATACTTTTGTTGTTGTTCGGGGTAGTGTAGGAAGTTTTACACCAAAATATATTTTATTCTTTTGCTGTCTCCATCTTCCCTTAAACATTAACAGAATCTGCAATGGATCGAGAATCAACCTCTCTGCTAGATAATTGATAGTCAAGTTGAAACTAAGTTAATCAAGTTAAAAATAGCAAAGGAGGAGGGGCAGGAATCTTTTACTCAAACTTCCTCAAACCCCCAAATAATTTACCCACACCTAATCCACATATCAAAGGAGAAGGTCTGTAAACACAAATAGAATCAATTACAATGGTCTCCTAGTGGAACTGCATGTTCACAAGAATAAACATTATAGATAACATATACTTACGCACACCCACGCCCCTCAAGTGTCACCCTAGAATCAGCGCGTACACACCAGCAGTGAAATCCAATTTTTTTTCTACTGGCTATGTGGGCGTGGCTTAGTGGGCTTGAAGTGGCTTGGTGGGCATGGCTTGGTGGGCATGGCAGGGGATGGATACTGCAAAATCTTGATTCTTACCCCACTCCAGAGGAAGGATATTGCAAAATCTCCATTCCCACCCCATTCTGGGACCAGCCAGAGGTGGTATTTGCCGGTTCTACGAACTACTCAAAATTTCCGCTACCGGTTCGCTAGAACCTGTCAGAACCTGCTGGATTTCGCCCCTGGTACACATACTTTCACACCGAGAATAAGTTCCCCTATAGAACAGTGTCACTGTACCCAGTTTTCTCTGCAGCTGCCCCGAAAGCAAACCTCTTCGCTTTGGAGAATAAATATTTTTCCTTTCTACACAGCTCTCTTGATTTCATTTATATTTATTCTTGCACAAAAACCCAGCTCGAGTTGGAACCCCAAATTATTCTTCTAAGGAGAAAAATCAAATGTCTCAGTGGTTGGTTTCAATTTATTTTACTACCGGTTCTGTGGGCGTGGCATGGCTTGGTGGGTGTGGCTTGGTGGGCGTGGCAGGGGAAGGATACTGTAAAATCTCCATTCCCACCCTACTCCAGGGGGAGAATATTGTAAAATCTCCATTCCCATCCCAATCCAGGGGAAAATTACTGCAAAATCTCCATTTCCTCCCGATCAGCTGGGACTTGGGAGATAGAGAATAGAGGGGGGCAGGGCCAGTCAGAATTTTTACTACCGGTTCTTCGAACTACTCAAAATTTCGCCTACCGGTTCTCCAGAACTGGTCAGAACCTGCTGAAACCCACCTCTGAAATGTCCCCATTCTCGTTCCTCACTCCTCCTTCCTTCTTTCTCCTCCTTCCTCCTTCCTCTCTCTCTTCTCTCTTCTCCCTTCTTCTCCCCTTTTCTCCCTTCTCCCTTTTCTTCCTCCTTCTCCTTCTCCTCGTTCCTCGCTTCTCCTTCCTCCTTTCTCCTCCTTCCTCTCTCCCTTCTCCCTTCTCCCCTTTTCTCCCTTCTCCTTTTTCTGCCTCCTTTTCCTTCTCGCTCCTCGCTCCTCACTCCTCCTTTCTCCTCCTTCCTCCTTCCTCTCTCTCTTCTCCCTTCTCCCTTCTTCTCCCCTTTTCTCCCTTCTCCTTTTTCTGCCTCCTTTTCCTTCTCGCTCCTCGCTCCTCACTCCTCCTTTCTCCTCCTTCCTCCTTCCTCTCTCTCTTCTCCCTTCTCCCTTCTTCTCCCCTTTTCTCCCTTCTCCCTTTTCTTCCTCCTTCTCCTTCTCCTCGCTCCTCGCTTCTCCTTCCTCCTTTCTCCTTCTTCCTCCTTCCTCTCTCCCTTCTCCCTTCTCCCTTTTCTCTCTTCTCCCTTTTCTGCCTCCTTTTCCTCCTTCTCCTCCTTCTTGCTCCTCGCTCCTCCTTTCTCCTCCTTCCTCTCTCCCTTCTCCCTTTTCTTCCTCCTCTAACTCCTCCTCCTTCTCCTCCAACTATGAAAATGAAAAACACACTTGAAGAGTTAAGATTGCTGTGTCCTCAAGATTATTGTTTTTTCTCTTCTGTCTTTTGGAAGTTCGCAGAAAAAGTGCGATGAATAATGGGAACTGAGAGCAAAAACAGGCAAAAGCGAGAGCTAGGCAGACCACAGAAAGGAAAAACACAGGAAGCTGAGATGTGACGGACCAATAAGATCAAGAAACCCACAGTTGTTTGCCTCAAAAATTTGTAAATGGCCCTGAGTCATTTCAGCGTGAGGTTCCTTTCTTTGGAACCACCTCTGCCTCCTAAACCCGGGTAGTAGAGAAGGAAAAAAACCAACAACATTCCCTAACAGAAAATTATGGGGAAATCCTTGGGAAAAACACAAGGGGAGGGCTGATCATTTGAAACCGAGTGTGAGAGTGTTGAAACTGTAATGGCTCCGGCTGCAATGTTTCATTTAAAAAAAAAATAATAATGAAAATTTATCTCTCCATTTAAATTTATTTTTAAAAATAGTGAAAATGTGAAATATCAGTTGCATAGGTATCAAAGGTGTCTATTGGGGAGGGGGGTGTTAGGTTTATGCACATTAACAGACACACATAGATATGTATAACTATAATGTTGCTAGTGTGTGTGTATACACACAGATAAATATACACATACACATACACAATATATGTATATGGAGAGAGAGAGAAAGAGATGCTAGATATAGATTAAATAGCTACATAGCTAGATAGATTATAGATAGATAGATAGATAGATAGATAGATAGATAGATAGATAATAGATAGATAGATAGATAGATAGATAATAGGTAGGTAGGTAGGTAGGTGGATAGGTAGAGATAGATGATAGATAGATAGATAGATAGATAGATAGATAGATAGATAGATAGATAGATAGATAGATGATAGATAGATGATAGATAGATAGATAGATAGATAGATAGATAGATAGATAGATAGGTAGGTGGATAGGTAGAGATAGATGATAGATAGATAGATAGATAGATAGATAGATAGATAGATAGATAGATAGATGATAGATAGATAGATGGATGGATAGATAGATAGATATAGATGAGAGAGAGCAACAGAGAGAGACAGAGACAGAGAGAGCAGAGAGGAAGAGACAGAGAGACAGAGAGAGACACACACACACAGACAGACAGAGAGAGAGAGAGAGAGACAGACAGAGACAGAGAGACACAGAGAGAGAGTCACAGAGAGAGAGACAGAGGGAGACAGAGAGAGGGAGACAGAGAGACAGAGAGACAGAGAGAGACAGAGACAGGCAGAGAGAGGGTGCGAGAGAGAGAGAGACAGACAGACAGACAGAGAGAGAGACAGACAGAGAGAGAGAGGCAGAGAGAGAGACAGAGACAGAGAGACAGAGAGAGGGAGACAGAGAGAGGGAGAGACAGAGAGAGAGAAGGAGACAGAGAGAGACAGAGAGAGAGACAGAGAGAGAGAGAGAGACAGAGAAAGAGAGAGAGAGAGAAGGAAAGTGTCCCGAGGTTATGTGATCACCTTTTGCGGCCAAGTCTAAGCACCCCATGGGCCAGATTTGGCCCACGGGCCTTGACTTTGACACCCCTGCTGCAGATGTTTCCAGGTGTATTTATCCATATGCTGGAGAAGGAAATCGCTGACAATCTGCAGCGCCTAAGACTTTGTTTCTGCTGGCACAGCAATTGATCAATGTAATTCTCATCAATCACTCTAACTAAAGAGCTTTCTGAAAGATTTTATGAAATCCATTTTTAGGGCAAGGGGGGGGGGGAAGGAAGCGCCCACATCCCAGCCTGTGTTCAAAAATCCATAAAATGATGTTTTCTGCAGATTGAGTTAAGAATTATGGCTCTACAAGGAACCTCAACAGTCATGAAAACAAAAGATACATGGGTCTTCCGTCCACTTAAGCCAACAATGGTTAGTTGTGGAGTTGCTCTTCCTGTTTACGGTGGCCTGATTCAAAGAAGAAAACTCAGCATTGCTGGACGAGGGTCAGGAGTGGGGGAGTTCCTGTGATGCCATCTGACCAGCATTTTCACTCAACCTGGGTAAGGTAAAGGTAAAGGTTCCCCTCACACACATGTGCTAGTTGTTCCCGACTCTAGGGGGTGGTGCTCATCTCTGTTTCAAAGCCAAAGAGCCAGCACTGTCCAAAGATGTCTCCGTGGTCATGTGGCCAGCATGACTCAATGCCAAAGGCGCACAGAACGCTGTTCCCTTCCCACCAAAGGTGGTCCCTATTTTTCTACTTGCATTTTTTACGTGCTTTCGAACTGCTAGGTTGGCAGAAGCTGGGACAAGTAACGGGAGCTCACCCCATTACGCGGCACTAGGGATTCGAACTGCTGAACTGCTGGCCTTTCTATCTAGGGCCTGGATACCTCTGCAGACAAAGGCACTGTAATTTAACACCAGCTGTCTGCAATTAAAGTAAGTTCGAATCTCACCAGGCTCAAGGTTGACTCAGCCTTCCATCCTTTCTAAGGTAGGTAAATTGAGGACCCAGTTTGTGGGGGCAATAAGCTGACTTTGTATAAAAATATACAAAAGTATGAAGGCTATTGCTTAACGCACTGTAAGCCGCCCTGAGTCTCCAGAGAAGGGCGGCATATAAATTAAAAAAAACAAAACAACAAGTTCAGCGTCTTAGCCACTGAGCCACCACATCCCCGTAATGTAACCCCTTAACGTGGGTAGAGCAGTCCTAATGGAAATAGCACCATCCCTGAGATGGGCAAAGCTGCGGTGCTTCTGCCAGCAAAAACGGAGCTCACAATGGCCGTGCGTGGCCCTCCTGACCACGGAGAGAGATAGAGATAGAGATAAAGACAGATGATGATGATAGATGATAGATGATAGATAGATAGATAGATAGATAGATAGATAGATAGATAGATAGATATAGATAGATGATAGATAGATGATAGAGATGAGATAGAGATAGATAGATGAGAGATAGAGATGAGAGATAGATGATAGATAGATAGATAGATAGATAGATAGATAGATAGATAGATAGATGATAGACAGATAGATATGAGATATAGATAGATGATAGACAGATAGACAGATGAGGTATAGATAGATAGATGATAGAGATGAGATAGAGATTGTTAGATGATAGATAGAGATGAGAGATAAATGATAGATAGATAGATAGATGATAGACAGATAGATATGAGATATAGATAGATGATAGACAGATAGACAGATAGAGATGAGATATAGATAGATAGATGATAGAGATGAGATAGAGATTGTTAGATAATAGATAGAGATGAGACATAAATGATAGATAGATAGATAGATAGATAGATAGATAGATAGATAAATAGATGATAGACAGATAGATATGAGATATAGATAGATGATAGACAGATAGACAGAGATGAGATAAAGATAGATAGATGATAGAGATGAGATAGAGATTATTAGATGATAGATAGATAGATAGATAGAAGAGAGAGAGAGAGAAATTCAGCATCTGCCCCCCCATTCCAGCATATATGCATGAACATGTCTTACATTCACTTTTTAAAAACTTTAAATTAGAAAGTTGGTTAAGGACATTTGTTTTAAATAAGCCAAGCTTCTGGATTTTACATGCACACACGTTTTTCTTTTTGAAAAAAGAAAAGAAATACCAATTGTTTTTTGTGGGGGCAGAGGATTGTTTTTATTTTTTTATTTAAAGTGACAAGGCTCCGTGGCTTCCTTTTTCCCATTTCACTTCAGGGTTATAAGCCAGGAGAAGGGCAATTCATCCTCTCTACTGGAAAGCAAAGAGCCACGTGGACTCTCCATCTCCCCTTCTCTACCCGCAACCCCCACAAGACCCTAAAAGTAGAAACCCAGCTTGTTGCAGCTGGAAGCTGGAAGAAACCGTGGAATTTCTGGCTGGCGGAGTGAGTGTCTGGAACAGTTGGGCAAACTCAGTAGCTAGAGGATAAGTGTTGGAAAGAATAGAGCAGTGTTTGTCTGTGTTTCTTAACCTTGAAGACGTAACAGTAACAGTAACAGAGTTGGAAGGGACCTTGGAGGTCATCTAGTCTAACCCCCTGCTCGGTGCTCACGCAGACCTGTACTAGGGATTCGAACCGCCGAACTGCCAACCTTTCTGATCGACAAGCTCCGTGCCTTAGCCACTTGAGCCACCAATTTGGTTCAACTCCCAGAATTCCCCAGCCAACATTGTTTACAGAAACTTTACACAAATACCCCAGGCCATCACTATACTGTATGTATTTTATCCTCGTAGGTGTTTCAGGAGAATCACTGAACACTGAGCGCTGAAAAGAGCCTTGGTAGCGCAGCAGAATAAAGTGCTGTTAAGTAGCACAAGCTGCCTGCAATTACTGCAAGTTCAAATCTCACCAGGCTCAAGGTTGACTCAGCCTTCCATCCTTTCGAGGTAGGTAAAATGAGGACCTGGATTGTGGGGGCAATAAGCTGACTTTGTATAAAAAAGAACACCGCTTAGGGGGGGCCCGAAAGCCCTACTAAGCAGGTATATACAAAAGTATGAAGGCTATTGCTTAACACATTGTAAGCCGCCCTGAGTCTCCGGAGAAGGGCGGCATATAAATCGAACCAATAAATAGATAAATATTCAATCTGATGTACATCCTGTATGGAAGATCACATCAGATTAGACAGATTAACACAGTTCGTCTAATCCAACCCGCTTCCCACCCAAGCAGGAGACCGTACACCATTTCTGACAGATGGCAGTCCAGTCTCTTCTTGAAAGCCTCCAGTGATGAAGCTCCCACAACATCTGAAGGCAACTTCTGTTCCATTGGTTGATGGTTCTCACTGTCAGGAAATTTCTCCTTATTTCCAGGTTGAATCTCTCCTTGATCAGTTTCCATCCATTATTCCTTGTCTGGCCTTCAGGTGCCTTGGAAAATAGCTTGACCCCCTCCTCTCTGTGGCAGCCCCCCAAATATTGGAACACAGTCTCCCCTGGTCCTTCTCTTCACTAGACTAGCCATGCCCAGTTCCTGCAACCATTCATCGTATGTTTTAGCCTTCAGTCCCCTCATCATCCTGGTTGCTCTTCTCTGCACTGTTTCTAGAGTCTTAACATCTTTTTTATAGTGTGGTGACCAAAACTGGATGCAGTACTCTATATATCGGAAAGCATGCTGGGAATTCTGGGAGCTGAAGTCTGGACATCTTAAAGTTGCCAAGGTTGAAAAACACTCTTATTAGAATATGCTTATTATATCCTCCTCTTTCCCAGATCTTAAACAGCTAGGAAAAATCATTCAACTTTCATGCACATCTGCTGGTGCATTCCAGTCATTTCAACTTTGCGTAGCTGCGACCGGACCAGGCTGCCACAGTGCAGAATGGGAGCAAATGTATTGACGCCAGGCCTCTCGGTAACCCTGAGTGGGTGGAACGGCAAATGTAGATTCTCTACCCCTGGCATGAAAAAAACCCCCTTCTTTGTGTGCCAATTGCATCAGCTAAGGGACTTTTGAAGAAAGCCAAGGGACTTTGGAGAGAAAAAGAAAGATGAAGAAAGATGAAGAAAGAAAGAAAGAAAGAAAGAAAGAAAGAAAGAAAGAAAGAAAGAAAGAAAGGAGAGAAAGAGAAAGAAGGAGAAAGAAAGGCAAAAGAAAAGGAAAGAAAGAAGAAAGAGAAAGAAAGAAAAAAAGAGAAAGAAAGAAAAAGGAAGGAAGGAAGGAAAGAAAGAAGGAAGGAAAGAAAAAGAAAGAAAGAAATAAAAAAGAAAGAAAGAGAAGAGAAGAGGAGGAGGAGAATGGAAAGAGAGAAACAAATGAAGAAAGGAAAGAAGGAAGGAAGGAAAGAAAGAAAGAAAGAAAAAGAAAGAAAAAAGAAATAAAGGAGGAGGAGATGGAAAAGGAGGAGGAGGAGAATGGAAAGAGAGAGAAACAAAGGAAGGAAGGAAGAAAAGAGCTAGAAAGAGAATGAGGAAGAAAGAAAGAGAAAGAAAGAAAGAAAGAAAAAGAAAGGAAGAAAGAAAGAAAAAAGGAAGGAAAGAAAGAAAAAGAAAGGAAGGAAGAAGAAAGAACAGTGGAGAAGAGTGGGAGAATGGAAAGAGAGAAACAAAGGAAGGAATGAAAGAAGGAAGGAAGGAAAGAAAGAAAGAAAGAAAGAAAGAAAGAAAGGAGGAGGAGATGGAAAAGGAGGAGGAGGAGAATGGAAAGAGAGAGAAACAAAGAAAGGAAGGAAGGAAGGAAAAGAAAGCTAGAAAGTGAATGAGGAAGAAAGAAAGAAGAGAGAGAGAGAGATAGGAGAGATGAAGGAAGGAAGGAAGGAAGGAAGGAAGGAAGGTAGGAAGGAGAAAGCTTCTCCTCTTTCATCCTATTGGCCAGTTTTGGTGGACTGAAGGGCTGTATTTTCAGGGACACACACACAGAGAGCACAATCAGTCCGTCAGTTCCTCCTTCCCCAGCACATAGAAGCCGAGCGGCCCTTTTCTCTTCTTCTGTGGCCACCTCGTGCCAGGGGCTGCTGGCACGAGGTTGCCCAGGCCACAGATGAAGCTACATTCTCCCAGCACTAAACCACGACCAAGACTCTGCTAACCTTTTCCGTCCTCGACCACAACACTCTTGGCCTCTCTTTGTGAAGAGAGTCTGCACTCCATCGTTGGGGCTTTGATTCCTCGTACTCAGCTGACTCTTCCCTTTCCTGGCCTTTGGCATTTTGCTGCAGTGCCTTGCAAAGGTCACGGTGATGACTGAATAATTTGCAAACGATCAAGTTCCACGCAAATTAGGGCAGATTTTTTTTTTTTTTTTGGCTTTCCTAAATTAGCAGAGAACAGGAATCCTTTGTGGGAAAACCACAAAGAGGATCCGGCTGTCAACAGGAGAACAGCTGGCTTACTTGACGATGCAAAGAATTTAGGATCTGGAGCAGTGGTGAAATCCAATTTTTTTTACTACTGATTCTGTGGGCGTGGCTTGGTGGGCATGGTGTAGCTTGATGGGCGTGGCAGGGAAAGGATACTGCAAAATCTCCATTCCCACCCCACGCCTGGGGAAGGATACTGCAAAATCCCCATTCCCTCCCGACTCCAGGGGAAGGATACTGCAAAATCTCCATTCCCATCCCACTCCAGGGGAAGGATACTGTAAAACTGTTCAGCCAAATTATTTAATTCGTTTTAATCTATTTTAAATTTTGTATTTATATGTTTTATTCTATGGCTGTTCACCGCCCTGAGTCCTTCGGGAATAGGGCGGTATACAAATTCAAATAAATAAAATAAAATAAAAAAATAAAATCCCCATTCTCACCCCACTCCTGGGGGAAGAATACTGCAAAATCCCCATTCCCTCCCCACTCCAGGGGAAGGATACTGCAAAATCCCCATTCCCTCCCGACTCCAGGGGAAGGATACTGCAAAATCTCCATTCTCACCCCACTCCAGGGGAGGGATATTGCAAAATCCCCATTCCCACTCCACTCCAGGGGAAGGATATTGCAAAATCTCCATTCCCACCCCACTCCTGGGGGAAGGATACTGCAAAATCTCCATTCCCACCCCACTCCAGGGGAAGATTACTGCAAAATCCCCATTCCCTCTCCACTCCTGGGGAAAGGATATTGCAAAATCTTCATTCCCACCCCACTCTGAGGCCAGACAGAGGTGATATTTGCCGGTTCTCCGAACTGCTCAAAATTTCCGCTACCGGTTCTCCAGAACCTGTCAGAACCTGCTGGATTTCATCCCTGATCTGGAGGATGTTATCATGCAACGGCAGGTTTGCGTTCCCTGGGCATACACCATCGGTGTTTAATGTAACAAATAGGCCATGACTTTGGGCATGGATATAATCCCAACTGTTACGTTGCACCAACTGGTGAGATGTTGGTTCCGTCAAATCTGTCAAACGTCAGAGAAATCAGGAGATTCGGGCAGTTCAAATGAGTGTAAAGATGTATTGCAAGTTTAAGTTCTCTACAAGAATCTGACCAACTAACGGGAAAAGCAAATTGGCGGGAGAGAAGAATCAAATAAATTCAAGGTGGGCTGGATTTAGATCTCCTGTGGGCACACAGGGACTCATGACTGATGACGCATTTGACCCTTCTCTCAGAGCTCAGCCTGGTCAACTCCTCCAAAATCCTCTTGGTGATTCTATGGGCCAGGTTGTCTCCCCACATCTTCCGATCTCACGCTGCTTCTTTGAGTTTTTCTATGCTCTGGCTGGTGTCAGCTTTGATGGTATCCAGCCTCCGTGTTCTTCGGTGGCCTGGTTTCCTTTAACCGCCAACTCTTCCAAACATAATTTGTCAGCTGCCATCTCACTAGCGCTCGGTGCCAGAACTCTAGGGAGGGGGACTGGTTGGGAGGTGGGGAGGTCTCAAGGGAAACGAAAAGTATCTCCCTGAGAAGCGGCTTCAAGGTCAACCATCTGGGAACGGAACGCAGCTGCACAGCAACCTACACTTGAAGTGACCATTCTCAAAACATCTTCTTTGAATTTGATTGGACATGAGGGGAAGCACCTAAGAGAAGGGAAAGTTAGACTTGGGGATTTTGGCGTACGATTTTCAATTCCGGCTTTGCATTATTGTAATTCACTTGACTTCTAGCAAACTATACCTTTCTCAACAAATTGAGCCAAGGATCTTTTTTTTTTACTTAGAGATTCAAGCTGAGGCAGGTCTGACATAATTGCTTTTTCCAGTGAATTCTCCCTCATGACATAGCCAAAGTGGTCCTATCTCTCTTGCGCATTAATAAAAGTTGGGATCTTTACATAAGATGCAGTAACCCTAGAATATTTGTGGCTCAGGATTGAACTATGGGCATTCCTGGTATTCTCCAAGCTTGGTTTTTTTCTTGTAGACCTTTCATTGCCAAACTAGGTTACATCATCAGTGCTAATAGATGCAGTCAATGCCATGCTGCCACTGAACAGAACTTTTAAGAGTTGGAAGGGACCTGGTAGGTCATCTAGTCCAACCCCCCATGGCCCAAGCAGGAGACCCTACACCATTTCTGACAAATGGCAGTCCAATCTCTCCTTGAAAGCTTCCAGTGATGAGGCTCCCACAACCTCTGAAGGCAACTTCTGTTCCATAGGTTGATTGTTCTCACTGCCAGAAAATTAGGTTGAGTCTCTTCTTGATCAGTTTCCATCCATTATTCCTTGTCTGGCCTTCGGGTGCTTTGGAAAATAGCTTGACCCCCCCACCCTCCTCTCTGTGGCAGCCCCTCAAATATTGGAAGATTGCTATCATGTCTCCCCTGGTCCTTCTCTTCACTAGACTAGCCGTGCCCAGTTCCCTGCAACCATTCTTCTTATGTTTTAGTCTCCAGTCCCCTCATCATCTTGGTTGCTCTCCTCTGCACTCTTTCTAGAGCAGTGATGGCAAACCTTTATGTTGTAGGGTGCCGAATGACACCTATCATGCAACACCCCCCTGGACGCCCTGCACATGCGAGCATGACCCCCTGCGCTCCCCCCACCTGCCACGCATGCGCACATGATGCTACCCACTGCCCTGCCCCCCCCCCCCCCCGTTTTGGGCCTAGTAGGCCTTCCTGCAGCCTCCTGGGACCAAAAACGGGCCATGGGGGGGGCACGCCACACCCCCATGCTCCCCTCCAACCCCGCATATGTGACCCCCCCCCCGCAAGTGTGCACAATCCTCCGTGCATGCATGCGTGTCCCCCCCATGCGCCCGGCCACCCACACATGCGCAGCAGAGACCCAAAAATTAGCTGGCTGGTGGGAGACGTATGTGCATGCATGGTGGAGCTGAGTTGGGCTAATGTGGATAAAAGAAAGGAAGCATACAGAGTCAGATATATGAGCTCTAAAGGACCCTCTCTATTCACATTATTATAAGGGGAAGACGTGCTTAGATACATGAACTTTGAGAGAACCTCTCCATTCACATTATTATAAGATAGAAAAGTGCTTGTTGGAAATTATATTAACAAACAGTTAAACCTCCTTAAGTGGTAATATATCTTCTGATGAGACCTAGATGTCACGAAAGGACAGCCATATGGAAAACATCTGAGTGACCTCACTGTGAATGACACAAAGACCTATATGTTACAAAGAGTTACTTAATCCAATAAACTTACCCAAGGACAGCAGTAACTCTCCCATTAACAACTACAAGCACTTAAGAAAAGTTGTGTGGCTAAGATAATTTTATAAACTAAAATTAATGGTTTAAGTAATTAGATGAATATATTATCCAATGTATGTAACCATACTGGGAAAATCGGATGTATGATCTCATGTTAACTATATATGGAAAATGTATGATCTCACTGAATCCTTTGTCTTAGAAATGTATAAAACCAGTTGTATCAGAGTTCTCTCCTTGTTCAAAGCTTCAGGTACAAAACTGGCTCTGAACCTTGCGCAATAAAACTGTCTCTGGCTGACCCAGGAATGTTGTTTGGGCTCATCATTCCACAACAGGGCGATGGCTTGCATTCTCGCAGAGAGGGCTCTGCATACCAGCTGTGGCATAGGTTTGCCATCACGGTTCTAGAGTCTCAACATCTTTTCTTTAGTGTGGTGACCAAAACTGGATGCAGTACTCTAGGTGTGGTCTTACTAAGGCTTTATAGAGCGGTATTAGTACCTCCCTTGATCTTGATTGTATCCCTCCGTTAACGCAGTTAGGATTGCATTGGCTTTTTTTGGCTGCTGCCACACATTCCTGGCTCATATTTAACTGGCTGTCCACTAAGACTCCAAGATCCCTCTCTGACAGTGGTGGGATTCAGCCAGTTCGCACCTATTCGGCAGAACCGGTTGTTAACTTTCTAAGCAGTTCGGAGAAGAGATCTTATTTTGTTTTTTTCCACTTTACAGGGCTAATCCTGTAAGGAAGGCAGGAAGGAAACATTCTGGTGGTGTTTCTAGCCTAATCTTTATTGCCCTGCTTACAGAAACTGCCTCTCCGGTTAACCCTTATTACATTGTAACAGCTAAGGCGAAGCGCTCATCGACGTGAGTGACATTGAGTTGGCCACACCCACACGATCACATGACCACCGAGCAACGCCTACCAGCTGGTCATTAGGGCAGAGGACCGGTTGTTAAATTATTTGAATCCCACCACTGCTCTCAGAGTTAAGGTTTAAAAAAACAGGCACAAGGGTGGCCATGGTGCTGCAATGGAAGCTCTGCAGTTTTATTAGCATCACATCCCAAAACAAGGAGTTCCTATTGTATGATTGTGGTTGTCGTGTTGATTTTTTTTTGACCTTGCAGAAACCTCTATGACTTTATCCATATATTTACCTTGGTATCGTTGTTTTTCTGTCCTGTGTTACTTTTGCATGTTTTTCCCCCCTAATGTTTTAGTTATTGCAAGCCAGCCAGAGTTGGTGGGAGCTGGGCAGCATCTAGCCTTGGTGGTGCAGCAGACTAAAGCACTGTTAAGTAACACCAGCTGCCTGCAATTACTGCGAGTTCGAATCTCACCAGGCTCAAGGTTGACTTAGCCTTCCATCCTTCCGAGGTAGGTAAAATGAGGACCCGGATTGTGGGGGCAATAAACTGACTTTGTATAAAAAAGAACACCGCTTAGGTGGGGGGGGGAGGCGAAAGCCCTACTAAGCAGGTATATACAAAAATATGAAGGCTGTTGCTTAACGCATTGTAAGCCGCCCTGAGTCTCCGGAGAAAGGGCGGCATATAAATCGAACCAATAAATAAATAAATAAATCTAAATTAATAAATTACTATTATTTTCAGACACCGGGTGAGGGGAGCATGTTTTTCAAACGAAAGCACCCCTTCTGAACCGAAAATCAAAATAATCCTTAGGGCAGAGCACTTGATGATGTTACCTAGTTGGGTAATGAAACGCTCAGAGAACACTAAGGCCCCCACGTCAGCCTTGAGCTGCAAATATTCTATCAAAATAAGCCTGGTGGTGTTTTTTTTTTTTTTAAAGACCACATTAGATCCAAAGGCGAATCCCCAAACCAGATTTCTTTCTGGTTTTTGGCTACCACAAACTAACACAAGCTCCCCTCTCAAACCAGAAATAACGGAAACAAAACAACTTTGATCCTCTACTTTATGTATGCATGCTGCCACCTTCTGGTATTATACAGAAAAAGAAGAAATTCCCTCCCAAAATAAATTCATTTTATATTAGCAGCAAGTGGGACGCAGGGGAGGGAAGGAATCCCTTTGCTTTGAAGTGACCCATTTCAGGGAAGTCGGAAAGCAAAAAAGAAAAAAAACCCAACAAACCAACAACTATATATTTAAAAAGGTAAAACAGGACTTTGTGAAATTGTAAGAAAAGACCTTCTTACGTCTGTGCTTGGCATTCACAATTCTAACCCAGGTGCTGCAACTATAAGAAGCAAGAAAATGCAAAATTTTTTTAACCCCGTGTGGGGAAAAAAAGAGAAGTTTAGCTGAACCAGCTGCAATTTCTTCTCATTTCACGTTTCCGGGAGAGGATGAGGAAGAAGACTTTAGCGGTGGTGCTTTCCAGAAGGAGGCGGAGAGGCAGGAATTACCAGAAACGTGTCCAGGAAGCCCTTGACTTAGGAACACAACCGAGCCCCGAATTTCCATTGCTAAACAAAGCAGTTGTAAAGTCCACTTTATGACTTGCCATGGTTGTTAAGCGAACCACGAGGTCGTTAAGCCAATCTGGCATCCCTCTGTTGACTTTGCTTTTCAGAAGCTCCCTAAGGAAGTTTGCAAATGACAATTTCAGGACCTCAGGATGTGGCAACCATTACAAAGGCCTGCAGGTTGCCAAGCCCCCCCCCTCCCAATTTTGATCATGTGACTCTGAGGATGCTGCCACAGTTGTAAGTATGAGAACTGGGCATACGTCACTTTTTTTCCAGTGCCATAGTAACTTTGAACAGTCATTAAACGAATGGGTGTAAGTGGAAGACTCCCTGTATAAGATTTATCTAATGAACAGACTGTCTGCCCCAAATTCTTCAAAATGAGTAGGTATAAGTAATAAGCTTCTGCTAAACTCTAATTTGTGGTCCTGAAACTTTTGGTTGGGCTTCGTTTATGACAAAAACAATTGCAAACCGGGAGTTTTATGGAGAGTAAGGAACCTTCCACATGGCCTTAGTGAACCTGAAGGCCAGACAAGGAATCATGGATGGAAACTGATCAAGGAGAGATTCAACCTAGAAATAAGGAGGAATTTTCTGACAGTGGGAACAATCAACCAATGGAACAGAAGTTGCCTTCAGGAGTTGTGGGAGCTTCATTACTGGAGGCTTTCAAGGAGAGATTGGACTGCCATTTGTCAGAAAATGTGTATTGGGTCTCTTTCTTGGGTGGGGGGTTGAACTAGATGACCTGCAAGGTCCCTTCCAACTCTTGTTATTCTGTTAACCTTATAGGTAGTTTTCAGTTAGAAACCCTTTAGAGTTGCAATGGACCTCCCTATAGCTACATACAATCCCTTTCCTAAGTTAGGTCCCTTCTGGCTCTATTCTGATTAAAGTTGTAAATCAAGGACTACCTGTACTTCCCATATATGCCATAGATGTGAAGCATTGGCACGGGAATTAGTGGCGTTCTCCTGCCTGAGAAGCTGCTCCATTTATGACTGTGGATCTTCTGCTAGTCATTATTAAGACTGGAAGGAATGAGCAACAGACCTTGTTCCTCTGTGGAGGGATGCACAGATCTGTACACAATCATGCAAAGAAGGCATGATTCTTCATCTTTCTTTGACCTGACCATACCTGCCCACATTTTCCAAGTAAGAGTCTCTATACAGGTAGTCCTAAACCATTCATTTAGTGACCGTTCAAAGTTACAACGGCACTGAAAAAAGTGACTTACGATGGTTTTTCACACGACCGTTGCAGCCTCCCCATGGTTACGTGATCAAAATTCGGGGGCTTGGCAACTGGTTCGTATTTATCACGGTTGGTGTCCCAGGGTCATGTGATCATCTTTTGCGACCTTCTGACAAGCCACGTCAATGGGGAAGCCAGATTTACTTAACAACTGTGTTATTAAGAATGACAGCAATTCACTTAATAACTGTGGCAAGAAGTTCACAAAATGGGACAAAACTCACTTAAGAAACAGAATAACAGAGTTGGAAGGGACCTTGGAGGTCTTCTAGTCCAACCCCCTGCATAAGCAGGAGACCCTATACCATTCTGGACAAATGGCTGCCCAATCTCTTAACTTCCAGTGTTGGAGCACCCACAATTTCTGGAGGCAAGTCATTCCACTGATCAATTGTCCTCGCTATCAAGAAATTTCCCCTTAGTTCTAGATTGGTTCTTTTCTCGATTAGTTTCCATCCAATGAAATGTCTCGCTTAGCAACAGAAATTTTGGGTCACCTGTGGTTGTAAGCCGAGGATCGAAAAATACGTTCTCCTGCATTTGCTTCTACTAGTTTTTATTCCATTCCAGGCCACAAGATTTGCTTTCACATTTCATTTCAAAGAAGAATCCGAGAGGCCTTTCCCGTGGTCAGCAGATTGTGCTCGTTTTGATGATCAAAGGGAGGCGTGGACTGTCTCCATTGCAGCCTTTATCTTCCCTGCAGTCTGCAGCCAGGCTGACTCCTCACTCTCTTGTTCAATCCCAGGAAAGGATGTCATGAGAAAAACCCCATCGGCTGGCCTGCCCCAGTAGAAAGGACAGCTTGCCAAGGGAGTTGTCAGAGTGATAAAAAGATGAGTCAGTGAAAGCCACATCAGCCGCGGCCCATCCTTGGCTGCTTCCCACAACCGAGTCAGTTCAAAGCAACCAAGAGAAATCCTCAAACATTCCGAGAATAAGATAGCAATTAACAGACACCTCTTTCCAAAAGGGAAGAACAATTCAACCCAAGCAACTTTCAACACCGCATTAATTTAACCCAGAGATGCCATAGACCAGGGGTGTCAAATTCAAGGCCCGGGGGCTGGATCTGGCCTGTGGGGATGCCCTGGAAACCGGAAGGACTGGCTCGCAGTGCCTCTGCCAGAGAAAACGGAACTCCGTTTTCGCAGTCAGAGGGTTGCAGGAGGCCATCACAGCCTAAAACGGAGCTTGCAAGGGCCGCGGGAGGCACTCCCGAGCTCCGTTTTCACTGGCAGAGGGTTGCAGGAAGCCATCACAGCCTAAAACGGAGCTTGCAAGGGCCGCGGGAAGCGCTCCCAAGCTCTGTTTTCACTGGAAGTGGGTTGCAGGAGGCCATCACAGCTGAAAACGGAGCTTGCAAGGGCCACGGGAGGCACTCCCGAGCTCCATTTTCGCTGGCAGAGGGTTGCAGGAAGCTGCCACAGCTGAAAACAGAGCTTGGGAGACCGTTTTCATTGGGCGAGCCCTCGGGCAACCACAGGCGCCCCCAGCACGAGTGACGTCAAACTGGCCATACCCACCCCAGCCCCCCAAGGCCAAACATAATCCTGATGTGTCCCTCAATGAAATCGAGTTTGACATCCCTGCCATAGACCAAAACTAGGACCTCTTCTATACAGCCAAAACGAGGGCATCAATGTCTTATCTTCAGCACGAACATGTGCTTTGTGTTCATATCAAGTGTATCATGGGTTAGTGTCATTTTCAAGTGTTGGCTATCATCACAACTTCTTTACGTTATGGTTTCAATAAAATAACATGGCAAACATGGCTGAAATTTGGCAATATTAGCACTGATATCATGCCTATTCTACCGTCTTTGGAAAGGTTTTGGCTATTATTATTATTTGTTTTAAAAGGCAAATTTTTAAGAGTTTAATTTGGCGTCCTCTAAGGCTGGGGGTTCCAACCATAGCAACTTTTAAGACTTGTGGACTTCAACTCCCAGAATTCCTCAGTTAGACATGCTGGCTGAGGAATGTTGGGAGTTGAAGTCCACAAGGTTAGAGACCCCCGTTCTAAGAGTAAGATAAATGGGCTGTCGATGCTATTTTAGCAAGTCTCTTTTGAGATTTGATTCCACAAAAGGTCTTTCCAGAGATTGCAGAGAAGACAAACCTAGAACTGGACTGCAGCTTTAAAGCAGCTACATCAATGCAGCTGCTTTAAAGAGTTGTTGGCAGGTTCTAGATTCATGTTCCTGTGTGGTCCATAGCGCTTTTCCAAGTTATTTCTTAAACAACCGTGTGTGCTTTACATCTCCGTTCCTAAGGCACTTCAGAACTGGAATACAAATAAATCATTTGAGGTAGCTGTGTGTTGCATGCAAGATACACGAACCCCTTTTGTAAAGCTGGACAGCAAAAACAACGCAAAAGCAGTTCAAGAATAGCACAAGAAAAGCCAAGTTGAAGACACAATTGTTCCTAGACAGTCGCTGGACGTGCACAAAACATTGTGTTGTATCTTAACTGCATCCAGATTCCAATTTTGCAGGATTGGTTAACTTCTGGCAGATTATTGGCCTGTGAGTACAGATTTCACCCCAAATCCACAGTGTATGATGAAATCAGTGTCATCCAGTACCTGAAGATACTGTGTGTGATAAACATCTGTCTATTATGATACCTAATTAAAAAATAATTGAAAGGAGGAGTGGCAAGTCGCACCCTTGCTTAAATATATCTAAAAAGCTCTATAAACTGGTGAAAGCAACGGGGAAACTAGAGCTGTCATCCAGAGTCGGCTTCCTCAGTCGTCCCCACCGCAAATCTTGAGCAAGGTGCGTCGATAATCCCCAGAACTATCTGACTGTAATAAAAAGAGGAAGAGTAATATTATTTTCAAAGTGCTTACAGCCCACTGCCACAATTACACAGACAAGCCTCATTTTCCTCGCCTTTGAGATGGAGATTTATTGCAGACTTCTTAAAAGCACTCCGGTTTTTATTTTAGTAGTTTTAGGTTGCTTGTTTCCACCACCACCTCGCCTCCCTCTGGTTATTTAAAATTTGATTTCCAGTTTGGAACAAGCACTGATCCATGGAGCACCTGTCCAATTTCAATGATATTTTCAAACCTACCGAGGGTTGAACCTGTTTCCTAAGAATACCAGTCACAGGGGTGAAAACAGAAGCTGCCTAAAATTACATCGGTGGCTAACCCAAATCAATATTTCAGAAGTGCTCCCAAATGTTTTTGTGCTCTCTCTGTCCCTACTGTTGTGGCCTGTCAGCGGCCTGTGGAGCTGGTAGCTGATTCCGACAGCGAGGAGGCTGGTGTGGTGCTGCGCCAGCAGCCTGTGCAGCTGGCACTCGAGTCAGACAATGAGGAGTCTGGAGAAGATGTGGTGCCAGAGGTGGGGATTCAGCCAGGGCCTTCAGAACCTCCAGAAGCTGCCATAAGTGAAAAGGAAGAAGAGGAGGAGTCTCTTCTCGATGCACGGGCGTGCAGACAAAAGGCAGGAATGGCTCCTCAGGAGGAGGTCTCCTTGAGAGTAAGGCTTGGGGCTAATTGGCCACTCCCTTAGCCTATTTAAGGAAGGTCGACAACTGAGGCAATTTGCAGGGAACAACTTCGTTCACTCTCCTTTGCGTCCTGATCTTAGTTCTCTTATCAGTTTCCTGCAAATTGCTTCTGGGCTTTCTGCCAACCATAGTAAGATTACGATTATTTATTCTTTGGATTCTTGTAGGCTGTTAAGAAAGTTAATTAATAGCCTTTGTTTGAAAAGGACTGATTTAATTTAGTAAACTAAGGTTTGTACAGACTTTGTGTGTGCTGCGTTCTTTGGGATCGTAGCTGGGGCAGAACACCTACTGACACTAACTTTCTCTGTCCCTACTGACACTAACTTTGTGTCTGCCTTACGCAACTCCGTAGCACACAGCGTTGCGGAAAAGCTATCACAAAATCCTTCTGTGTAACAGGAATTCTGAAATCTGTAGCAGTTTGTTTGTTTTATCATTCTCCGAACATTCACCCATGCAGTGAAGGGAGAAAGAGATATCATTTGTCAACCGATATCACAAAATCTCTCCGTGCAGAACTCAGAAAATCCCTTTTCATTTTGAGAGACATCCACAATGATCGGTTCCAACTAGGCCCGCTGAACACATTTGCAGCCCTCCTCGGTACCTATCGCGTTAAGCCCTAATGCAGTTTGCTTCGTCGCCGCATGAGGTTTGTTCCCTGGGATTTGTAAACACGGGAGCAAACCAGAGCTTAGCGAAATCAACCTGCTTTCACAGCGTGTGAATGAGCTTCATTGGCGCTAACACACAAAGCTAGTCTCCCCGGTAACGTGGATTAACAAATCAGGGGGTGCAGGCCATATAAGGGAAGCAGAAGAGAGTGGTTTGTCCCTGTGCTACACGGAAGCAGCCATCATTTCGGTGCGACTGCACAGAATTATGGGCGTGCTGAAAATGGTGGCCACTTTTGGGAGGACAGCCACATGGGTGGGGAGTAGGCCCAAGCCTGCGTGGACCCTGTGGGACAGGATGGGGGGTGGATGTAGAAAGACAGGGTGCTACAGCTTCCTCATAAGGGTGAATGTTGGCGGGCGGGCGGCACCAGTTGTAAATTCGAAACGGGGTCATATTTGGCTTTGGGTGTGTGTGTCTGTCATAACTTTGAAGCAGTGGTGAAATCCACATTTTTTTACTACTGGTTCTGTGGGTGTGGCTTGGTAGGTGTGGCAGGGGAAGGATACTGCAAAATCTCCATTCCCACCAGGGGTGGGTTCTAAATTTTTTTACTACCGGTTCTGTGGGCATGGCTTATTTTGTGGGCGTGGCTTGATGGTCATGTGACAATTATTTAGGATTTACTTTTACTTTACTTTACTTTTATTTGATTTATATACCGCCCTACTCCCGAAGGACTCAGGGCAGTGAACAGCCAACAATAAAATACATACATACAAAATTTAAAAAGGAGAAATAAAATAGAATTAAATGGTTTGGCCCAGACAGATTAAAACCCCAATCAATTTAAAACAAATTTAAACTTTGAGTATTCAAAATATTAAAAAATATTAAAATATTAAAATTGTTTAAAAAGAGGGAGAAAATTAGGCCAGGCCCGCCTGGTGAAATAAAAAGGTCTTTAGAGCGCGGTGGAAGGTGCACAGATCCGGGATCCTCCGTATCTCCGGGGGGAGCTCATTCCAAATAGTAGGTGCCCCCACAGAAAAGGCTCTTCCCCTGGAGAGGGGATTTAGCAGAGGTACTGGTTTACCAGGCTTTTAACTGCTTGCAGAGCTGTACCAATCTACCCATTTATTTTTGCAGGCACTGATCTACTCATGTATTTTTGCAGGCACCGGTCTACTCATTTGTTTTCTTTTAACACTGATCAGCTGTAGGGCGGCCCTTTGAAGCCCCGCAAGAGTTTAAACAGTTTTTTTTCCCTCTAGCCATCAGCTGGGACTCAGGAGGCAGCAATAGATTGGGGGTGGGGGCAAATAAAAGGTAAGAATAACACCTGCCACCATCACTACCGGATCGGGCGATCCGGTCCGAACCGGGAGCATTTCAGCCCTGACTTACGCCTAGGAATTTGTAGAGTCCCTGAAAACATGAACTGAAAGTACTCACACTAATAGCAGAATGCAGAGACTCTCCGAAGAGGTTCTTGTATTCCTGTCGAATATCCAGAAGATCAATTTCTGATCTGGATACTAGAATTCTGCTCAATGTGATTTCATCAGTTCCAGGTCCCTGTAAACAAAGGAGGGGGGGGGGGAAAAGCCTCATTAACGAGGAGTTTTTAAACACTGCTTTCAAAAACGCAAAAGCGCACATATTTTTACACCAGAGACCCAAACCGCTTTCAATATTCAAAACATGAGCAGGTCATTTTTTAAAACTCAAAAGATTTATGGCATTTGATCTTGATCCCTAATAAGCGATCAAGAAAATGTGGTTTAGATCAGGGGTCTCCAACTTTAGCAACTTTAAGCCTGGCGGACTTCAACTCCCCAAATTCCCCAGCCAGCAAAGCAAAGCTGGCTGGGGGAATTCTGGGAGTTGAAGTCCGCCAGGCTTAAAGTTGCCAAGACCCCTGGTTTAGATAATATCTAAGTATATATGCCTGGTTTTATCTATAATGATCCAAAGCTGCCTTCCGTAGTTCCTGGACTACAACTTGGTCATTAAGCGAAGCGGTTGCTGAGTAAAATCCTGACTGTGCTTACAAACTCTTACTTCAGCTTTTCTTCGCTTTACAGACTCGCAAAGATCATAAATCTGAGATGGGTTGCAAAGTTATTTTTTTCCATGACTGTTGTAATTGCAAAGGTCACTGTACAAAACAGTCACTAAATGAGGACTGGCTGTATTAACATATGATAGACACATAGGCTGACCGGGGCTCTATTTACATGCTGAGCTGACCCTGATGATTGAATAAAATTATTTTCTGGATTTGTACAATCCATCTGACCAAGTGATCTAAAAACTATGATTTAATGGTGACCAAGTTAACATATTGTCCAAATGTATTGATTAACAGATCAGGTTAAATACAGAATCTAATTCCGTGATGGTGAACAGATGGCACGCGGCGCCATATCTGTGGGCACACGAGCGTTGCCCTAGCTCAGCTCTAGGTGCACGCGCGCGCCGGCCAGCTGATTTTTAGGCCTTCCAGGCCCACCGGAAGTCCGGAAAACGGGCCGTTTCTGGCCTCCAGAGGGCCTCCGGGAGGGAGGTTGTTTTTGCCCTCCCCAGGCTCCTAGAAAGACTCTGGAGCCTAGGGAGGGCGAAAAATGGGCCTACCGGTCCCACCGTGCCATCGCGTGCCAAAAGTGGGGGAAATGCAGGGGAGGTCATGTGTGCATGCATGGGGGGCTGGGCGCATTGAATTATGGGTGTGGGCACGCAGACATGTGACCTCCCCTGCGCTCCCCCCGCTTTTGGCACGTGACGGCAAAAAGGTTAGCCATCACTGATCTAATCCATCCATTCTCATTTTCTTCATTCTTATTATTGTCCTCTTACATCAACAGGAATGGAGGCTAAAGTAACTTCACGAACCTAACGATGCTCTACTAATGGTGCAAAACTGCATATTTTTGCATCATTTGTGAAAGAACACCATGATATGTGTGACATTATTGTGGCTTCTACCAAATGCTAAAGCATTCAAGCAGGTTTTTTCCCAGGAATCCTACACTTCGCTTGGCTTTGCGTACCAACCTCGTCCTCCTGCCTGCCTAATCCTGAGGCGGTCTCCAGAAATATGGACATGTAACGTACATAAAAGGTTTGGAAGGGACCTTGGAGGTCTTCTAGTCCAACCCTCTGCTCAAGCAGAAGACCTTATATCCGTGAGAGTGAACCTATGGCACGCATGCCACAGGTGGCACACGAAGCCATATTGGTGGGCACGCGAGCGAGCGTTGGCCTAGCTCAGCTCCAGCGTGCGCATTTTTGGCCTTCCGGAAGTCGGGAAACAGGCCATTTCTGGCCTCCAGAGGACTTCCGGTGGGGGGGAGGCTGTTTTCACCCTCCCCAGGCTCCAAGAAAAACCCTGGAGCCTGGGGAGGGCAAAAAAACAGACCTACCAGGCCCATCATGCAATCGCATGCCAAAAGCGGGGGGTCGCGTGCTCATGCGCAGGGGGGGGCGGGGCACATTGAATTATGGGTGCGGACACACGCACGCACGCAACCACACACCCCCACGCTCCCCCTGCTTTTGGCACGCAACAACAAAAAGGTTAGCCATCACTGCCTTATATTATTCTAGAGACAAAAGGCTATCCAGTCTCTTTCTGAAAACCTCCAGAGATGACGCACCACAACTTCTGGAAGCAAGTCGTTCCACTGATCAATTGTTCTCACTATCAAGAAAGTTCTCCTTAGTTCTAGGTTGCTCTAGTTCTAGTTCTAGGTGTCTCTTTAACAAGCTTCCATCCATTACTTCTTGTCCTGCCTTCAGGGGCTCTGGAGAATAAGAGGATCCCCTCTTCTTCGTGGCAGCCTCTCAAGTACTAGAAGACTGCTATCATATCACCCCCTAGTTCTTCTCTTCGTTAAACTAGGCATACCTAGTACCCTTCACTGTTCATCATATGGCTTAGCCTCCAGATTCCTTATCATCTTCGTTGCTCTTCTCGAGAACACCTCATGTTCCCCAGTCAAAGCAACAACCCTCTGCATTTACATGGTGATTTATCCAGCGGTGAAATCCGAACCGGTTTGTTCGGATGGATGCATGGATGTGCAGTACGTGCCAAAAGGAAGCTTGGTAATTAGAACAGCGAGGGGCGGAGGGAAGGAATCAGCTGTGCCGCGCGATTTAGCTTCGCTAGAAAGCAGGATTTCCTGCTTTCTAGCAAAGCTAAACCGGGCGGCACAGCTGATCGTCGGAAATACCGGTTCGGAGGAGTTAGAAAAAACTACCAGTTCAAACAAACTGGGAGCTAACTACCAGTTAGCTCGAACCGGTAGCTTTTTCTAGTTTTTATCATTACCGGTTCGCCCCGACCTGGAGCGAACCGGTAGCATTTCACCCCTGGATCTCGGGGTTTAGTGAAGCAGATGGCTGTAGTTTATTGGGAGAACAGCCAATTTGCAGAACAATCCTCCATCACTCTTACCTAGATAGAAACCTTTCTTGAAATTGTAAATAATTGCCAGCTAATAATGCAGGCACCAACCAGCAACGTGGTTGGTGGTTCTGAATGACCTCACTTTGGGCAAAACAACCTTATAACAGTCTTACCTTTATGGCTCTGTTCAGTTTTTCAGCAAAGAAGGCAGGTGTATTATTTGCACACTTCACTATAAAAAGAGAGGAAAAACATAATTGAACATAAGCCTTTTATACTGTCTGGCTATATATTTTGCACAGGATTGGAATACAAAGCAGAAAAAATATCCTGTTAAATTATTGAAGCGTTTGCAAATCATCTCACGGATTAAATGCATGAACAAGAAGTGGGAAGTACATTAACAATTAAATCCGTAAATAAATAAAATAGTAACCTGAGGGCTCGTACTTGATTACCATCATTTACACGGTTTCCTTATTACAACCCTCTTGTGCATCATTTTTATATTTACATTTGGGCAGATGTGGTTTGGGCAGATTGTCATCCCATAAAGAGCAAACGCATCGATCAAAAAGTAATCGACTGTCCCCTTTTTTTGGAAATTACATTTTGGAGCGGGGCGAGGGTAGAAGTGTATCCTTCTCTTTGGCTGCTGTACATGGTTTAAGATTAAATCTGCAGTCTGCTTTTCCACCATAAACCATTCAAAATAAGAGCTAGCAAGGGCAAAATGTTTCTAAACAGACCTCAAGAGGAAGGTTGGAAATCTATTTTGTATTATGAAATTCCCAATTTTGGGGGCAAACCAAGGGCTTTGCAGGAATAGGGAAAGTAGCATTCACCTTTTCCATGGTATTTATCTTGTTTCCCCAAAAATAAGACCGGGTCTTATATTAATTTTTGCTCCAAAAGATGCATTAGGGCTTATTTTCTGGTTAGGTCTTATTTTTGGGGAAATACGGTACTAAATACATCCATCTGGCTGACAATCTTAACTGGGATTTATTTTGGGGGTAGGGCTTATATTACGAGCATCGTGAAAAAACATGCTAGGGCTTATTTTCTGGTTGGGTCTTATTTTTGGGGAAATACGGTACTAAATGCATCCATCTGGCTGACAATCTTAACTGGGACTTATTTTGGGGGTAGGGCTTATATTACGAGCATTGTGAAAAATCATGCTAGGATTTATTTTCCAGTTGGGTCTTATTTTCAGAGAAACAGGTTATATACAGCCCCAGATGCCTAAACATCCCAAAACCAAGACTTTTTAAAAGGAGTCTAAATTCAAAATGCCCTAATGAATTTCAGGCTTGTAACTGCGTCATTTCCTACACTTCTTTAAAAGTGTAGGAAATTTAAAAGTTCTTTAAAAGCGAATTAAAGCAGAGTTCCCAACTTTTCCGGCTTTGTGGACCGGCAGGTGTGTGTGTGTGTGTGTGTGGAATGCTTCCATGTGAATAGTGAGCCAGTGTGTACGTGCATACTGCTCCATTTGCACAAGCAGTGATCACACACACCCGTTGCTCGTGCAAATGGAGCATGTGCACACTTGCATGCCCATTACTTCCGTAAGTGGGGATGTGAGCACTCACTCGCAGCCTACTTCTGTGGCCCGGTTCTGAAAGGCTTAAGACCCAGTATATGGGGTCATGGCCAGGAAGTTGAGTATCCCTGAATTAGGGAACCAACTTATCCTCCTAAGCCAGGGCTGACAAACATCCAGCCCACCGGCTGGCCACGCCCATGCTGGCCACGTCCATGCCCAGTTTAGCGAAGAGGGGAAAAGTCCCAATACATCACATGATGCCGCTGTGACGATATGAGTTTGACATGGCACATACTCGCGAGATCATCGCCCGTTTCCCTTACCTACGGCCAAAAGCAGTTCGGCAAAATCGCCCGATGTTTCGTTAAGCACAGTCTCCTCCATCCGGTGTCCACTAAGTTTTTTGTACTCCTCAAATGCTTTAAGAAAGGACAAAGGAGAACAATATCAGAGCTGCACGTACTTTAAGATGCCTGAACAAAAAGCCTGGAGCACTTTTACTTCTCCATCTACAAACCATCGCTCTTTTACAATATATAATCTGTAACAGCCTGAAATCCTATTTTCTACGCTATTTTTTTTTTTTTAGAGTTTCTAGTCTGTCTTGCTTAGGATTTTTTAAAAAAGCAAACAATACAGGCAGCACTTGACTTACAACCCATTCATTTAGTGACTGTTCGAATGAGATGCTTTTTCAGCCTCATTCCTCATCTGGGCTCAGAGGTCTCTTATCTGACCTGTCACTCTTTCTCCTCTTCCTCCAAATTTTTCTCACAGCCCATTACAGCAACTGGGATTGTGCTCTCACCTCTATCAGTATATCTAATAACAATTGCACTTGGACTTATATACCGCTTCACAGTGTTTCACAGCCCTCTCTAAGCGGTTTTACTGAGTCAGCCTATTGCCCCCAACAACCTGGGTCCTCATTTTACCCACCTCAGATGGATGGAAAGCTGAGTCGACCTTGAGCTGGTCAGGATCGAACTCCTGGCAGTGGGCAGAGTCAATCTGCAATATTGCATTCTAACCACTGCGCCACCACGGCTCGTCCGATGTTTGATAGTGTTAACCAACCAGCATGACTATAATTTTAGCCTCAGTTATGGTCATAAGTTGAGGACTACCTATATTAATCAACCAAGGTTAATTTTCATGTGGCTGTTGACAAAAATAGGATTGCCAACATGTTTGCCAACGTCCAATGACGAATATGGCACAAGAAGAAAAAGAAGAAGAAGGTTAATTTGAGCCACGGTGGCGCAGTGATTAGAATGCAGTACTGCAGGCTATTTCTGCTGACTGCCAGGTGCCACCAGTTTGGCAGTTCGAGTCTCACCAGCTCAAGGTTGACTCAGCCTTCCATCCTACTGAGGTGGGTGAATTGAGGACCCAGATTGTTGGGGTCAAAAGGCTGACTCTCTAAACCACTTAGAGTGGGCTATAAAACACTGTGAAGCGGTATATAAATCTAAGTGCTATTGCTATTGCTATTCCAGCCTCCCTGTATTGGGCTTCCTAATCCATGATCCTCAGTCAATATGCGAACCAGACTGCTGGTTCGAATCTCTCCAAGGCTCAAGGTTGACTCAGCCTTCCATCCTTTCTAAGGTAGGTGAAATGAGGACCTAGTTTGTGGGGGCAATAATAATAATAATAATAATAATAATAATTTTATTTCTATACCGCCCTTCTCCCGAAGGACTCAGGGCGGTGTACAGCCTATTTAAAAACACAGAAACAAAACAACAATTTAAAATTTGAAATCATTAAATAATTAGGCTCCAATTAAAATCCCAGAAATTTAAAATACCCCCAATTTAAAACGTTATGTTAATAGCCCTGCCTGGCGGAACAACAGGGTCTTCAGAGCGCAGCGGAACACCCGGAGGTCGGAGATCCTACGTATTTCGGGGGGCAGTTCATTCCACAGGGCTGGGGCTCCCACAGAGAAGGCCCTCCCCCTGGGTGTCGCCAGCCGACATAACTTGGCCGATGGCACCCTGAGGAGACCCTCTCTGTGGGAGCGGACTGGTCGGTGGGAGGCTACTGGTGGCAGAAGTCGGTCTCGAAGGTACCCGGGTCCTATGCCATGGAGCGCTTTAAAGGCGGTAACCAACACCTTGAATCGCACCCGGAAGACCACTGGGAGCCAGTGCAGCTCGCGCAGGAGGGGTGTCACGTGGGCGCAACGAGTTGCACCCATAACCACCCGCGCGGCCGCATTCTGGACCAGTTGGAGCCTCCGAGTGCTCTTCAAGGGGAGCCCCATGTAGAGAGCATTGCAATAGTCCAACCGGGAGGTGACAAGGGCGTGAGTGACCGTGCGCAAGGCGTCCCGATCCAGAAAGGGCTGCAACTGGCGAATCAGGCGAACCTGATAAAAGGCCCCCCTGGCCACGGCCGTCATGTGCTCTTCTAAAGACAGCCGTGTATCCAGGAGGACACCCAGATTGCGAGCCCTCTCTGTGGGGGGCAAGGATTCACCCCCAATAGTCAGCGATGGCACCTGTGACTATATCGGGGCGCCGGAAGCCACAGCCACTCGGTCTTGGAGGGGTTGAGTCTGAGCCTGTTCCTCCCCATCCAGGCCTGCACGGCCTCCAGGCAGCAGGACATCACACCAAGGGCATCGTTGGGGTGGTCTGGGGTGGAGATGTACAGCTGAGTATCATCAGCGTACAGATGGCACTTCACCCCAAAACCACGGATGATCTCACCCAGCGGCTTCACATAAATGTTGAACAGGAGAGGCGAGAGGACCGACCCTTGCGGCACTCCCCATGCGAGATGCCTCGAGGTTGACCTCTGCCCCCCTGCCAACACAAACTGCGAGCGGTCGGAGAGGAAGGAAGAGAACCACCGCAGAACGGTGCCCCCTATTCCCAACCCCCTCAACCGCTGCAGCATGATACCATGGTCGATGGTATCAAAAGCCTCTGAGAGGTCTAATAGGACTAGGACAGAGGAGCAACCCCTGTCCCGAGCCCTCCAGAGATCATCCACCAACGCGACCAATGCCGTTTCTGTGCTGTACCCTGCCTGAAGCCCGACTGGTACGGGTCCAGATAGATAGCTTCATCCAGATGCCGGGGAACTTGTCGTGCCACCACGCTCTCAACAACCTTCGCCACAAAACGAAGGTTGGAGACTGGACGATAGTTGGCTAATTCAGCCGGGTCCAGGGAAGGCTTCTTGAGGAGGGGCCTCACTACCGCCTCTTTCAAGGCGGCAGGAAAGGCACCCTCACTCAGGGAAGCACCTATAATCCCCTGGAGCCAGCCTCGTGTAACCTCCCGGGAGGCCAGCACCAACCAGGAGGGACACGGGTCCAATAAACACGTGGCGGCACTAATCTTACCCAGAACCCTGTCCACATCCTCGGGAGTCACAGGATCAAACTCCTCCCAGATAACATTCTCAAGACCTGCCCTCGTCTCCTCCCGTGGACTCATCCAGTCGGAGTCCAAGCCATCCCGAATCCGAGCGACTTTATCGTGCAGGAATTGCACAAAATCCTCAGCACGACCCTGCAAGGGATCTTCCCGCACTCCTCCCTGGAGGAGGGAGTGGGTCACCCTAAACAAGGCGGCTGGGCGGTTCTCTGCAGATGCGATAAGAGCGGAAAAGTGGTTAGACTTTGCCGCTTTTATCACCACTAGGTAGGTCTTGATATAAGACCTCACCTGTGTCCGGTCGGAATCGGATTGACTAGTCCTCCAAATGCTCTCTAGGCGTCTTTTCCGACGCTTCATCTCTCTCAGCTCCTCAGAGAACCAAGGAGCCAGTTGAGATCGGCATCGGGTCAGAGGCCACAAAGGCACGACGTGGTCCAAAGCTCCAGCGGCCGCCCTTTCCCAGGCGGCCACCAGCTCTTCAGTCGAGTCATGTGTTAGGGTCTCAGGGAACGGCCCAAGCTCCGTCAGGAACCTTTCGGGGTCCATCAGGCGCCTGGGACGGAACCATCTAGTTGGCTCCGTCTCCCTGCGGCGGGGGACGGCGGTAGGAAAGTCTAGTTGGAGGAGCGAATGATCTGTCCATGACAAGGGTTTAATATCTAGGTCCCTAAGCTGACTTTGTATAAAATATACAAACGAATGAAGGCTATTGCTTAATGCACTGTAAGCTGCCCTGAGAAGGGCGGCATAGAAATCAAATTTAAAAATAAATTTTAAAAAAATATATAATACATCTGAAGAAAATTGGACAAGAGAAAGTTAATAATATAAGATAAAGGTTCCCCTTGCACATATGTGCTAGTCATTCCTGACTCTAGGGGGCAGTGCTCATCTCCATTTCAAAGCCGAAGAGCCAGCGCTGTCTGAAGACATCTCCGTGGTCATGTGGCCGGCATGACTCAACGCCAAAGGTGCACGGAATGCTGTTACCTTCCTACCAAAGGTGGTCCCTATTTTTCTACTTGCATTTTTTTACATGCTTTCGAACTGCTAGGTTGACAGAAGCTGGGACAAGTAACGGGAGCTAACCCCATTACGGAGTACTAGGGATTCAAATCGCTGAACTGCCGACCTTTCGATCGACAAGCTCAGCGTCTTAGCCACTGAGCCACCGCGTCCCTTTTGTTAATAATATATATGGCCTAAATACCTAGCTTGATTCATTTGGGCAAACCCTAGCCATATATCCAAACTGAAAATATTATGGTTTTTTTTTTTCCTGGCATAACAAATAAGGCAATAGCAATAGCACTTAGACTTATATACCGTTTCACAGTGCTTTACAATCTTCTCTTAAGTGGCTTACAGAGTCAGCACATTAACCCCAACAATCTGGGTCCTCCGTTTTACCGACCTCGGAAAGATGGAAGGCTGAGTCAATCTTGAGTCGGTCAGGATCGAACTGCTGGCAGTGGAATGCAGAGTCATACTGCATTCTAATCACTGCTTCACCCTGGCTAATTATGTGAGAACAGCTAATCGGTTTTATTTTACTGTATAAGACAATCCGTTTCTTACTGAGTTTGAGTTGAGCGAAGCTGCTGGAGCTCAGAATCTCGATGAATTTGGTCTCATCCGTTCCCAATCTCTTTTCACCTGCACCGTACAGGAGCTAGAAAACAGGAATTGAAGGAGCATAAGACGGCTGATCTTTTGCTATCCCCGTTATATTTCAAATAAGGTACTCTGGGCAATTATTATGCCAATTGTTTACACTAGGCTTTTTCGAGATAGTCAGATTAAATCCCGCTGCTAAAACTCTTCGTTTGGTAGACAAGCCAACTTGTGTTTTTTTGGGGGGAAACTGTCGGAAGTCGCAAGCATCAATTTTGCTTCTATTTCAATTCACACCAGATTCCTTCACGATTTAGAGAGGCACGATTTAGAGAGGCATAAACAAACCTCATCCAAAATTTAAAAGCCTAAGTAGGTAAAATTTTTGAGGGACTTGTCCATGATCTAAAAATAAAGAAGGTTATTCTACTCCTGACCAAAAAAAAGGTAACATTTTATGCAAGTTTTAAATACAGGAAGTCCTCTATTTATGACCACAATTCAACCCAAAATTCCTGTTGCTAAGTGAGACGTACATTAAGTAAATTTTGTCTGTGATTACCTGTGCATCTCTCTTTGCTACGTCTTCATGGGCCTCCGGATTTTCATCTCTTTTGGCCTGTGATAGTATTGAAAAGAAGAAGAAAAACATGAGCCCAAAATGAGTACACAAATTAGAATAGAATAGAATAACAGAGTTATTTAAAGACTATGAGATTGATTTTTTCCCTATAAAGTAAATTTTTGATAAACCAGTTTGCACATCTCTTATTCATTGCTCTCAGCAACGTTTCTCTGTGCTCTACACTCTGCTGGTTGGTAACACAACAACAATATCCTTAACATTGGTTATGGGCCCAGAGCAAACAAGAACTAACTAGGATTGTTAAGAGCTAAACTGAGAGTTAATGTGAATATATCACAAACTGTGTTTGTGATATACAATCCAAGTGAAGATGGTACTAGAAAAAGCAGCAAATTTTTCCATGATCCTTAACAGCCTTCCAATAACATACGTCACACAAGGCAACCGTGAGGTCATTTACACAAATCTGGTAAAATCTTCCTTACATCCAGCAAGGCCAAGAGGGTTCTTTTGAAGTCCCCTGACGTGTCCCAGCCGACATCCTCACTCATAATGGACCTATAAACTGGAACCAAAACCAACAGAGTTAGTGACGCTCGTCCAGATGGGAAAAAGGTAACAAACACTCCATCTGAATGCCTAAATCAGGGGTAGGCAAATATGGCCCCTTTATGACCTGTGGACTTCAACTCCCAGAATTCCTGAGCCAGCTTGGCTGTCTCAGGAATTCTGAGAGTTGAAGCCCACACGTTGTAAAAGGGCCACAGTTGCCCACCCTTGGCCTAAGTAGATTATATACAGTCAATACAGATAGTCCTCGACTTACAACAGTTCATGTCGTCGAAGTTACAACAGTACTGAAAAAAGGAAAGAGGAGAATGGGAAAAAAAAGAAAGAAAGGTTTTTCGTCCCCTTTTCTTTTCTTTCTTTCAGTAAGGCCAAAGAATTTGACATAATACAATAAATTTTGTAAATAAAAATGGCGACCGTTCGCAAAAATTACTCGGCACAAATAGAAATGCACATCATTTCCATAGCAAGGAAGATAAAGCAGGAATGGTTAAATTGATTATTTTATTTAAAGAGGAATATATGTTCTTATTTGAGTATCACTTCTGGAATTTGTGCTTGTGAAGAAAAATGTTGATCTTGCTTTGGTTGATTAGAAAGATTTGGTGTTATAGAAATGGCTATATTATATATTAATGTGCAAAAGCAAGAAGTTGAGGCTGGAGTGTGTTTATTTTGTATTGTGTTAAGAAGAGTTGGACGTCAATGCCCCCTTTTCTTTCTTTTTTCTCTTCCCCCTTGTATCTCACACCCCCTTTCCCCCCCCCTTTCCCTTTCCCTCCCTTAATTCCCCATTTTCTTTTCTTCTTTGCATTTTATACAATTAAAATAAAAATGATAAAGTGAAAAAAAGTGACTGGTGACTGTTTTTCATACTTACGACCGTTGCAGCATCCTCACAGTCACGTGATCAAAATCCAGACACTTGGCAAGTGACTCATATTTATGATGGTTGCAGAGTCCCTGTTGTGGCCTGTGTGGCTGGTGGCTGATTCGGACAGCGAGGAGGCTGGTGTGGTGCTGCGCCAGCAGCCTGTGCAGCTGGCACTCGAGTTGGACAATGAGGAGGCTGGAGAAGATGTGATTTCAGAGGCAGAGATTCAGCCAGGGCCTTCAGAACCTCCAGAAGCTCCTTTAAGTGAAGAGGATGAAGAGGAGGAGCCTGTTCTCGATGCATGGGCACGCAGAGCTGCCAAAAGGCCGGAGTGGCTTCTCAGGAGGAGGTCTCCTCGAGAGTAAGGCTTGGGGCTAATTGGCCACTCCCTTAGCCTATTTAAGGAAGAACGCCAACTGAAGCAATTTATAGGGAACAACCGTTCACTCTCCTTCGTGCCTTGATCTTCGTTCTTTGCAAATTGCTTCTGGGCTTTCTGCCAACCATAGTAAGATTGAGATTATTTATTCTTTGGATTCTTGCAGACTGTTAAGAAAGTTAATTAACAGCCTTTGTTTGAAAAACTGATTTTATTTTAGTAAACTAAGGTTTGTACAGACATTTGTGTGTGCCGCGTTCTTTGGGGTCCGTAGCTGGGGCAGAACAGCCCCAGAGTAACGTGATCACTTTTTTTGGGAGCGAACTTCTGACGAGCAAAATCAGTGGGGAATCCGGATTCACTCAACAACATGCTAATAACTTAACAAAAGCAGAGATTCACTTAACAGCTGTGGCTTGAGAGGTCGTAAAATGGGGCACAACTCACTGAACAGCTGCCTCGCTTAGCCACAGGAAATTTGGCGTTCAATTGTGGTCGTAAGTCAAAGTCTATTTGCAAACATTATCCATAACCTTTATCTGAATAACGCCAAAGAAACCCAGGTACACAATTTCTGAGACAGCCCTCTTGCGATGAAAGTTGTACATCCATTACAAGCTGACTCTTATCTGCAAAGCTTATATAAGCACAGATTGCAGGGAATAATCCTGTCAATTATCTTGTTCCGTTGCTAAAGAGCTGATAGAAGGTTTATCTGTGGTTTATTGTGCATAGCCTTTACAGAGCAAGTCTTTTTTAAAAAAAAAAATGCTGTTTAAGCCAGAGGAGAAATTGATAAGCTAGGTAAATAAAGTCTCATCCGAATGCATGATTTTTATTTGTTCTAGCCAACCTGTGGGAAAAAGCAGTGGAGCGGTAATCCAAATTACGTGTCACGCTTAGGGGCACCATAAGGTTTTTCTGATCCAACTAGTCCTTGACTTACGACCACCACTGAACCCAAATATGTTGGACTCCAACTTCTGTCATTCCCAGCAAACACAACCAATAACAATGAAAGAGCTTTGGGGGAAGACATCTTTAAATTACAACAGAAACCCAAAAGAATGATCAAGGTTGGCATCCCATGAAAATACAGGAAGCAACTAAGAAGGCCTCAGAACTTTTGAAAGATAGCAATGGTCTCACAATTTCTGTGTCAGCCATTTGGTTGTCTGGATATGGGGGGGTTCCTGACTAATAGCCTAATAGCTTCTTTTCTTAGAGCATACCAAGTTTTTACAGAATAACGAAGTTGGAAGGGACCTTGGAGGTCTTCTATATGAACCCCCTGCTCAAGCAGGAGACCCTATTATTATTTCAGCCTTCCATCTGTCCGAGGTTGCAGTATTGCAGGCCGACTCTGCCCACTGCCAGCAGTTCAATTCTCCCCGGTTCAAGGTTGACTCAGCCTTCCATCCTTCTGAGGTGGGTAAAATGAGGACCCAGATTGTTGGGGGCAAGAGGCTGACTCTGTAAAACCACTTAGAGAGGGCTGTAAAAGCACTGTGAAGCAGTATGTAAGTCTAAGCGCTATTGCTATTTGACGAACTTTCTGGGCGCAGTCGTTAAACGAACCGCTGCAATTAAGTTAGTAACATGATTGTAAAGTGAGTATGGCTTCCCCGTTGACTTTGCGTGTTAGAAGGGGAATCGCAAAAGGGGATCACATGACTGAAACCGTCATAAATATGAACCACTTGCCAAGCGTCTGAATTTTGACCATGTGACCATGGAGATGCTACAAAGGCCATAAGGTGCTTTGGAAGAATAGGTTGACTCCCCCACTCTTCCTTGTGGTAGCCCCTCCAAGATCCCTCTTGCAGTTACTGTTATTGAGCCAAATTTCACCTGGTTTTACCCATTTGGTTTTTCATAAGCCTTTCCTTACGTGGTGACTTCTAAACATGTTTAGAACTCTGAGCCAGCATATTTATGAGTTAAAATTCTGAGCCAGCATATTAATGAGCTAAACATGTTTAGAACTCTGAGCCAGCAGTGTGCAACGGCAGCCAAAAAAAGCCAATGCAATCCTAAACTGCATTAACAGAGGGATATAATCAAGATCAAGGGAGATACTAATACCACTCTATAAAGCCTTAGTAAAACCACACCTAGAATACTGCATCCAGTTTTGGTCACCACACTATAAAAAAAGATGTTGAGACACAAGAAAGAGTGCAGAGAAGAGCAACCAGGACGATGAGGAGACTGGAGGCTAAAACATATGAAGAACGGTTGCAGGAACTGGACATGGCTAGTCTAGTGAAGAGAAGGACCAGGGGAGACATGATAACAGTCTTCCAATATTTGAGGGGCTGCCACAGAGAGGAGGGGGTCAAGCTATTTTCCAAAGCACCCAAAGGCCAGACAAGGAATAATGGATGGAAACTGATCAAGGAGAGATTCAACCTAGAAATAAGGAGGAATTTTCTGACAGTGAGAACAATCAACCCATGGAACAGAAGTTGCCTTCGGAAGTTGAGGGAGCTTCATCACTGGAGGCTTTCAAGAAGAGATTGGACTGCCATTTGTCAGAAATGGTGTAGGGTCTCCTGCTTGGGGTAGGGGATGAGGTTGGACTAGATGACATACAAGGTCCCTTCCAACTCTGTTAATCTAATCTAACTATAATTCTCAGAATTGTCAGGCTGCCCTTGACCATAGAGTCCATCCCTACATCCATCTATCCATCCATCCATCCATTTTTGATAGCTGTCCATCTCAATCAACAACCCTGGACAGCTTGTAGTTCCGAAATTCTGGAATTCTGAGAACTGACGTCTCAAGACCCCCGAAGAGCAGCCAATTGCTAGGACCTCATCAAACTGTGAACCTGCCTTCCTTCATTCGCAATGTCAGCAAGTTTACTGACCACCAGTCCATTGTGACTCAATCAATTTGTTCTCCGGTCCAGGTTTATTTCCTTGGCTCAGCTTAGGTTACAATGCAGCAAAGCAGGACCGTCTGATTTTAATTCCCACCGGTGGGCTTTCTACACCCTCACCAAGAGAAGAGACATCCATCTTCCAGATATTAATCAATGCCACGGCTCTGAAAGAATGACACCAGCTCCAGCTATAGGCTTGGCTGCATTCAATTTTCGATCCATCTTGGTCAGCCTCTCTGCAGTTCGGTAATTCATCAAGCGGCAGGTTCTTTGGCTAGTGCCACTTATCAAACTAAAAGCTAGAGGGGACACGGGCCATGATCTTCTAGCTAATACTAACTCAATAGGGTCTGACTTAATGATGGGGAGGCCCTCCTCCCAGTGTGGCCTTCTGCGCAAAACCTTTTAGACCAGAAAGGCACGAATTTCTTCAGCCACAGACATGGGACGCCAAGACAGGAATTATGATTCCAAATGTAAAAAAAGGTTTCTAAAACTTCTAAAGGGTAAGAGGGTGCTTTAGGTAAAGTAAAGGTAAAGGTTCCCCTCGCACATATGTGCTAGTCGTTCCCGACTCTAGGGGGCGGTGCTCATCTCCGTTTCAAAGCCAAAGAGCCAGCGCTGTCCGAAGACGTCTCCATGGTCATGTGGCCGGCATGACTCAATGCCAAAGGCCCACGGAACGCTGTTACCTTCCCATCAAAGTTGGTCCCTATTTTTCTACTTGCATTTTTTTTTTACATGCTTTCGAACTACTAGGTTGGCAGAAGCTGGGACAAGTCACGGGAGCTCACCCTGTTACGCGGCACTAGGGATTCAAACCGCTGAACTGCCGACCTTTCGATCGACAAGCTCAGCGTCTTAGCCACTGAGCCACCGCATCCCTAAGAGGGTACTTTAGAGCTCAACAAAATGAACATACCCATTTTGTCCCCAAAGAGCTGGTTTGATGTAGAGATTAAGTCACCAGGCTAGAAAGGGGGTCAATTTATTTTCCAAAGCACCAGAAAGCAAGACAAGAAGCAATGGATGGAAACTAATCAAGGAGAGAAGCAACCTAGAACTAAGGAGGAATTTCCTGACAGTTAGAACAATTAATCAGTGGAACAACTTGCCTCCAGAAGTTGTGAATGCTCCAACACTGGAAGATTTTAAGAAGAGATTGGATAACCATCTATCTGAAATGGTATAAGGTTTCCTGCCTAAGCAGGGGATTGGACTAGAAGACCTCCAAGGTCCCTTCCAACTAGCAGTGAGGACAATTAACCAATGGAACAGCTTGCCTTCAGACGTTGTAGGTGCTCCATCACTAGAAGGTTTTAAGAAGAAATTGGAAAGCCACCTATCTGAAATGGTATATGGTCTCCTGCCCGAGCAGGGGGGTGGACTAGAAGACCTCCAAGGTCCCTTCCAGCTCTATTGTGATTTAAAATTCCCCCACTGACTTTGCTTGTCAGAAGCCGTCTGGGAAGATCCAAAATGGTGGATCACATGACCTTGGGACAGTGCAAACATGCCAATTGCCAAGCGGCTTATATGTTGATTGTATGACCCTAAGGATGCTGGTACCATCATGAGTGTGAAAACTGGTCATAAGTCACTTTTTCCAGCGCCGCTGTAACTTTTTTTTTTTAAATTTATATGCCGCCCTTCTCCGAAGACTCAGGGCGGCTTACAATGTGCTCAGCAATAGCCTTCATCCTTTTGTATATTTATACAAAGTCAGCTTATTGCCCCCACAACTGGGTCCTCATTTCACCTACCTTAGAAAGGATGGAAGGCTGAGTCAACCTTGAGCCTGGTGAGATTCGAACCTGCAGTAATTGCAGGCAGCTGGTCTTAATAACCAGCTTAATAACAGGGTGCCTTAAACCCCTGTACTACCAAGGCTCTTTGAACGGTCACAAACAAATAGTTGCAAATAGAGGACTACCTGTAATACAGGATCCCTCTCTGAGCCATTTTCCATTCCAGACAGGGTAGCCTACAGAGAAATGATAAGGCAAATACCTGGCAGGTATCTTATTCAGCCAAAGTGGTTCTTACTTGTATAATACACCTGAGATGTCTCTCTGATTTGCTTGGTGGTTCGGGACACCACGATCTCAATCAACGCCGTCTCATTCGTTCCCACGCCCTGGCAAGAATCACAACGAAAAAGATGCTCAATTTTTCCATTCAAGATTTATCTAGGTTTAATTGCATCCGGACATTGCGGAAGCTGCCACAAGACGATTAGACATCTCCCCACGAGATAAATGACCCCAAAGAGATCATTTCAACACTAAAACATTCGTTCCGGCAGAAGAAAAAAATCGGCTGACCTCATCCCAAGGCCAGTGTTTTGTAAACAGATTTCAGCACGATGGCGCTCCGTGAGTGAACGTTTTTTTATTGAAATCGCTGAAAGTTAACTGTGCCTGGGTGATTAATGTAGGCGCCCGACAAATTGTTAGTTAATGGTGTGAACTAACAAGAGTTGGGGTAGATGAAAGAGCATCGATCAATTCATTCATCAATGTGTAACTGCTGGCTAAAAGTAAGGGGTTTTAAAATGGAGTTGCCCTCAGGAGGAATGAGATGGGGACGCTGATGGCCCTGCAAGGAGACAGCTACATTATAATAATTTAATAATAATAATTTTATTTCTATACCGCCCTTCTCCCGAAGGACTCAGGGCGGTGTACAGCCAGTTTAAAAATACAAGACACAACAATAATTAAAAATTAAAATAATTAAATAGAATTGGCTTAATTTAAAACCCCAAAAATTTAAAACATCCAATTAAAAATTATGTTGCTAACACAGCCTGGCGGAACAATAGGGTCTTGAGTGCGCAGCGAAATACCCGGAGGTCAGAAATCTTACGAATTTCCGGGGGCAGTTCATTCCACAGGGCTGGGGCTCCCACAGAGAAGGCCCTCCCCCTGGGTGTCGCCAGCCGACATAACTTGGCTGATGGCACCCTGAGGAGACCCTCTCTGTGGGAGCGGACTGGTCGGTGGGAGGCTATTGGTGGCAGGAGACAGTCTCGAAGGTATCCGGGTCCTATGCCATGGAGCGCTTTAAAGGTGGTAACCAACACCTTGAATCGCACCCGGAAGACCACTGGGAGCCAGTGCAGCTCGCGCAGGAGGGGTTTCACGCGGGCACAACGGGTTGCGCCCATAACCACCCGCGCGGCCGCATTCTGGACCAGTTGGAGCCTCCGAGTGCTCTTCAAGGGGAGCCCCATGTAGAGAGCATTACAATAGTCCAGCCGGGAGGTGACAAGGGCATGAGTGACCGTGCGCAAGGCGTCCCGGTCCAGAAAGGGCTGCAACTGGCGGATCAGGCGAACCTGATAAAAGGCCCCCCTGGCCACGGCCGTCATGTGCTCTTCTAAAGACAGCCGTGCGTCCAGGAGGACACCCAGATTGCGAGCCCTCTCTGTGGGGGGCAAGGATTCACCCCCAATAGTCAGTGATGGCGTCTGCTGACTATATCGGGACGCCGGCAACCACAGCCACTCGGTCTTGGATGGGTTGAGTCTGAGCCTGTTCCTCCCCATCCAGGCCCGTACGGCCTCCAGGCAGTGAGACATCACATCAAGGGCATCGTTGGGGTGGTCTGGGGTGGAGATGTATCAAAAACATGGGCAGTGTGTATATGTATATTAGGGCTGAATCACTCTATAAAGCCTTGGTAAGGCCACACTTGGAATCCTGCATCCAGTTTTGGTCACCACGATGTAAAAAAGATGTGGAGACTCTAGAAAGAGTGCCGAGAAGAGCAACAAAGATGATTAGGGGACTGGAGGCTAAAACATATGACGAATGGTTGCAGGAATCGGGTATGTCTAGTTTAATGGAAGAAGGAGTAGGAGGTGACATGTCTATGGAGATTCTCGGTCATCCAAATCATGATTGTCCCAACGGTACTTTGTGTTTTTTTTTCAAGAGGCAAATGGACTTTCTGGTTTTTCTTGGAAGATGTTTCGCTTCTCTTCCAAGAAGCTTTTTCCACTCTAAAGAGAAGCTCTGAAGATGCTTCATCCAAGAGCTGAAGAAGTGGCTTGGATGAGAAGCAAAACGTCTTCAAAAAAAAACCAGAAAGTCTAGTGGGGGGAGGACTTTAGGGGTGACATGATACCTTTTTTCCTCTTCCAGAAAATTTTATTAAAGTGCAATTATATTAAAGCACATTCACAGAAGGGTAGAGAGCGACGGAAAATCGTATTTTCCTCAAAGCAGAATCAAATAAAACATGTGTCAGGATGAGTTAGGTTTAGGGGTTAGCATTAAGAGGAAGGCCACCCTTTCCGACTTACTCTGACGGTTCGGTTAATTTGTTCCGCGTCAAATTCTGCTGGGGGAGTGACCAGGTTAACCAGGACGCGCCCAAAATCACCTGAGGTATCTTCCTTCAAAGCATCTTTCAGCTCCTTTAAAAAGAAAATAAAACAGGGCCACGAATAATTCTCATGGTCAAGAATCCTGAGCAGCTTCAGCAATAGTTTCTAATCCAGCGTTCTCCAGCTAATCACGACTTGGGGTGGGGGGTCGTAAATATTTTAGCCCATCACGTATGGAGGGCATCCGTTTAAGGAATGTCGTAGGGCAAGTCCTGGTAGAATCTCCGTTTTACTGCTTTGAGGAAGTGTATCTTGTCAAAACTATTTCCTTTAATTTAGTTCTCAGTGAGTAATTGAAAGCCTTGGCTGGGCTGTTGTCAAAGGATTTGAACATTCATTTTGACTGGATTTTTCTTCCTTTTCTTCCCTTCTTTAGAGTGGAGCGGGAAATCCCTTCTCCAAGAGAACTCCACTAATTACTCCTTCAGAAATACAATATTTTTATCCTGTTTTTAATGACTTTATAAGTAACTCAAGATAGAGAACATATATCATACTCTTTTCCCCTCATCTTTTTCCCACAACAACAACAACAACCCTGTGAGGGGAATTGGGCTGAGAGATAGTTACAGTCACCCAGCCAGCTTTCATGACTAAGGAGGAACTAGAACTCACAGCTACCTGGTGATTGGGCCAAAGTCACCCAGCTTGTTGTCATGCCAAAGGCAGGACTACAATTCACCATCGCCTGGTGACTGGGCCAAAGTCACCCAGCTAGCTGTCATGGCAAAGGCGGGACTAGAATTCACCATCGCCTGCTGATTGGGCCAAAGTCAACCAGCTAGCTGTCATGCCAAAGGCGGGACTAGAATTCACCATCGCCTGCTGATTGGGCCAAAGTCACCCAGCTAGTTTTCGTGCCAAAGGTCAGGACTAGAATTCACCATCATTGATGACTGGCCCAAAGCCACCCAGCCAGCTTTCATGCCTAAAACGGTACTACAACTCACAGTGCCTAATTTCCAGGCCAGCATCTCAACCACTGCATCAAACTGGCTCTTCCGTGCTATTTGCCATGAAGAATCAGTAGCTGGAGATAGTAGAGCCTCTTACCTCCTAACGCTCCCCCCCCACTTCACAATATTTCCCTAGGATGCATACCTTTCCAGTATAAGATTTATACTCTGCAGCTATCAGCTGCCGTTGAGCGTTTGATCTTCCTGTCAGGATCTCAATCACTGTTGTTTCATCCGTGCCTAAAAGCAAAATTAAGAAGGGAGCCATCAGCTCAGAAAGAGGAAGGATCTTGACTCTTGGAGTAAAATGTGTTAAAACTTTAGTGACGGGCAATCTCTATCCCAGTGATGTCTAATATTTTTGCCATTGCGTGCCAGGAGGGGGTGGTGGGGGTGGCATGGCCACACCCATAATTCTATGCGCCCCACCCCCACTCATGCACGTGTAAACCCCGCCCCACTCCCCCCGCTTCTAGCACATGATGGCCCGGTAGGCCCCTTTTTCTCTCTCACCTGGCTCCAGAGCCTTTCTAGGAGTCTGGGGAGGGCGAAAACGACCTTCCCCAACACGTACCCTGGGGGCCAGTAACAGCCCATTTGCCAGCTTCCGGTGGGACTGGAAGGCCCATTTTTTGCTGTCCCCAGCCTCCAGAGCCTCTCTAGGAGTCTGGGGAGGGCGAAAACGGCCTTCCCCACCACCTCCCGAGGCCCTCCGGAGGCAGGAAACAGCCTGTTTCCCCACTTCTGGTGAGCCCAGAAGCCCCGAAAATCAGGAGCGGAGCTCGCATGCCCACCGATATGGCTACGGCTCTGTCCCATTCTCAAGTGTTATTTATAATAAAGGTTTCATTGACTATTGTGGGGAAGGGTCTCAGTCTTAAAAACAGAGGACTCACATCATTTGCATAACCTTACTACCCAAACTCATTCTACCGGGTAAAAAAGGAGGATAAATTCATCTTGTGCCTTTAACTTTGGATTTTATGGTTAAGCAATTTTGGTTTTGTTGACAGATCGTCCTTGACTTATGACTACAATCGAGCCCAAATTTTCTGTTGCTAAGCGAGATCGTTGTTAAGCGAGTTTCGCCCCATTTTATGACTTTTCTTGCCACATCTGTTAAGTGAATCGTTACAGTTGTTAAATTAGTAACCAGGTTGTTAAGTGAATCTGGCTTCCCCATTGACTTAAACAGAAGATTGCAAAAGGGGATCACATTACCCTGGGATACTGCAACAGTCATAAATGTGAATCAGCTATCAAGCTTCCGCCCTGGAAATAGCGAAGAACTGGTCCACGGTGCTTCTGCCAGGGAAAACGCGGCCCTCCCAAGCTCTGTTTTTGCTGGCAGAGGGTTGCAGGAGGCCGTCGCAGCCAAAAATGGAGCCTGTTTTCTCTGGCAGAGCGCTTGGGCCACAGGCGCCCTCGACATGAGTGATGTCAAGCTGGCCACGCCTACCCTGGCCCCGCCCCCGTCCCCCGAGGTCAAACACACCCCTGATGCGGCCCTCAATGAAATCGAGTTTGACACCCCGGTTCTAAGGAAACTGTCTGCCTTTCTCCAGAGAAAACAGGATGCTTACCCAGTCCTTCCATTGCTTTTTTAAGTGCCTCTGCATCTTTGGAAGCATTGAATCCTGGGAAATCCTTAATCGTTCCTCTAGAACCAACCTGGAAGAAAAACGATGCTGCTGAATGACACAGGTGTCAACTCTGAAGCTAACCGGACTGAGGCCATCTTGGAGGCATCAGTGCTGCCACAGTGGTGCTGAGGGTTAGGGACGGGGGGAATAGAGATAGCTGGGGTTTTGTAGCCAAAACAAAATAGTTTCTCCTGAGAACCAAGGACATTCCCACAGGTGGCTGAAGAGAGGAGGAGTGAAATCTCCAAGCAACCGGAAAGCACTTTGATTGGACCATGTGACTACTTGTTTGGGAAAGCTTTTAATTAGATGAAAACCACGGGAACCTTTAGAGCCGGTTTTCACCAGTCTGTGCCAATTGGATAGATCCAATAAACTTGTTCTTTGAGGAAACTGCTTGCCTCAGAGTTCTGTTTGCTATGGGTGTATTTCTCGGAACCCCGATAACAGGATTCAAGAAATACACTGCATACAGGATCTACAGGGTGTACCCATAGGAGAACTCATCTGTTGCTTGTCAACGGTCATGGGTTCAAGCCCAACATCGCCAGTTCAAAAGATGTGGGGCAAGTGGCAGGTTAACGCAACCCAATCTCAATCCCAAAAGCACCATCAACAGTGGAAGAAAAGTGTATTAATGATCTCACTGAAGTGAATGTAGACTATATGGAGGTGTAGAAAAATACAGTAGAAGGAAGGAGGGAAGGAGAATGTGCGGTATAGATAGTCCTCGACTTATGACAATTGAGCCTAAAATTTCTGTTGCTGAGTGAGATCTTTGTTAAGTGAATTTTGCCCCGTTTTACAACCTTTCTTGCCACCGTTGTTAAGTGGATCGCTGCCGTTGTTAAATTAGGAACACGGTTGTTAAGTGAATCTGGCTTCCCCGTTGACTTTGCTTGTCAGAAGGTCGCAAAAGCTGATCACGTGACTCTGGGATACTGCGACTGTCATAAATAGGAGCTGATGGCCAAGGGCCTGAATTTTGATCATGTGACTGTGTGGAGATGCTGCAACGGTCATGTATGAAAAACAGTCAAAAGTCACTTTTTTCTATGCCGTTGTAACTTTAAGCGGCCACTAAATGAACTGTTGTAAGTCAAGGACTACCTATATGGTGAGGCAGGAATATCCTGCAAAGTTCAAGCGAACTACAGATAGTCCTCGACTTACAACAAGTTACAATGGTACTGAAAAAGTGACTAATGACTGTGTTTCACACTTACAACCGTTGCAGCATCCCCAGTGATTTAACATTCTTGACAACTGACTCACATTTATGACAGTGGCAGCATCCCGGGGCCACATGATCCCCTTTTGCGTCCTTCTGACTAGCAAAGTCAATGGGGAAGCCAGATCGACTTGTGTGACTAATTTAACACCAGCAGTGATTCACTTAACAACTGGGACAAGAAATGGGGCAAAAACTCACTTAACAAATTTCTCACTTTGCAACATAAATTCCAGGCTCAATTGTGATAGTAAGAGCCTTGGTAGTACAGTGGTTTAAAGCACCCTGTTATTAACACAGCTGCCTGCAATTACTGCAGGTTCGAATCTTACCAGGCTCAAGGTTGACTCAGCCTTCCATTCTTTCTAAGGTAGGTAAATTGAGGACCCAGTTTGTGGGGGCAATAAGCTGACTTTGTATAAATATACAAAAGTATGAAGGCTATTGCTTAACGCATTGTAAGCCGCCCTGAGTCTCCGGAGAAGGGCGGCATATAAATCAAAAAATGTTTTTAAAAAAGTTGAGGATAATAATACTTTACTACCTACTATAATAATACTTCATTATTTTCTGCCTATAATACAGGAATCTTCCCATTCTGGCAGCCAACCCTTTAGGGACAATTAGATAAGGAATTTAGAGGGGGTCAGCCCTAGCCCTTTTGTGGTTCTGCGGTGATTCCAGGCTACTTCCACACTTGATCCTTCCACCCTGCTAACTTTTTCCCGACAGGTATAGTGATAAAGGTGTTGGACCAGGAATGATGAAATCTAGGTTCAAACTTGACCCTAAGCCATGGACAGACTTAGGTTTGTCCCCCTCTCTCAGCCCAGAGAGACAAGCCAGGAAAAGAGATAAAAAAAATAAAATAAACCATATTCTTGAGTGAAGTGCTGCTTTGTTGACAACTCGAGGACCCAAGAATCAAAGAAAGAATGAGAAAACGGTAAATCAGATCCATTCTCGTCTATATGTTTCTTTTTTTTTTTTTTACATCAAGGTAACCTTTATGAAAAGATACCAGTGCAATAGAATCAGTGGTGGGATTCAATTTTTTTTACTACCGGTTCTGTGGGTGTGGCTTGGTTGGCGTGACATGGCTTGGTGGGCTTGGCAGGGGAAGGTAAAATCTCCATTCCCTCCCCACTCTGGGGGAAGGATACTGCAAAATCCCCATTTCCTCCCGATCAGCTGGGACTCAGGAGGCAGAGAATAGATGGGGACGGGGCCAGTCAGAATTTTTACTACCGGTTCTCCAAACTACTCAAAATTTCCACTACCGGTTCTCCAGAACTGGTCAGAACCTGCTGAAACCCACCTCTGAATCAAATACATAAAAGCATGTCACCTTTAAAAAATGTATAGGAAAATTGACATAGGACGCTAAGACAAGAGGCACTCAAACATTGCAATATAAAGTTATTTTTCAGAGTCATCGCAAAGCTGATTTATTCATGCCAAGGAAAAGAAATGTGCTAACAAAAGAAAATGCTTGGGTTTTCGCTGATAGCATCTGTTGTTAGCACATAAGAGGATGTAATTCAGGTAGGTGTGGAGAAAGAATGAAAGAAACAGCAAGCATTTGATATGATCTCAGCCTTTCAGGAATGCTGACTTAATTCTTCTATTCAAAAAAATTAAAATGAACCTACATGACGCACACTAAAGAAATCACAACTCGGAAGAATAAAAGTTATAAATACAAGTAGTCCTCGATGTACGGCCACAATTGAGGCCCAACATGTCTGTTGCCAAGCGAGGCAGTTGTTAAATGAATTTTTGCCTCATTTTATGACCTTTCTTGCTCCGTTGTTAAGTGAATCACTGCAGTGATTAAATTAGCCACACAATTGTTAAACGAATCTGGCTTCCCCGTTGACTTTGCTCGTCAAGAAGGTCACCAAAAGGGGATCAGGTGTCCCCCGGGGACGCTGCAACCATCATAAATGTAAGTCAAGTTTCCCAGGCACCCGAATTTTGATCACGTGACCATCGGGGACGTTGCAACGGTCGTAAGTGTGAGAAATGGTCCTAAGTCCCTTTTTTCAGCGCTGTTGTAACTTCGAATGGTCACTGTGAACTGTTGTAAACCGAAAACTACCTGTACAGGTAAACCTCAATTTACGAGCTGTCGTTCGCAGCCATTCAAAGTTGCTACCGACAGCCCAAAAGGGATTTACAACCCCGTTTTGAAGCTTGGACTGTGGTGACTCGCTTTACGTCCATCATAACTTATGGTCGTAACTCAAGGACTACGTGTATTCACGAAATGAACGGACTCCCCCCCACCCTTCTCGCTCTGCACTGCAGTGTGGATTTTGCAAACGGAGACAAAAACAACCAGCGTAACAGCAAATTCTATTTATTTATTTTTTAAATCAGGGGAGGAATTCAGCTGAAGCCCCACTCACTTGTGAATCAAGGAAGTTCAGCAATAATTAGATTTTCCTCCAATAACTGCATTTTTCACATTTTGTGGAGTTTTTGTTTTTTCGGTTTTGTTTTTTTTTTTGCAACGGAGCAAAATTGTTTCGGCTTCTCAGTTCCTCCCCGAGGTCTGTATTTAGGACGTGCGGGACAAGTTGTTGGCGTGAGAAATTGCATCCCAGTGCAGAACACGTTTCCTAGCTTCTGCATTTTTTTTGCTACAACCTGCTTACATAAAATGAAGGGCTTTGAGCATGAATGCAACTGGGGCAGATCAGTGAGAATGGGTCTCCCCAATTCGAGACCCCTCCTCTTGATATTATAAGAATTCCCAGGGAGTTTTCTTACCTGGTAAATGTGAATTTATCCAGGGGGTGGGCTTCAAAATTTTTAGCAAGGTGTTCTCTGCCTGGTTGCTGAGTGGGCATGGCCATGGTAGGCGTGGCCTAGTCAGCCTCCTGCACCATGGGGGGGCGGGGTTTGCCTGCCCGGGTTCCGGAAGCTTTCCTCGAGCCTCCGGGAGGGGGGAAAACGGCCTCCCCAGGCTCTGGAGGCCCTCTGGAGGCCAGAAACAGGCCTGTTTCCGGCCTTCCCGAACTTCCAGTCTGCCCGTTTTTCGCCCTCCCCGAGCCTCCATGCGCGCCCTGCACCCAAAACGGGCCGCGTGGTGGGGGCTCCTGGGAGGGGATGAGAGGGGTGGACTGGTCCATCCAGGAGTGATTTGGGGGTTCTCCGAACTGCACAGAATCATAGCTAGAGGTTCTCCCGAACCCCGGCAAATCCCCATCAGCCCATCCCTGATTTTATCCCCTTTTTCAGTGTAAATGAAAAGTTTTTTTTAAAAAAAAATGAAAGATGGGCTAAAATTCCTTTGAGTATTTCTTGTAAGATAAATATAATTAAGATGAACTTGGCTTCAAGGTTATTTCCTATTTTGACAGGCCTTACTCTCGGCTTATTATGTTATTTTCATGAGCTTTATGGGATATTGGAAACATTTTGGAGGCCTCTCCCCTGAGTTTACATAGATGCCATCTTTAATCTTTTATTGCTTTTATGCTTAGGGCTGGAGATTTGGGGGCGGGGGGGGGCGGGATTGCTGCGCGTATCGTTGGTGACGGTTAGTTTCGATCTGCTTTCAGATGGCACCGTAATTGTTATAAATTCTATATTCTACGTAAGCCGCCGAGAGTCATTCTGACTGCGTGGGGCAGAACTGAGATGAATAAATCATTCAATGTATTTTAGCAAGGGTATCCTGCAACCTTCCAATACGAGCATTGTAATTGGGAAAGATGGATTTCACAGTCTACACTTTTCAGGCTTATTTCTGGCATTTATCACATTTATAACTTACCTGGAATCAGCCCTAAACCTTTGCAGAACGGAACGGAACGGAACAGAACGGTGGGCAGGGCAACAATAAGGACAGGATAGGGGAGGGGAGAGAGGGAGAGGGAGGGGAGGGAAGGAAGAGGAGAGGAGAATAAAGAGGGGAGGGGAGAGAGGGAGGGAGGGGAAGAGGAGAGGAGGTGAATAGAGAGGAGAGGAGAATAAAGTGGAATGGAGTGGAGAGGGGCTAGAAGAGGAGAGGAGAGGAGAGGAGAGGAGAGGAGAGGAGAGGAGAGGAGAAGAGAAGAAAGAGGAGAGGAGAGGAGAAGAGAAGAGAAGAAAGAGGAGAGGAGAGGGAGGAGAGGAGAAGAAAGAGAGGAGAAGAGAGGAGAAGAAAGAGGAGAGGAGAAGAGAAGAAAGAGGAGAGAGGAGAGGAGAAGAAAGAAAAGAGGAGAGGAGAGGAGGGGAGGGGAGGGGAGGGGAGGGGAGGGGAGAAGAGAAGAGAAGAGAAGTTAAGTTTAACCTTGGGAATTTTAAGAGGGATAGACTTCTACTCCCATGGCTGGGGAATTCTGGGAGTTGAAGCCCACCCCTCTTAAAAGTTCCCAAGGTTGAGGAACATTACAGTAGGGGATAATTAAGGAGGCAAGAATTCCACAGACTTAAATAAGGAGTTTCAGCCCAAGAATTAGGGGTAAAATGCAAACTCTTGCAAACTTCAATAAGCACCCCACCCAGTCTGGACTGAGTTCATCAAGGTGGAATTTCTTTCGAAACTTTTGAATCGCTTCTTTTTTGGGCATTGTGCAACTCGGGACTTAGCTGGTGTTCATTAAATAAGGAAGTAGTAAACGCCACCATACCACGAGCAATTGACGTCTAGAGCATCTTAAGGTGGTTTGCAACAAAAAGAGCAATAAATACAGGCAGTCCTTTTTAAAGCCACAATTGCAACCACAATTTCCACTGCTAAGCAAGGGATTTGTTAAGTGAGGCATCCCTGATTTTATGACCTTTTTGGCCATAACCGTTGTTAAGTGAATCATGTGGTCCTTAAGCAAATCTGATTTCCTCCATCTATTCCCCCATCGATTTTGCTTGTTGGTAGCCAGCCGGGAAAAATCACCAGTGGCGATCACATGACTCTGGGACTTTACAACTGTTGTAAATGATTGCCAAGCTCCTGAATTTTGATCATGCATCAGTTGTAAGTGCGAGGACTGGTTCTCAGTCACTTTCTTCAGTGCCCTTCTAACCAGAGGTGGGTTTCAGCAGGTTCTAACCCAGTGTTTCTCAACCTTGGAAGCTTGAAGATGGGTGGACTTCAACTCCCAGAATCCCCCAGCCAGCAGCGCTTTGGGTTCTAACCAGTTCTGGCGAACCGGTAGCGGAAATTTTGAACAGTTCAAAGAACCGGTAAATACCACCTCTGACTGGCCCCGCCCCCATCTATTCTCTGCCTCCTGAGTCCCAGCTGATCGGGAGGAAATGGGGATTTTGCAGTATTATTTATTTATTTTATTTATTTATTTTAAATTTCTATACCGCCCTTCTCCCTGAGGACTCAGGGTGGTGTACAGCCAAAATTAAAAAACATGCAGTACAAATATTAAAAAACAATTAAACGATATATAAATTTGGCCCAATTAAAACTCACTACCAATTAAAACATTTAAAACAGTAACCTTCCCCTGGAGTGGGGAAGGAATGGAGATTTTACAGTATCCTTCCCTTGCCATCCCATCAAGCCACGCCCACCCAGCCATGCCACGCCCACCAAGTCACACCCACGGAACTGGTAGTAAAAATTTTTGAAACCCACCACTGCTTCTAACTTTGAATGACCACTAAATGAATACCATGTCTCCCCGAAAATAAGACCGGATCTTATATTAATTTTTGCTCCAAAAGATGCATTAGGGCTTATTTTCTGGTTAGGTCTTATTTTGGGGAAGATATGGTACTAAATGCTTCCATCTGGCTGACAATCTTAACTGGGGTTTATTTTGGGGGTAGGACTTATATTACGAGCATCCTGAAAAATCATGCTAGGATTTATTTTCCAGTTGGGTCTTATTTTTGAGGAAACAGGGTAGTTGTAAGTCGACAACTACCGTGTTTCCCTGAAAATAAGACCCTGTCTTATATTTTTTGAACCCCGGAATAAGTGCTTGGGCTTATTTTTGGGGAGATCTTATTATTTTGGTGTACATGGAGGAAACTAGAGGAAATGGTGGGGACCGGCTGTGCATGCATTTAAATATTTTCAGTGTATGCGTATATCACAAGAGATTTAAAACAGTGGAAAGCTACAATAGTGCAACTATGTTCAGTCATTTATCAGTCAGGAATAAAGCAGATTCCTGGGACGGACGATTTTTGGTTATCCCAGAAAGAGAAACAAAGGTAGCTATTGCAACTGTAATTATTCTGCTTTTGCTGCATTTATGCTTCTGGGTGCCAGGATAATTTGGCCGATTTTGTAATTAATCTCAGCCAATTTTGTAATTAATATGCATCTTGACTTGGGGATTTTTTAAAAAAACAATCCATTTATATTCAGTCCCAGGCTGCAAAATGTCTACATTTGCTCACTCAGTCCTACATTTCAGTTTGTCAATATTTACTTAGCAAGAGTTTGAACCGGAATTTGCCATAAAGTCAAGACTGTTGTGACTCTGAACCATACACCAGGCACACCCTCCATGTTTTGTTTTGTTTTTAAAGCTTATTTTGTTTCTTCATCATCCTGAAGCAAAAATGCTAGTTTGGCAGCTTCGTGTACTGATCTGCATTTCCCTCACCGCCTCACACTGTGGGAAACAATTCATTTGCACAATTATTTGAAATTGCAGAGTAGAAGAAAGTGGATCCACAGCAATATGGATGAAAAAAATAAAGGTGTTATTTCAGCAAAAATCATGTATCTAATGCAGGGATCTTCGACTTTAAGACTTGTGGACTTCAACTCCCAGAATTCCTCAGCCAGCCACCTCTCTAAGAGAGAGATTCCTCTCCCAACATATAGTTTTAATGCTGTTTTTTTTTCTAGACAAGGCTAAGGAGAGAATAGCATAGCATAGCATAGCATAGCATAGCATAGCATAGCATAGCATAGCATAGCATAGCATAGCATAGCATAGCATAGAATAGAATAGAATAGAAAATAGAAAAATAATTTGACTTACCCAAGTAGAAATCATGATTATCTATTTTCACGAAGGTGCTGCAAAAAAACAATAAATTGGGTTATTAAACAAGGATGAATTCAATTGTGTGTCATGCAGGGAACAAAAGGACACTAACCCCCACCATCAAATGCCTGTTTATCCTCTGATTGAACATATTTTTTAAAAGAAAAAAGTTGATTGCTATTTCTCGGGATCATTGATCCCACTGAAAACCTATTCCTATTATTATTATTATTATTATTATTATTATTATTATTATTAGTAGTAGTAGTAGTAGTAGTAGTATTTTATTATTATCTCTTTTATCACCAGGGCCTGGTGGCTCAGCAGACTGATAGCACTGTGATTAACACCAGCTGTCTGCAATTACTGTAAGTTCGAATCTCACCAGGCTCAAGGTTGACTCAGCCTTCCATCCTTTCTAAGGTAGGTAAATTGAGGACCCGGATTGTGGGGGCAATAAGCTGACTTTGTATAAAATATACAAAAGAATGAAGGCTATTACTTAACACATTGTAAGCCGCCCTGAGTCTCCGGAGAAGGGCGGCATATAAATCAAATTAAAAAAAAAAATTCATTAAACATGAAACTCAGTCAACTGAACATTCAGAAATGCATCACAAATACCATTGACTGGTGCTAATGGTCGATATGGGTTGCTGCCAGCGTCCTAGGTATCACCCAAATACCTTCTTAAGATGTACGATCTTCCAAGTAGCAGTTTTTTGCAGTTCCGCTGGTGTTATTGTAGGAAGCTGCAATTTGTTGAGGTATCTTATAAAATTCTTATTATTATTATTTTCCCCAAAATTCACTTGGAGCCTTTCTTGACATGACATCAGCTAATGACATGAGTTCTGATTCTGTAATAAAATGTTTACTATTGTAAAAAAAAAAAAGGAGGGAAGTTTTATGTGGCTGTTCTCTGTTGCCTCTAAATCTAGCAATCCTTTCCTCTCCAAATTTGTTATTTTATTGCTTCCTATCTGAGGTGCAACTGCAAAACGTATCCAAGGTTAAGAAACGGCAGTTTTCATTTGCGTTTGGACCAGCAGACACTGGAAAACAACTGGAGCAGCCTCCGAAAATAGTGTTGTGATTGTTTTTCTCTGCAAATCCTCCTTTTGCGGGTCCTGTTACACACAGCAAACTCCATTCATAAGTTTACCCCTTGAACAGAGAGAGTCTGTTCTACTCTTCCTTTGGCAGATAGTAAGCCTTGGGAACGGAGTTCCCCAGCTCCCACTTAAAAAAGGTTGTCCAGTTGGACCAAGCAGACAAAAGAGTCCAGCTCAAAGCTGGTCTCCATCTTCCTAATTTGTTGGATTTTAATCACCAGGAATGCAAATGGGAGTAAAGCAATTTCACCGAATGCCTGCTTTGGATCATGTATAGAAATAAGGAAGACTGGCAAGCAGAATTTTTTTTCCTTAGCCCTTCTTTTCCTCCGAGATGGAATTTATTTTCTATCTTCCTGGATTTCTTAATAAACGTTCTTCTCAGGTTTTGTATTTGAAAAGAGGAAGGCCAGGTTTAAGGAGTATATGCAAGGGAGGCAGTAAAGAGCTCAACTCAGGACTTACTCCTAAATTGGATTAAGCATCCTTCAACCGGTTCTCTCTGTTTTGAAATTCAAGGGTGCAAGAATTGGGAAACCCATAAAAGTCTCTGTTGGTTCAGATTAGCACTATCTACTTGGAAATGGGGGAGGGAAGTTGTGGATTTTAAAATTTGTTTGTTTGTCTATATCCTGCCTCTATTTTTATAAATAACTCAAGGGGGAGAATATACCCAATACTGGTTCCTTCTCCTATTTTTCCCCCCAACACCGTGATGTGGGTTTGACTCAGAGAGGAATTGGCCCTTAGGCTTTCATGCCTAAGGCAGGACTAGAACTCACAGTCACACGGTGATCAGCTGAGAGTCACCCAGTTGGTTTTCATGCCTAAGGCGGGACTAGAATTCCCAGTCTCCCCGTGATTGGCCCAGAGTCACCCACTTGGCTTTCATGCCTAAGGCGGGACTAGAATTCCCAGTCTCCCGGTGATTGGCCCAGAGTCACCCAGTTGGCTTTCATGCCTAAGGCGGGACTAGAATTCCCAGTCTCCCCGTGATTGGCCCAGAGTCACCCACTTGGCTTTCATGCCTAAGGCGGGACTAGATTTCCCAGTCTCCCGGTGATTGGCCCAGAGTCACCCAGTTGGCTTTCATGCCTAAGGCGGGACTAGAATTCCCAGTCTCCCGATGATTGGCCCAGAGTCACCCACTTGGCTTTCATGCCTAAGGCAGGCCTAAAACTCATCATCACTTTGTTTCTAGTCTGGTGCCTTAACCACTAGACCAAACTGTCCCTAAATGCTGTGGAACTATATTTCCCATCTTCCTGCACTAGAAAAGATAGTTTATCAATCAATATCTGGAGACCAGAAATTTCTCAGCCCTGTTCTGTAGAGGGCCACGTCTCTTTGATCTCATTCACCTTACCATGGACATTTTACTTTTTAATATAACAGTTATTATTATTATTATTATTATTATTATTATTATTATTATTATTTCAAAAACTAGCTTCAGAAGTTGGCCGGAGTAAAAGGATCGTGAATAGCTGCATCAGGTGAGTCTCGGCTGATGAGACGTGGAGAGGGGACCTCCCAGATTAAGAATTTGAAAAGTAAATAGATTCTGAAGAAAGCAAAAACAAACCACATTCATAGTTGCCAAAGAAAACTTAATGTGCCCACAAAGTCTGACTCACATAAAGAAAACTTTGGTTAGTAATTCGATCATGGGGAAAAACGAGCAGGCAAGGAAAGCGACCAGGTTGTGAGTGTAACAGTTCGATCCCGATTTTGTTTGTTTGTTTCTGTTTTAAAGAAACATTTTAACGGAAACATAAATTGCTTGATGGGAAGATGGGGAGCCTACGTGCTATTCTCTAAAGAACCTAATTGCACATCCCTATCAAGGACTACAGACACAAACATTATAGCAAAATGGGATGAGATCCGGTCGTGCTTGAAAAGGACACCACCAGGAAATCACATCCCAGAAGAAACGGTACCAAATCATTAGTAGACTGTTGCAGAAAGAAAAAAGAAATTTCTCATAGACTTTGCAGATAGATTGAGTCAAAATCTGAAAGAGAGAGAGAGAAGGAGGGAGTAAGAGAGAGGGAGAGAGGAAGGGAGGGAGGGGGAGAGAGAGAGAGACCCATGCATTTAGCTGGCAGATGTTCAGGGCCAGTTGGAGACAGGTGGTGACACTATTTGAGAGAGAGAAAAAGGGAAGGAAGGAAGGAAGGAAGGAGGGAGGGACAGAGAGAGAGAGAGACAGGGAGGAAGACCCATGCACTCAGCTGGCAGCTGTCCAGGGCCAGTTGGAGACAGGTGGTGACACTATTTGAGAGAGAGAAAAAGGGAAGGAAGGAAGGAAAAAAAAAGGAGAGAGACAGACAGACAGACAGACAGAGAGGGAGTGAGACCCATGCACTCAGTTGGCAGCTATCCAGGTCCAATTGGAGACAGGCGGTGACTCTAGTTAATTGAGAAAGAGAAAGTGAAGGAAAGAGAGAGAGAGACAGAGAGAGAAGAAGAAGAAAGAAGGGGGAAAGAAAAGAGAAAAGAAAGAAAAGAAAGAATTTCGGTTTCTTTTCTTCCTCTTTGTAAGGGGGTGGGGTGGGGGAGAGATGTCCAGGAAAGGAGCAGGGCAGCGCGCAACAGAGAAGGCGCAATCGGGGCAGGGCGCGCGTTCTCTGTTGCGCTAAGAAGAAACCGGAACGAGGCGCGCAGTCCTCCACCTTGGACAGATCCCACCACCATCTAGGTCCCCTCTCGGATCTCCCAAGTGATTGGGGAGGCGAAGTGGAAGCTGCAGGCGCCGAGGCCACCGGAGACGGGAGTCCTCCTGATCCCAGGCTGGGCGCAAAGAGCAAGGGGTGAGTTGGGTCTGGGGTGGGAAGGTTAGGAGGAGGAGAGGGGTGGGAAGCTTGCAAGAGCGGATGGCCAGGAAAGCGACCCCCATCCCTCCCGTCCGACTCCCGGGCTTTGCAGGCGTCCTACCCCCCCACCCCCCATCCAAGTCTCGGGGTGCAGCGAAGAAATCGAGGGGAGAGACTTACCCGAAGCAACAGTCCCGTACTGTGAACTTGCGAAGGGGAAGAGTAGCTACGCCTGGCGCGGCGCTTGGGAAAAGTAGTGGTGCTTCGTTCCCGCCCTGCGCTGGCTCCACCTGCCCGGAGGTGAGAAGGAGGAGGAAGAGGAGGAGGAGGAAAGGGGGGGCTGGACAACCTTGACCAGCAGCAGGACTGCACTTCTTCCGATAGGGGGCGCCTTTTTGGCTTTTCTTTCCTTGTCCAGCATCGGCCCACTAATAGGCACCCAGTCTGGTGGCCGGAGAGGAGTAAATTTTTTTTTTTATAAACACTTTATTAAACTTTTATGACATTAAAAACATAAAAAATTATTTCACTCAACAACAGCTAATTGTGGTGTTTTTCTTGGGACAATAATTCATGCATTAGTTACAAAAATTAAATTGTGCGTATTTACATTCTTATTTTATCTATGACTTGGACTTAATAACGATCTATCTTCAATCTAGCTCTGTTCTATCCAGTTATACCACTGTTCCCACATTTTGTAAAATATCGATGTCTCTTCATCTTTTAAACTCAGCATTAATTTGTCCATTTCTGCGCAATTCATGATCTTTTGTATGACCAGTTTCTCTGTGGGTGTAGCGTTGGCAATCCTGGCAGCGGTTAATATGTGTAGTACTAAATATTTTGTGCCCTTCACATACATACATACATACATACATACATACATACATACATACATATATACATACATACATATATATTTGAAGATCCCCAATAGGGGATCCCCAATCATTAATAATTTCCTGCAGCCAATCTTTAATTTTTGGCCAGAGAGTTTTTGAAGGACCACCAAGCAGATTGCATCCTCTTTAGAAGCAAAACTGGGGAGTTTTAACAGCATAACAGAGTCGGGAAGGGTCCTTGGAGGTTCTCTAGTCCAACCCTCTGATCAAGCAGGAAATCCTATACCATTTCAGACCAATGGCCGTCCAATCTCTTCTTTCAAAACTTTCACTGTTGGATCAGCCACAACTTCTGGAGGCCAAGTCAGTTCCTGGGGGTCTTTGCGAGAAAGGGGAAGGAAACGGGTGCCTTTGTCTGAAGCTTGGTGATTTGAAAGAGCTTGGAAGCTAGTTGTTAATGTTTGGATGGGAGACCATAAGGAAGTCCACGAATTACAGGCTAATCGGTACACTACGAATTATAGGATTTATATACATCAATTCGGTAAATTTCTTTCAAACCTCTTGAGATCATAATTCTTCCCTGGAAAAAATGCTTTGGAGCTCTGTAAAACTCAAGAGCCTGGGAAAACTATCCAAACAATTTTGGGCCTCGTAGAGGTTTTTTTTTGGTGTTTATTTTTAAAAATAAAGTTGCATTGAACAATTGAAAAAAAAACCTATATGGTGTTTGACAAACCGTTCATGTTAACTGTTGCTACTTCACAAGAGTGACACCGGGACAGTGTAAATGCAAATAGATGCAGAGATCCTTTTCCAGTGGGGTTTTGAGCAAGCAACTGTCTGAGAGGGAGTTAAATAGTCAGGAAATCATGTAATTTACACCAGTGGTGAAATCCAAAATTTTTATACTACCGGTTCTGTGGGCGTGGCTTGGTGGGCGTGGTATGGCTTGGTGGGCGTGGCAGGGGAAGGATACTGCAAAATCTCCATTCCCTTCCCACTCCTGGGGGAAAGATATTGCAAAATCCCCATTCCCTCCCCACTCCTGGGGAAAGGATATTGCAAAATCCCCTTTCCCTCCCAACTCCTGTGGAAAGGATATTGCAAAATCTCCATTCCCACCCCACTCTGGGGCCAGTCAGAGGTGGTATTTGCCGAACTGCTCAAAATTTCCGCTACCGGTTCTCCAGAACTTGTCAGAACCTGCTGGATTTCACCCCTGATTAACACCCTAGAAAAGCTATGTTGATTTATGGACCATCCGATCAAATGGAGAACGAACCATGGGACCCCAAAGGGGTTTCAGGAAGTCCAGCCCAAGTTGTCCTTGCCCTGCAGGCTCATCATGCCCCTTTGAAGAGGAGAATGGACCAAAGGAAACTATATGGATGGATCAAATAATGAAGATGGATCAAATAACGAAGAGATAACAGTCTACCTCAATGCGAGGTCTAGACTATTGCAATGAACTCTACATGGGGCTGCCCTTGCAAAGGATCCAAGAGCCTCAGTAAGTTCAAAATTCAATGGCTTCACATGGTTTTGTGCAAGTCTAGATTTGCACACACGTTCCCCCCCTCTCTTGCGCGAGCTGCATTGGTTGCCAATTTACTTCCAGGTAAATTCCAATTCAAGGGATCACCTTTAAAACCCTTTCATGACTCTGGGCCAAGTTATTTGAAGGACCATCTTACCTGACCTGCCAGATTCGGGAGACGGGGGATGTTACAGGTCATCCCCATGAAAGAAGTCTATCTAGATCAGAGGTCTCCAACCTTGGCAACTTTAAGCCTGCAGGACTTCAACTTCTAGAATCCCCCAGCTGGGAGTTGAAGTCCTACAGGCTTAAAGTTGCCAAGGTTGGAGACCCCTGATCTAGAGAGATCAAGAAGGGCCTTCTCGGTGGTGGCTTTAACCCAAGGGGACATCATCCCAGCAGAGGTAAAACTGGGCTCCACCTCAATACTGTTCTGAAAGGCCCTGAAGATACGTTTTTTTTTGCCTGCAGACCTGAAGATCCCAGACTGATACGCAGCCCATCAAATGACTTGATTGAATGTTGTCACCAAGGAAGCGGGTGTATTAGGTTTTATATTTGGGGTTTACTTCCTGTAAGCTCTTCAGAGTCACTGTGAGTTGGCCTATAAATGTAGTAAGTTGGTAAGTAAGTAACCCTCTTTATATTAAGTGTGTTAAGTATAATCTTAACATGATCATTTTTCTCACATGTATTCCTAAAAGGCGTGGGACAGCCTCACACCAACTTAGATTCCCTTCTCTTATCATAGTCAATGGGCAGGCGAGCTCCTATCACGCATTTCCCTCTCCATCTAGATAAACCCCGTTTAAGGTAACTAAGGCACAGATTGGGATTGTGCAGAAAATTGCTTTTTCAAAAGACAACTGGAGGTTGTTATATAAAATGACGCTATAGAGCACTTCACACAGAAAACTAGACACAAGAACAGTTTTCCACCCCGAGCGCCATCACTCTGCTAACAAATAATTCCCTCAACACTGTCAACTATTTACTAAGTCTGCATTACTATTAATCTTCACATCGTTCCTATCACTCATCTCCTCCCACTTATGACTGTAAACTTGTTGCTGGTATCCTTAAAATTTATATTGGCTGTTTCTCTATGACTATCATTAAGTATTGTACCTTAATTCTTGACAAATGTATTTTTTCTTTTATGTATACCGAGAGCGTATACACCAAGACAAATTCCTTGTGTGTCCAATCACACTTGGCCAATAAAGAATTCTATTCTATTCTATTCTATTCTATTCTATTCTATTCTATTCTATTCTATTCTATTCTATTCTTTTTTCCTTGAAGACGTTTCACTTCTCATCCAAAAAGTGAAGAAACTTCTTGGATGAGAAGAGAGACGTCTTCAAGGAAAAAAACTACCTCCAGTTCAGGGGTGAAATCCAGCAGGTTCTATCAGGTTCTGGAGAACCGGTAGCGGAAATTTTGAGTAGTTCTGAAAACCGGCAAATACTACCAATTGCTGGCCCCAGAGTGGGGTGGGAATGGAGATTTTGCAAGATCCTTCCCCCAGAAGGAGAGGGAATGGAGATTTTGCAGTATCCTTCCCATGGAGTGGGGTGGGAATGGAGATTTTGCAATATCCTTCCCCTGCCACGCCCACCAAGCCACGCCCACAGAACCAGTAGGGAAAAATTTTGGATTTCACCCGTGCTCCAGTTGCCTTTTGAAAAAGCACCTTTGGGACAACCATGACCTGGATCACGGAGTATCTCCGTAGATATGTAAGAAGGGAAAGGATCAGAAGATCACACAACACAGTTAGGCAACCACCACCTTTCTCACAAAGGGGAAGCCATGCCACTAAACCTTAGACTGGTCAGGATGATGTGAAGCCAACTCAAGGATCTTCTTAATGTCCCCTGCCCTATTAGCAAAACCAATTCTGGACGCAACCTACCATTTCCACCCTCCACCCTCATTAACAATGTTCAAAATTGTTAATGTGTTCTTCTACATTTTGTTAAAGCAGAGGTGTCAAACTCGATTTCATTGAGGGCCACATCAGGGTTGTTTGACCTCGGGGGCTGGGGGCGTGGCCAGCTCGACGTCATTCATCAAGGCTCCGTTTTTGGCCCGACGGCCTCCTCTGCCAGCAAAAACAGAACCGGGGCTGCAAGCCGCCCACCCAGGCTCCATTTTTGCTGGCAGAGGGCAGGAGGCAGTCGCAGCTGAAAACGGAGCCTGGGCAGACTGCGTGCAGCCTCCCTGAGCTCCATTTTCATTGGCAGGGGGCTGCAGGAGGCCGTCGTGGCTGAAAACGGAGTCCGGGTGAGCCACACATGGCCCTCCAAGCTCCGTTTTCGCTGGCGGAGGCACCGTGGGACGGTCCTTCGCCGTTTCCAGGGTGGGCCTGTGGGCTGGATCCAGCGCCTGGGCCTTGAGTTTGACACCTCTGTGTTAAAGGGTACCAGGATTCAACCTTTAGAACAGCTTTTCGAAAAGGAATATAAAAAAAGAAAGAAATCCTGCAGGCTGAAGGCAGCTTTTATTAAAAAGTAACGAAAGGTGGTTTATTAGCAAAGACAACAACAGAAAGGCATCATGGGAATAACAAGTAGACTGATGCTCTGAAATACAGAACATTACTGAGGTTCGAGGAAACACGGTGGACAGCACCAGATGAAGTCACTTTGGGGCACCAGAAGAGCTTTCTGGAAGGACAGTGTGCCATGAAAAACAAGAGGACAATTAAAATCTATCCAGAGAAGGCAGATTTCCTTGTCTGCCGTGTCAGCGGTAACATTTATAATAAATGCCTTCAGGCAGCATAGGAGACAGCGGAGGTGCTCCGGTGTCTTGCTGTTACAACACTGTCATATTTATTTATTTATTTATTTATTTATTTTTTTACAAATATCAACCTACGTGACACTAATGTTGTACCTTTCAGGTAGGCTCCTCAAAATTTCCCAGTGACCAGGCAGGCCGATCTCATTCATGGAGCGCGTTGGCCGTTTGGGGATAATATTTTGGCACAAACAATTGTCCAGAATGACAACTATGCAATGCCTCTGTGTACATTGTATTTTCATCCTGCAATATTATCACGGAGAACGGCAGGGGCATCTCCTAACCTCAGGAAGCTCCTGCGGAGAGACTGGGACTTCTTCAAGATCATCCATGGGCTTCGTGGAGAAGCAAGATCTCCAGTGGTGGGCTTCATATTTTGTTGCTACCCGGCCTTCCACGCATGTGCCCATCCTCAAAACCAGGCTTAAATAGGACGGCATAGAGCCAGGGTAGGGAGAGGAGCAGGCCCACCCATGATCTCTGCTACCGGTTTTCCCAAACCGGCTGAATACCACCTCTGAAGAGCTCCAAAGCTGGTCCCATCAGCATTTGGATTTTCCAGAGCCAAATCTAGGCATTTAATGTGGGCACAAGAACTTTTGATACCCACCGAGCTTTGGCACCCAAAGGGGTCATTCTCATATATCACAAGGACAGCTGGATTCCCTGAGCTGAATAACAGCACTCTGCGAACACAAACCAGTGTAAATATTCATATTCCGTAGGAAACTCTGGTTTGTGGTTTATTATCCCAGATTTTTCTTTCCTGCCACAGAAAGCTTGTGTGTGTATGCGGGGTTTCTATGAAGATTCACACCAGGTCAATTGTTTTCCAATTCATTTCCGTGGAGGTCCCACACCACCGTTAAGTTCCCATCTACACCACATCATACCTACATGCCTCTGTGTGTGCTATCTTACAAACAAAGTCTTTGAAAATGAAGATGTGGGCTTATTCAGTTTCAGTTGTGCACAGACCAACAAAAACTTCTGAAGTGGAGGAATATTCTAAATAAACAGGAGTGGGCAACTAATTTTCCCAAGAGGCCACTGGAACTGTTGTGGAAGATTGAACTGATAGGGCCGGGAAAGTGCATGGGCTTGCACTCATATCTGTTAGATTTGGGGGAATAAAAAAGAAATAGCAGTTTCCTTTAAAATAAAAGCAATCCACGTGGACCAGAAAAGGACAAGAATAGTCATAGGACTGGATGTGGCTTGGAAACCGTAAAATGCTCAGCTCTGTTCTACTAGTAGAAACTCCAGCTGTTGGATTTAACACTTAGTGACTGTAGGGAAGAAATTCCTGCTTCTACTCAAATTACCAGCACCCACTTAGATAGTCCTCGACTTAACAACAGTTCGCTTCAAAGTTATGCCACCACTGAAAAAAGTGACTTAGCACCGTTTTTTTCACACTTAACGACCATTGCAGCATGCCCATGGTCGCGTGATCAAAATTCAGATGCTTGGCCACTGGCTCTTATTTATGACGGTTGCAGTTTCCCACTGGGATCATGGGATCCCCTTCTGAGAAGCCAAGTCAACAGGGAAGCCGGATTTGCATAACCACCGGGTCGCTAACTTGACAAACTGGAGTGGTTCGCCTAACGACCATGGCGAGGAAGCTCGCAAAATGGGGCACACAATTCGCTTAACGAATGTCTCACTTAGCGGCAGAAAGTTTGGGCTAAATTGTGATCGCAAGTTGAGGATTGCCTGTAATAAGGTGGTGAAGAAGAAAAGAAAGGGAGGGGAGGGGAGGAGGAGAAGAAGAAAGGAAAGGGAGGGGAGGAGAGGAGAGGAGAAGGAGAAGAAGGAGGAGGAGAAGAAGAAGAGAAACTGAGGGGAGGGGAGGAGGAGGAGAAGAAAAAGAAGAAGAAGAAAAGAAAGGGAGGGGAGGGGAGGAGAAGGAGAAGAAGAAAAGAAAGGGAGGGGAGGGGAGGAGGAGAAGGAGAAGGAGAAGAAGAAAGGAAAGGGAGGGGAGGAGAGGAGAGGAGAAGGAGAAGAAGGAGGAGGAGAAGAAGAAGAGAAACTGAGGGGAGGGGAGGAGGAGGAGAAAAAGAAGAAGAAGAAAAGAAAGGGAGGGGAGGGGAGGAGAAGGAGAAGGAGAAGAAGAAAAGAAAGGGAGGGGAGGAGAGGAGAGGAGAAGGAGAAGAAGGGGGAGAAGGAGAAGGAGAAGGAGGAGGAGGAGAAGAAGAAGGAGAAGAAGAAGAAGAAGAGGAGGAGAAACTGAGGGGAGGGGAGGAGGAGGAGAAGAAAAAGAAGAAGAAAAGAAAGGGAGGGGAGGGGAGGAGAAGGAGAAGGAGAAGAAGAAAAGAAAGGGAGGGGAGGAGAAGGAGAAGGAGAAGGAGAAGGAGAAGGAGAAGGAGAAGGAGAAGAAGAAGAAGAAGAAGAAGAAGAAGAAGAAGAAGAAGAAGAAGAAGAAGAAGAAGAAGAAGAAGAAGTAGTTGTCCCTTTAGGTCCTAAAGTTTAGGATGTTTTCCTCTTATGACACAATGGCTTGTCATGTCAGTGTAGGCCCAGGAAGAAGTTTAACATGATTCTCCTCCACTTGGTGTCCTGCATTAATAAACATGTATGCAAGCCGCATGAGGCAGCTCAAGAGACACCATTAGTGTTATGAGAAAGCAAGTCAAATGAACCTTAATCTTGTTTTGATGTACATGGTGAGTCGGTTGTTTTTCCATCAGGTGATTGCAAAGTTCCTGCTGCCTTCTCCAATTTGGTACCTAATAAATTCAAATTCGCTGGTAAACAGAACGCAAGGTTAAAAAAAATCTCGCACTCTGAGAAGACATTAAATTATAAGGAAAACCAGTTTATCGCATGTAATCAGGCTGTTTTTGGCATGTGGAACCAGGTTTGCAAGTATCTCCGGATGCTTTCAAAATTAAGATTCATTTTACCCTGAACCAGCTTTGGTAAGTAATTTGGAGAATGTGGCTTTTGGGAGTTAGGAGCTTGTGAATTATTCAGACATTTGCATAATCAACGTGATGTACCAAAAGCCAGGACCAACTGGCTTAAATCAAGTGTTTATGCTAGGGAACTTGGCAACTTTAAGTCCTGTGGACTTCAACTCCCAGAATTCCCTAGCCAATTCCCCACGCTGGCTGGGGAATTCTGGTAATTGAAGTCCAGAGTTCTTAAAGTTGCCAAGGTTGGACATTCTTGCTCTATGAAGTCTACTGAATTAGATTTCTGCGCAGAATATGAGTTACTCGCTGCTTTACACCACACTACAGTGTTTCCCCAAAAATAAGACCCTGTCTTATATTTTTTTGAACCCTGAAATAAGCGCTTGGCCTTATTGCCGTGCAACTCAAAAGCCCAATTGGGCTTACTATCAGAATATGTCTTATGTTGGGGGAAGGTTTCTGAATTAAATTATGCTGATACACAGAAGGATTCCTAGTTAGCATTAGAAACTAACTTTAGCAACAATTTTGGCACAGGTGATTTTCAGTTCCAAAGTATTGCCTATTTTCTAAAAGAATATTTTTTTAAAAAAATCTGCATTTAGGACCAAAAAAAAAGGGGGGGAATCATTATAGCAGATATTTCAAAATAAGGTGGAACAACAATGGACAATGTGAGAAAAATAATGGCGCTCTTATTTCTTAGGTTAGGTTGTCTCTTTATAGAGATTTCAGGTGTGCCCTTGAAAACTGAACTACAAAAAGTTTCTTACAACCCCAAAAAATGGCTCATTCTCAATTATTCCTGCTCGACAGAATGAGTTGGCGGTTTGTCACCTGGAGATAAGAACATTATAAAAACTTCTTCAAGGTACCAATGGCATGGTGGATAGAGAGTCATGTTCAGCTTTTCAGTTTGCCAAATTACTTCAAATTAACTCTTTGTCCAATTTGTAAGAAATAGCCAAGAACAATTATGACCCTATATCCATGATGGCAAACCTATGGCACGCGTGCCACAGGTGACACGCGGAGCCATATCAGTGGGCACGTGAGCATTGCCCTAGCTCAGCTGCAGCGCACATGAGCACGCAGGCCAACTGATTTTTTGGGCCTTCCGGGCACACCGGAAGTTGGCAAACGGGCCGTTTCCAGCCTTCAGAGGGCCTTCAGGGGGGTGGGGAAAGCCGTTTTCACTCCTAGAAAGCCTCTGGAGCCTGGGGAGGGCAGAAAATGGGCCTACTGGACTCACCGGGCCATCGCGTGCCAAAAACAGGGGGAGCACGGGGGGCGGGGGTCACGTGTGCATGCACGGGGGTGAGGGAGCTCATTGAATTGTGGGTGTGGGCACGCACGCAACTCCCCCGTGTTCCCCCCACTTTTGGCACGCAGCAGCAAAAAGGTTAGCAATCACTGCCCTACATCACTATGGTGGGGAACCTATGGCATGCGTGACGGAAGTGGCACACAGAACCATCTCTGTCGGCGCGCGCGCCGTCGCTAGCTGCTCTTCCAGGTTCCATCGTGTGCATGCGTACCGGACAGCTGCTCTCTTCTGGGTTCCCGCAAAGACCAGCTGTCCGGTGCGCATGCATGCGCTGACACCTGGAAGAGAACAGCTGGCTGGGGCGCATGGCGCTCTGGGGCGCGCGCTCCAATTTCGGCACTTGGTGCCCAAAAGGTTAGCCGTCACTGCTATATCAGAACTTCCTAAGCTTTATGGCAGGGGTCCCCATTCCCTGGGCTATGGCCCACTACCGGGCTGCAACCGTTTCGAAACCGGGCCGTGGGAGAAATGGGCAAGTGTGTGCGTGAAGCTTCGCTCCCGTGAAGGAGCTCCACGCAGCTGTGCATGGGCGTGTGCCACTCACACAAACACACCCTGCGCCAGGCTGCCAAGCTAGAGAAGGTTGGGGACCGCTGCTTTAGGCGGTAACTTAGGAGATCTCAACGGATCTACTTGGAAAAAGTTTGGGGCACCCCAGCTGCTCTAGGGCCAATTTGGTGTCCATGCAAAGGTGACTTTTGTAGGGACCAGATCATCTGTGACAAGTGATGCATCAGCATCACTCAACATTCAGGGGTAATTAATACACTTTTTTGAGCTGCCATGGCTGTTATCCGATAGTAAACCAAGCCAGTATCCAATAGTAATACATATCACAGTTGCACTTCCTAGCAGGGATGGTAGTGAAATCTCTGCAGGAACACAGCCAAGCTTGGAGAACATCAAGAACTCATATTGGTATCATCTCAACAACTGCTTCTAGGGATCTGATGGTCCACCAAAATTACATGAGTCTGATAGAGAGACCCTCTGTTGTCCTCAAGGCATCTGGGTTTCAAAGGGAAGCCATTATTTCATCCTTCCATCTGGAGAAACCGGTGTGAAAGTCTTCCCGCAGAAGTAAGTTAATACAAAACGGTCAAACCAAGGCATCATTGGAACTGCCAATCCTTCATCCATCAGCTGAATTGGGGGAAATCCAGGGGCATCTTGCTGTCCCATACATAATTTCCATATTGTGCTTCTTCTACCTCCGAAGTAGACACGAGCAAGGCATCTTTGTTTTTTGCTTTTTTTGTTTTCGATTCAACCAGTTCTGCAAAGAGAATTCAACAGGCCAACAAGAGAAGAGGTCTTGTGGGAACAGTAGCAAGATTGGAGGTGCGTGGCCGTGGCCCCCTCCAAGGTGGCTTTTATACGAGATGAGTTACGGTCCTTCTTCTCCTTGGGTGGTTTGGCTTTCCTTGAGGTAGCTCCTTGGTAGAGTGGAAGCATGCAAAGATACCTTGCTTGATCATTGCTTAAGCCAGGGGGGTGCTCCAACCTTGGCAACTTGGTGGACTTCAATTCCCAGAATTCCTCAGCCATGGGAGTTGAAGCAGGGGTGGGCTGCTGTGGGTTCGCAGGGGTTCGGGAGAACCTCTCGCTAAGATTCTGTGCAGTTCAGAGAACCTCCAAATCCCACTCCTGGCTTCCCCCCCACCCCGGAGTCCCCACGCGACCCGTTTTGGATGCAGGTAAGTACAGGGCACGCACGGAGGCTCGGGGAGGGTGAAAAATGGGCCTACTGGAAGTTCTTGAAGGCCAGAGATGGGCCCTTTTCTGGCCTTCAGAGGGCCTCTGGAGCCTGGGAAGGCCATTTTCACCCTCCCAGAGGCTCAAGGAAGGCTTCCGGAGCCCGGGGAGGGCAAAAACGCACCCCCGCCATGGTGCAGGAGGCCAACTAGGCCACGCCCACCATGGCCACGCCAACCCAGCAACCGGGCAGAGAACCCCTTGCTAAATTTTTTGAAGCACACCCGAGTTGAAGTCCACAAATTTTAAAGCCATCACGTTTGGAGACCTCTGGCTTAAGCAAACAAAATGCAAAGATTTTGTTCTTCCCTTTTCCTCACATGACTACTATAAAAATACCAGAACGGGGTGGGGGGGAGGAAGAATTTTTTAGAAAAAATTATAGAAGGTTTCTTCTCTTCCCCTCATTTTTTTTTTTACAATTTATATATATATATATATATATATATATATATATATATATAAAGACATTTCTTCCCCCTTTCCCAAAGGCGCAGGCCATTAAACTTCGGTCCCGTCGTGTAAATTGTTATGAACTTTCACTTCCAGGTTCATCTGCTTGACCCTCGTTCCCCTAACCTTATAGGCACCTTCGTTTTCACAGAGGAGGTTGAGGTTCTTCACCGTGCAGTATTGTCCGCTGACGTTCTTCTCCAGGCCCTCGGCATACCGCTTGGCTGCCTCGACTTTCGTGTTGAGAGGGTACTGCTCTGCGATCTCTTTGGCTGCTTTCTTCTTCTTCTTCTTCCGGTGCTTCCGACACTTCCTGGTGACAAAGCAGATGGACAAGAGGACGAGGACGAGAAGCAGGACGGCCGCAAAGCCGCTGCCAATGGAAGCTCCGGTCTGAGAGAGAGAGGCCACGGTGACGGCTTCCTGTTGCTCCAGGCTGAGAGACTTCATGTTAGTGCCATTCTTCATTTGGTCTCCCTCGTTGTCGTAAATCAAGGAGTCATCCAGAACAGGGACACCTTTGTGGTCCACAAGGTCTCGGCGGCCGCGCTTCGGATGATGTACCACAGAACGTGGCATCCGGGACCCCCCAATCATCTCGGGACCAATGACGTAGATCACTTGAAGATACCACTGGTGTCCGGCTTCCACCTGACCAAAAAGAAAGAACAAGCGCCACATTCAGAAGATGTGATTTCAATATCTGTTTTAAGGTATAGAGGGAGATTTCGACTTACAGTAGTGGCCAAAGTGGAAACCTTTTGGGAAAAGTGAATTTTCTAAAACTAGCTAATAACACCACTTTTTTTCCGAGTACTACCATAAAATTAGATATCAATGGAAAGATAATTTAATCAAGAATGTAATGCTATAACTTTTAGGAAGGATTTGCTATTAGAATAGCAGTTAAAGTATAAAGAAGAAAAGTGAAACACCTAGAAAAAAACGAGATATACAAAAATTATCACCATAGAAAAAACGAGATATATAAAAATTATCCCCATGTCAGTTAATACTTAGTTGGGTAACCTTTAGCATGAATGACGGCCTTACAACGTCTTCCCATGGAGTGAACCAAGTTTTTTAGTTCTGCAGCTGTTACAATGTGAAACCAAGATTGAAGGATTGCTTCTATTAACTAGGTTTTACTGCTGGGTCGCTTCTGACTAACAAGTTTCTTTAGTCGGCTCCATAGATTTTCAATTGGGTGAAGATCTGGGCTATTCCCAGGCCATTCCAGCAGTGGAATAGGATTATCTCGAAACTCCCCTAACCTCAAAAATACACTTTTCCCAAAAGGTTTCCATAATTTTGGCCACTACTGTACAACACTTCATTTAGTGAGCATTCAAAATTACAACGGCACTGAAAAAAGTGATATGACCATTTTTCACTCTTATGACCATCCCCATGGTCATGGTATCCAAATCAGACGCTTGGTAATTGATTCGTGTTTATGACGGTTGCGGCATCGCGGGATCATGTGATCACATTTTACGATCTTCTGACAAGCAAAGTCAATGGGGAAGCCAGATTCACTTAACAACTGGGTTAACTCACTTATCAACTGCCATGACGCACTTAACAACGGTGGCAAGAAAGGTCGTAAAATGGGGGCAAAACTCACTTCACAACCGCCTCACTTAACAACAGAAATTTGGGGCTCAATTGTGATCGTTAAGTAGAGGACTCCCTGTATGAGGTAAGATGGGCAGCAAATAAGTCTAAATAAATAAATGAAACGAAAGAACAATAACCGTCTTCTCCTTGAAAATAAGACTTGTGTGGAGCTGATTGTACTTTCTCAGAAAGTTCCATCTTTGGAGTGTCTGTGGAGATTCTCAGTCATCCAGTCACGGTTGTCTCAAAGGTGCTTTTTTTTCAAAAGACAGCTGGGCTTTTGTTTTTTTCCGTGAGGGAAACATTTTGCTTCTCATCAGGGGTGAAATCTACATACCTTCCCTACCGCTTTGGAAGTGTGCGTGCTGAGCGTGCAATTTTGGGCCCTGTGCACATGTACAAAGCCTTCTGCGCATGCGCAGAGGGTAAAAAATAGGTCACTAATGAAGTTCGGACGGGCGGGTGGGCGGAGCCTGATGCTGCCACCGCTACCAGTTCTCCGAACCACCCGCCGCTACCGGTTCGCCCGAACCAATAGCATTTCACCCCTGCTTCTCATCCAAGAAGCTTCTTCAGTTCTGACCGAATGAAACCAATCACTCAGAACTGAGGAAGCTTCTTGGATGAGAAGTGAAACGCCTTCCTCAAGGGAAAAAACAAAAGTCCAGCTGCCTTTTGAAAAAAAGCACTTTTGAGACCCCATTTGGGGTGCTGCAGCAAAAGAAGGACCCTGTTTCTGGGCCCTACTCTATGTGCTACCACAGTGGAGGCCACAGATCTGTGGCATCTCCTGCTCCTGTTAGTGCCGGATGGTACTGAGGCGGCCATATTTTAAGAGCTTTAAGTTCCAGCTTTAAGAGTTGGAACTAAGCCAACTATTTCCATTAAAACCTTTTTTGTTACTGTGCAAATCTAATTTCACAGTTATGGTTCTTCTCACTCCTGAACTGGATAAATTATTAATATTTATTACAGATATTATAAGCATCATCATTCTCCAATCCATATTTCCAAGGGGGTTTACAAAAAAAAGAGAACAGAATGACTAAAGAATCATTAAAGAAACAAGAAATCAAAAACGACCACAGCTTTATATGAGATTACATTCCTAAAGGTTTGGGAAAAGGAAGCCTTTGATGAAATGATAACAAGGAAACCTCACGTGAGAGATTTTAAGATATAGGGAATTACAGTAGTGGCCAAAATTGTGGGAACCTTTTGGGAAAAGTGTATTTTCTAAAACTAGCTAATAACACCCCCCCTTTTTTGGGGGGAGTAGTACCATATATAAAATTATATATCAATGGAAAGATAATTTAATCAAGAATGTGAAGCCTCTGGGTGAGATCATCTGTGGTTTTGGGGTGCAGTGCCATCTGTACGCTGACGACACCCAGCTGTACATCTCCACCCCAGACCACCCCAATGATGCCCTTGAAGTGATGTCCCAGTGCGTGGAGGCCGTGCGGGTCTGGATGGGGAGGAACAGGCTCCGACTCAACCCCTCCAAGACTGAGTGGCTGTGGTTGCCGGCGTCCCGATATAGCCAGCTGGTGCCATCGCTGGCTATTGGGGGCGAGACAGTGGCCCTCACGGAGAGGGCGCGTAACTTGGGTGTCCTCCTGGATGCACGGCTGTCTTTAGAAGAGCATATGACGGCCGTGGCCAGGGGGGCTTTCTATCAGGTTCGCCTGATACGCCTGATAAACCAAACATCTTGGTTTACGTAGGTAGAACCTGGCTAAAGAGAAAGACACATAAAACCTACGAAAAAGAAAGAAAAACAAATATATATATATATATACATATATATATATATATATATATATATATATATATATATATATATATATATATATATATATATATATATATATATATACACACACACACACACACACATATGTAGGTCTTTGGTTATTCGGGTTTTCTCCCGCGTAAAATTGGAAGTGCTCCTAGAAGCACGAAGCCGAAAACACCAGCCTGAAGATGACGAATGAGACTTCGTCGAAACGTCGCCAAAATACTTCCAATTTTACGCGGGAGAAAAGCCGAATAACCAAAGACCTATATACAAACACCCGCGAAAACCTCAGAAAACATGTTCACTATGATTGTAGTTATAAACCATCTTTATTTTTAATACATATGTTCGTAGTCTTTCTTCCTGTAATTTCTACCTCTTTGTCTCTAACCACTCATAAAATCTATTCCATATCTGGTAATATTCTGTGTGTTCTTTATCTTTTATTTTTAAGGTTAGAACGTCCATTTCATCACAATCTAATTTTTTTTGAACTACATCCTCATCTGGCGGGATACTCTCATTTTTCCAGTATTTTGCAAATATAACATTTGCTGCTGTCAATATGGGCAAAACTAAATATGTGGTAGAGCTGAAGAAGCTTCTTGGATGAGAAGCGAAATGTCTTCAAAGAAACACCAGAAAGTTCAGTTGCCTCTTGAAAAACCCACCTTTGGGACAACCGTAACCTGGGTGACCGAGAATCTCCACAGACATCCAACTGTGAACTTATGCAAAGGGACATCAACATTTTCTCCAAGATAGGATGAACACCATTCTCCCTCAGCCGAAAAGCTACCTCATCAGCCTGTCTCATTCCATAAAGATGAGAGCTCAGGGCAACACCCCAAATATTTCTCTTTCCCCCTTAGGTCAGCGATGAAGAAGACAGCATTCCACCGTTCTCCTGAGACAACAACCCCGAGAATTTCAATCAGGCTTTCCAACGCATGAATTAATTTGTATGCCACGTACCTTATACAGGGCGTCCACTTTCATGACGAAACCATCCACTCCTGGCAAGTTGCTGACCTGGTGGAAATCGGCCAATTCGGATGCAAAATAGGCATCGAAAGGGACGTCGTGAAAGTATTTGTCAGTCACTTCTGGTTGACTCCGGTCCTGAGGGTTAAAAGAATTGAGGACAAGGTGAGGATGATGACAAAGCTATCAGGATACTGATGCACTCGACAAACGGTACCAAACCAATGATGTCCAGAGAGATGTTAGAACTGGAACTCGCAGAATTCCCAGGAATTCTGAGATTTGCAATCCTAACACTTCACCGCAGATGGGGACTGCAGCCAAGGAATTAAAAGGTGCTTGCTCCTGGGGAGGAAAGCTATGGCAAAGCTAGACAGTGCACTAAAAAGCAGAGATATCACCCTGCCAACAAAAGTGTGTATAGTCAAGGCTATGGTTTTCCCAGTTGCACTGTAGGACTGTGAAAATTGGACCATAAGGAAGGCAGAGTGCCAAAGAATTGAGACCTTTGAACTATGGTGATGGAGAAGACTCCTGCAAGTTCCTTGGACTGCAAGACGATCAAACCGATCAGTCCTAGAGGAGATCAACCCTGGCTGCTCTTTAGAAGGCCAGATCCTGAAGAGGGAACTCTTTGGCCACCTAATGAGAAGGAAGGACCCACTGGAGAAGAGCCTAATGCTGGGAAAGACTGAGGGCAAAAGAAGAATGGGACAGCAGAGAATGAGGTGGCTGGATGGAGTCACTGAAGCAGTAGACATGAGCTTAAATGGACTCCAGAGGATGGTAGAGGACAGGAAAGCCTGGAAGAACATTGTCCATGGGGTCGCGATGGATTGGACATGACTTTGCAACTAACAACAACACATCTGGAAAGTGCATTTATGGAAGCCTGGTATTCTACCAAAGGAGTAATTAAGAAGCATATTGATCTAGATCAGGGGTGTCAAACTCGATTTCATTGAGGGTCGCATCAGGGTTGTGTTTGACCTCAGGGGGGCAGGGGGGTGTGGCCAGCTCAATGTCACTTGTGTCAGAGGTGCCTGTGGTAGCCCGAGCGCTCTGCCAGCAAAAATGGCACCGCGGGTCGGTCCTTCGCTGTTTCCAGGGTGGCCAAGCGGGCCAGATCTAAGTACCTCGCGGGCCAGATCCAGCCCTCAGGCCTTGATTTTGACACCTCTGATCTAGATCCAGCATATAAATACGTAAGAAACCAGACCATTCGAATGACCAATCAACAAGAGAACCAATCAGCTGCTCAGAATTTAAACATAGCTCCAAACAAACCACCAATCACACGAACAACTGACGACACTGACACACGAGACATTTATAAGCTAAAGAGGGATAGGACAAGAAAATTCTGCTGATGAATTTACCTAGTCTGTTAATGAAAGGTTCCAAAATTAAATTGAAAGAAGCTTGGAGATCAAACCCCTGCCCAACATCTGGAACAGTCTCGATTTGGGAAAGACGACTTTAGAGTCTGGAAATTAGAACTAAGCTTCCTAGATTACATCCCACAAATGCTATATATAAAACAGTGCCAAAACAGATTCCTAAACAAGGAATCAAGTTGGCTGGAATGGGAAAAATATCGGTTGTGCGGTGCTCATCTAAGATCCTGGGTGATTTATCTGATTCTAACCAATGATTGCTATTCTAAATGAATTATCCATCCACGAAAACACAGGTGACTAATCTGAGGTTCATAAGGCCATGTACAACCTGGGAGATCTTGTTGTGGTCCACCATAAATACCTTGGCCCCTGAACTTCCTCTTATTATTTAACGGTTTGATGGGCTGGAAACGGAGACTGGTGTGGTGGTGCGTTAAAATGATCTCTGCCCATGTCCAGCGGTCACCAACCGGTGGTCCGTGGACCACTGGTGGTCCGCGAGAAAATTTTGGTGGTCTGCAGAAAAATTATTTGCATTTTTTATATTGCACTAAATCAGGGGTCCTCAGACTATGGCCCCTCGGCCGGATACGTACAATGAACATTTGTGTTACTGCAGAGAGCTAAACAACAACACTGTTTTTCACGGAGAAATCCTGAGAAACATTTCAAAGCTATTTAGCTGCGGAAAGAAGAGGTTTGCTCACTTCCTTCCTGTGTCCATCCCAGTCGGGTTAGATGATAGTTTGGTAGTTGGGATGGAGAAATAAATGGGCCTGGTTTTGCTTCTGGTGTTAAAAGAGGAGAAAAATGATACATTCATTTCTGGGCCCCGCCTCCCCCCCACCCCCAAGACACAGCTGTTGTAAAAAGCACCTTTGGACAATGGCAAGCATCTCTATTTGGAAGAGAATATTTGTGGCTCAGAGATATAACGGAGGGCCCTTGGTGCTCTCTGAGCTCGGTTGTTTTTCTTGCAGGCATTTCATAACCCTACTTGGTAACATCATCCATGTTAGAAGGGAGTGAGCAAGAAAACAACTAAGCTCAGAGATCACCAAGGACCCTACATTAATCTCCACAGACATTTGGGGCCTAGAGAAAACTGGACATGGCACTTGAGCAGGGGTGAAATGTTCCCGGTTCGGACCGGATCGCCCGATCCGGTAGCGATGGCGGCGGGTGGTACGGAGAACCAGTAGCAAAAATACCTCCCCGCCCCGCCCACTATCACATTACACATTTTTTTCGGCCGAAAAAATGCTTTTAAAAGTTAAAAAAAAAAAAAAAAGCCTCTGACGATCGTGCGGCTCAGCTGAGATCGTCAGAGGCTTTTCAAAGCATTTTTTTCTGCATCCTCTTCGGCTGAAGAGGTTGTAGAAAAAATGCTTTTAAAATTTTTTTTAAAAAAAAGTTGGCCATGCCCACCCAGTCACATTACCACCACCCCCACCAAGCCACACCCACAGAACCGGTAGTAACAAATTTTACATTTCACCACTGCACTTGACCTTCACAGAATCCATACTTTCTCTTCAAGTCTTCAAATCCAGGGATTTTTGTACTCTTGACCTACTACTGAGTAAGAGTGAATTGGGTGGCCATATACATTTTCTTAAATAAATAAATAGATAGTTATTTGATTGCCTTCTAATAAGGTAAAGGTAAAGATTCCCCTTGCACATATGTGCTAGTCGTTCCCGACTCTAGGGGGCGGTGCTCATCTCCGTTTTAAAGCCAAAGAGCCAGCGCTGTCTGAAGACGTCTCCATGGTCATGTGGCCGTCATGACTAAGCACCAAAGGTGCACGGAACGCTGTTATCTTCCCATCAAAGGTGGTCTCTATTTTTCTATTTGCATTTTTATGTACTTTCGAACGGCTAGGCTGGCAGAAGCTGAGACAAGTAATGGGAGCTCACCCCCTTACGCAGCAGTAGGGATTCGAACTTCTAAACTGCCGACCTTTCGATTGACAAGCTCAGTTCAGAGGCAAGGTGTGAATTGAGTGAAGTCAGAGCTGGCTTCACTTGGTCCGTGCCGATATGGCGCTCCTAATAAACAACGGCCTCCTAATAAACTCCTCCAATTCCAATCAGTCACTTGTCAACTTGCAAAGCTTTCCTGACCTGCTCCCGAGTTGTCATAGGCAGGGGGATGGGGAACCAAGCCTTGCAGCTGCATTGAGGGAATTTACACCTCGGTCAAAACAAAACATATCCTAGCTGGCCAAAGTTAAGGCCATCTTCACAGAAACCAGTAACAGCCGGAGGGAGTGACTTCTACGACCCGCGAAATGGCTTCGTTGGAGAATGTGACTGATGACACACCTCAGGGGGGAAGATGAAACAGGGGCAGAGGCAAGACGCGAATTGAGTGAAGTCACAGCTGGCTTCACTTGGTCCGTGCCGACATGGCGCTCCTAATAAACAACTGGATTTTTCTTGAAACTTTGGCCGAGGCTCCTGCTTTCATTAGGGCATCAGTCGGAACCCTGACATAACTAGAAATTAGATAGATTCACTGTATGAATGGGTGTTTTAAATTAATTAATTGATTTCATTAATTAGCACATACTGTATATTACATTCTGGTAAGTTATTAACTATTACAGGAAAACAGTTTTCCTTACTCCCATCATGTACAGGTAGTGCTCGACTTAACGAGCACAATTGGGACCAGAATTTCTGTTGCTAAGCAAGCTGGCTGCTAAGTGAGTCACTCCCAATTTTAAAAACTTTCGTTGCCATGGTTGTTTTTCCATGGACTTTGCTTGTCCATGGAAAAACAACCCATGACACTGAATTCATCGTAAACCCATGCCCCTTGTCAAACACCTGAATATCGATCACGTGTTTTTCAGTGTTTTCTTGAACGGTCCCTAAATGGATGGCTGTAAGTTGAAATTCCCCCCCAGTCAAAGTTTTATCTTATGGGAGATCTTATGGAGTTGTGCTATGTACCAGCAGCAGGAATCTATGCTTCAGGTGCTTGCTAGGCTGGATGCAGCCGTACTGGGGTCCTTCGTTATATATTGTGCCCGTTGGGTCGAAGAACGGGACGTAGCCATCCTTCCCTGTGCAGAGGTAGACTTTTTCCAGCTGCAGTTTGTAGGCGGAATTGAGATTTTGCTCCGGGTTCCACATCACTCGGCCGTACAGGATTTGACCTGAGTTAAAAAAAAAATACATTTGAGATCAGGCAGATGCAACAAATGTCCAACAGAATAACAAGAGTTGGAAGAGGCATTGGAGGTCTTCTAGTCCAACCCTGTGCTCAAGCAGAAGACTCTATACTAGTTTTGGGGAATGTATGGAACGTGTGCTGAAAGTGGCACGTGAAACCATCCCGTGAGGAATGCTCCTCTTCCGCATTCCTGTGTGCACATATGTGCATCAGTCAACTGCCGTCGCGTGCACAGTGAAACCCAGAAGAGTGGCGTTCCATTGCGCATGTGCAGGCCGGCACCCAAACTTCCAGGTTTATGTCGCGCGCATGCACGATGGCCTGTTCTTCGGGCGCGTGGCCGTGTTGGAAACCAGACATTCGGGTGCTGGCTCGTGCACGCGCGATGGACCGCCGCTCTTCCGGGTATCGCCGCTCCCACGCACATGAAGGCCAGCGGGGCTGCGCATTCCTCGTGGGATGGCTTCACGTGCCATTTCCGGCACGCAGGCCGGCACGCGGTGATGTAAAATGTTAGCCATTACTGCCCTACACCATTTTAGACAAATGGTTGTTCAATCTCTTCTTTAAAAACCTCCAGTATCGGAGCACAATTTCTGGAGTCAAGTCGTTCCACTGATTAATTGTTTTCACTGTCAGGAAATTTCTCCTCAGTTCTAGGTTGCTTCTCTCCGTGACTAGTTTCCACCCGTTGCTTCTTGTCCTGCCTTCAGGTGCTTTGGAGAAGAGCTTGATCCCCTCTTTTCTTTTCTGGCAGTCCCTCAAATATTGGAACATTGCTGTCATGTCATCCCTGGTCCTTCTTTTCCTGCAACTGTACAATTCCTGCACCAAAAAGGACAAATATCCAGAGAAGGGCATTGTCAGGCCTGGAAGCCATCTTTTGCATTGGGCCTTCAGGCCTGCCACATTTCCTACAGTGGGAAACTGGGAGGGGGGATTGTATGGAGCATGGGTGATATATAGTCATAATAACATTCTTTTCTCAGAGAGTCAAGGACATCTTGCCCTGCACCTGGAGGATTGGAACTGGGAGGTCTCTCCAGTTGGGACGGTGCTTTGATTGGGCCATGTGGATGGACTTGTGGATGCTGGGCAAGGACTAGGACTTTCTGTTGGGTGGGGAAAACCTGGGAGCTTTCAGATTCGGGTTTTCCCAAATGTGCCAATATGACATCTCTAATAAAATGGAACTTTGAGGAACTTCAATCCTCGGAGTCTTCTTTCATTGGGGGTGTTACTTGGAACCCTGACAGGCATCCTAATCCCGATTCTAGCAAGAAAACAGCTGTATTGTTCAAAGGAAGAGGAGAGCTGAATTCGAAATTTGGTATTATGATAGAAGATGTTGGACAACGAGAAGATGCCTCGAACCTGTGCCATGCCAAACTTTCCCAGCTGACTCCCTCACCTTATGTTGCCAATCTCCCAGTTCAGCTTGGAATCCTGGGACTTCTATGATAATATCAACTTAACTTCCTGAACATTTAATGAGTTATTGAAGCAAGGTTTGAATGAAAAGAGGCAGAGCTGAAGCTCAGCTGAAGCATTCCTGGGCATAATCACAACCCAACGTTTAATACAGACATATTTTTACCCCATCCTGCTTTATAGCGCATATATACATACATTAAGCATACATTAATATATTAAGCATGCATTAAATATCACCCTGTCCTGCTTCATGGGATATATATGCATATGATTAACATATATACATATATTAACATAAATACATATATTCCAATATTAAATATCTATTACACATTACCCTCGTGCATTGTAGGGAGTTTACTTATACAGCTTCCTGCAAAACAGACGGCTAAGCAAGAAATTCTAGGAACCAGCCAGTGAGATGGGTGGCATACAAATTTAATAATATAAAAAAAAACCTATAGTTTAATAAAATGAACACCATATAAATAGGGTCCTTCTAAAATCTCCTGGTATACTTCTCATGTTTGAAGAGGAACAGGACACCATGTTCTAAAAATGCCAACTATACAGTAGTGGCCAAAATTGTGGAAACTTTTTGGGAAAAGGTGTTTTTGGAGTAAATAAAAAAATTATATATCAATGGAAAGATAATTGAATCAAGAATGTAATGCAATAACTTTTAGGAAGGATTTGCTATTAGAATAGCAGTTACAGTAGCCGATACTAACCCTCTGACCCCCAAACCCTTCCCTTTCCGTTCCCCAATTCTCATCTTCTCATTGGCCATCTTCCAAGTCAGTCTCCCCAGCTTCTGACCTCACCCCACAGGAATGTTCCCCCCCCATTCCATCTCCTAGGGGATATTATCTACAGAGAAAATAAATAGGTGAAAAGTCAAGCCTCGTCTCCTCCTTTTTATGGCAGCATCAGAATGCCGACAAGTGACTTATGACTGTCCCAAAGGTGCTTTTTTCAAGAGGCAACTGGACTTTTTGCTTTTTCTTTGAAGATGTTTCGCTTCTCATCCAAAAAGCTTCCTCAGCTCTGACTGGATGGCGGGGAACCAAAGGATTTATAATCAGGCAACTCCGAGGACACAGACAAACCTCTAAGTGGCCTCAATGACTCTCTAAAAAAGATGCAAATGACCAGCTGTCTGGGAGGAGTATAAATCCTTCCATTCCCCACCATTCAGTCAGAGCTGAAGAAGCTTCTCGGATGAGAAGCGAAATGTCTTCAAAGGAAAAAAAAAAACCCCAGAAAGTCCAGTGGCCTCTTGAAAAAGCATCTTTGGGACAACCATGATCTGGTTGACTTGAGAATCTCCATAGGACTTGTGACTAGTTTTCACACATAACAACTGCTTGCAGCATCTCCATGGTCATGTGATCAAAATTTGGAGGTTTGGCAACTGGCATGTATTTATAACGGTTGCACAGTCCCTGGGTCATGTGGTCACCTTTTGTAACCTTCCCAGTGGCTTCCGACAAAGCCAATGGGGAAGGGGAGGGAAGAGCTGTACAACCTCATAATTCACTTAACAACGGCAGTGATTCACTTAACAACTGGGCCAAAAAGATCATAAAAGGGGGCCAAACTCACGTTATCAACTGTCTCGCTTAGCAACAGAAATTTTGGGCTCAGTTGTGATCGTAAATCGAGGACTACCTGCGTATCTTCGATCTTTTGGTGAACTAACTGGGCCCAGAGAAATATTCTCTTGTTTACCTTTCTTGGCTTTTCAAATGCCACTGAAGGGGAACAGCCTTGCTGACTTCTCCATTACGTCAGGATTACGCCACACCTTCTTGATGTCTGTCTTGCTATAGCAAGAGCACTTAGACTTATTTACCGCTTCACAGCTCTCGCTAAGCGGTTTTACAGAGTCAGCCTATCGCCCTCAACAATCTGGGTCCTCAAGGACAGAAGGCAGAGTCAACCTTGAGCCGGTCAGGATCGAACTGCCGGCAGTCGGCAGAGTTAGTCTGCAATACTGCCTTCTAAGCACTGCGCAACCCCGGCTCTTCAGAAATTGATTTCTTGAAGAAGAGTGTTATGCCCGTCCAATCAGCTGCCGTTTCACTTATTCTGCAATTCAATCTAGTTTATTTTCCCACAGAACGCTTCTGTGACCTTCCCTGACGTTTTCCTTGCTGTTGTTGTGGTCTGCCAGCAGCCTACGGAGCTGGCAGCAGAGTCGGACAGTGAGGAGGCTGGGGAGGACCATGGGCCAGTCCTGGAGTCTGGGGAAGGCTCGGATGAGGGCTCTGTGTCGGAGGCAGAGATGGGGCCATCTGGAAGTTATGTGCGGACTCCGGAGCCTCAGTGAGGCAGAGGAACAGGGGGAACCTGTTCCCACTGCGCATGTGCGCAGAACTTCCAGAAGGCAAGAACAGTTAAAACAAAAGGGATGACTTGGGAGTAAGGCCTGGAGATGATTGGCCCCTCCCATAAGACTTAAAAGAGGAGCAAAGGCACGTGGGCCTTTGCAGGAAGCAACGTTGTTAAGTCTGTGCAGTTTACAGTCGGAAGCTCTGTTTGATTCTGGACTCCCTGTGGCTTTGCCAATTAGGTCTCTGGCAGCATGTCAAGGGAGATAAAGGTGGGTGTTTATCAGCCTTATCCCGAAGGACTCTTTACAACTATTTGGGACTCATTTGTGAATGAACAGAATTCACAGCTGTTGAAATAAAAGAGGTTTTTGGGACTACTCGTGTGTTTTACTGACTCAGGAAGCCTAGGTCAGAACAGCCGTTCCCCTGAAGAGCTCTATGCCCCGTCCAAATCTCAAAACACAAATCATACCTTTGGAAAAAGCTCCCTTGTAGTCCATCTCGGCCATCGACATCTCAGTTTTAGTTGGGTCCATGAGAAAAACTTTTTCATTATTGCAGAGCTGAAACTCCGTGTTCAGGGAGTACACGACGGGAACCGGGCGGTTAGTCTGCTGAAAGGCAATTGGGATCAAAAATCTATATGGGGAAGAAAGGGAATAGAGAAATAAGGCCACAGGAAGTAATAATGCCAGGAATATTTGTTTATTTCCTAACTTTTTCTTTGAGAGAGATATATATATATAGGGTCGCAGTGGCTCAGTGGCTAAGACGCTGAGGTTGTCACTCGAAAGGTCAGCAGTTTGACCTTTCGGTCAAAAGGTTGGCGGTTCGAATCCCTAGTGCCACGTAACGGGGTGAGCTCCCGTTACTTGCTCCAGCTTCTGCCCACCTAGCAGTTCGAAAGCAAGTAAAAAATGCAAGTAGAAAAATAAGGTCCACCTTTGGTGGGAAGGTAACAGCGTTCCGTGCACCTTTGGCATTTAGACATGACCGTGGAAACGTCTTCGGACAGCGCTGGCTCTTCAGCTTTGAAACGGAGATGAGCACCTCCCATTAGAGTCGGGAATGACTAGCACATATGTGCGAGGGAAACCTTTACCTTTACCTTATATATATATATTGCATTATCTAAATCAGAGGTGTCAAACTGGATTTCTTCAAGGGCTGGATCAGTATTATAGTTCTCCGGCAGGGGGCAGAGAGCTGAGATGGGACAGGCGCCTTCTTGTAGCAACCTGCTGGCCAAAATGGAGTACACGGAGGCCCCGCGAGGCCCCCGTATGGCCCATTTTCAGCCTGAACGGCCTCCTACAGCACTTTGCTGGCCAAACTAGGGCACGCGGAGGCTTCTAGGCCGATCCTTTGATATTTTGGCCAGCAGAGGCACTGAGGACTGGTCCTTTGATATTTCCATGCTGGCCCAATGGGCCAGATTTAAGCACCCTGTGGGCCGCATCCAGCCCGCAGGCCTTGAGTTTGACATCCCTGATCCAAATGTTATCCTCTCTGGGTTTTTTCCTCCAGGAACAGCCCTGGGGCAGAAAAAATCAGCTGTTCAGCCAAGTTCTCAACAATTAAGAAAACCTCCTCGTCCGGAATTATCATCAAGTAGGGTTCATGTCTAACCTGGTTATTACATGGACCTGTTTTCTAGGTTCACAAAATACAGTAGATCACAATCTAAGCAAAATGGCTTGAGTTTGTACAACGACTACACCATCCTCATCGTCTTTATTATTTATTATTCCCGCTGCTGCAGGTTCTGCTTTTCGGATCGACGAATGACATTTTGCACGATCAAACATGTAGCCCGACACATTGAGTTTTGCACAACGCACCATCCCAGAAACCTTCCAGGTCTTCTTCTAACCTAGTTATTAGCTAGGACAAAGATAACTAAGCAGCAGTGCAGTAAAGCTCATGGGTGGATCTCAAAGCATTTTATTTCCATTCAAGTAATGCTGACATTTCAAAATACCTTCAGGAATGACCGGAGGACATTTGGAAGTGTTTTTTTTTTTAATCAGTGCAGATTATCTTTTGTCCTACTGGGACAAAACTTTGGACTTGCTAATACATTAAATCAGATTAATCTAGAAGGAGATTAACGCTTCAAAGCCAAGGAAACAGGGTTCCAGTTTCCCAACCTAGCTCCTTTCAGCTCCTCCAGGGTAGGCGACTAGCATCCTCGTCACTTTGAAGGTTGTCATGTAAGCACATACCAGGTAGTCCTCGACTTATAAGCAAAACAGAGCTCAAAAATGCTGTTGTTAAGCGAGACAGTTAAGGGCCCCGTTTTACAACCGTTCTCGGCACAGTCGTTCAGTGAATCACTGCAGCTGTTAAATCAGTAACACGCCTGTGATAATGAATCTGGCTTCCCCAATGACGCAATTGTGGTTCTAAGTCGAGGATTAGTTATATCAAGGGTATCAAACTCAAGGCCCGGGGGCCCTACGGGGTGCTTAGATCTGGCCCGTGGGGCCGCCCTGGAAACAGCAAAGAACCGGCCCGTGGTGCCTCTGCCAGCAAAAACGCAGGGGATAGGCGTGGCCACCTTGACATCACTCCAGGGGTGGGTTCTACTTACCTTTACTACTGGTTCGCAACGGGACCGCATGTGCGGAAGCTTTCTGGTCAGTGGGCGGAGTCTCCCGCCGGTTTTACTACCGGTTCTTGCGAACCGGTCTCAACCGAGGGCAACCCACCACTGCATCACTCATGTTGGGGGCGCCTGTGGCGGCCCGAGCGCTCTGCCAGCAAAAACGGACTCCCAAGCTCTGTTTTCACTGGCAGAGGGTTGCAGGAGGCCATCGCAGCCGAAAACAGAGCTTGGTAACCTGTTTTCGCTGGCAGAATGCTTGGGCCGCCACAGGCGCCCCCGACATGAGTGATGTCAAGGTGGCCCCACCCCCCCCAAGCTCCCCCCTCCGAGGTCGAACACAACCCTGATGCGGCCCTCAATGAAATCAAGTTTGACACCCCTGAGCTGTACTCTTTTGCCTGGTTGAAGACGAAGCATCACTTTGTCCTCGTGATAAAGATTCCACGAGGTGGCGCAGTGGTTAGAGTGCAGTACTGCAGCTACTTCAGCTGACTGCTAGTTCAGCAGGTCAGCAGATCAAATCTCACCGGCTCAAGGTTGAGTCAGCCTTCCATCCTTCCGAGGTGGGTCAAATGAGGACCCAGATTGTTGGGGGCAATATGCTAATGCTAATGCAATATGCCAATATGCTAACTTTGTAAACCGCTTAGAGAGGGCTGTAAAGCACTATGAAGCGGTATAGAAGTCTAAACAATAATAATAATAATAAAAGGTAGGAGTGAAGGAACAAGCTCTACTCTTTGATCCTTACGCCTTCAAAGCATTAACATGGGGGCCGGGTGGTGGGGGGGAAGAATCTGTGTTAGTGACAGAAGAAAGAACGTGGGAAGGGAACGCGAAGACATGTGGTGGCTGAACTAATCACAACTTGGCCCAGGGACCAAAGCCTGCTATCAAGATTGGAATTTTTAGCTTTTAGCTTCAGGAACAGTAGCTTAACCTCCCTTGGTGAACTGCCTTTAGGGTCTGGGCTATTCCCAGGCCATTCCAGCAGTGGAATATGATTATCTTGGAACTCCAAAAAAATAAGTGGTGTTATTAGCCATCAAACCTCAAAAATACACTTTTCCCACAAGGTTTCCACAATTTTGGCTGCTGCTGTATTCAGCTTCTGTGAGACACTGTTGGCATCTCAAGGACACACCGAGCAGATGTCCCGGCGTGGCTGGCTGGTTCCCATAACAAAATGAACAGAAGTGATTGATGGACATAATGGACTGGCTGGGTGGGTGGCCCATAGGGAAAAGGGGGAATGGACTATGCTTGCTTTTGCGCAGGAAACTCAGAGCTGGTTTTGCTTCTTCTGTGCCAACGTGGTTTATTCAGTAAAGTTTTGTACTCTTGGTGTACCTGGAGTTCCTTTTTCTGGATTCCCCAACTGGACAGTTGACATGAGCCCAAGGGAGGGCTGAGTTTGGAGTCCCTTCACGTCCATGAGATATCTAAGTCCAGCCTTCTTTGAATTCCTTTGAATCTTATCTACTGCCAATTAGCTTAACTGTTAGTAGTTCAGATTCTTGTTTAGAGGTGGCATGGAATAAACCAGTACTTATTTGAACAACCCTGGTTCCTGATTTCTTACCCTTCGATATATTTGCATCCTATTTGAAGCCCAGCACAAAAGAAAGAGATGGCATAGGAGCAAATTATCTGAAGAAACATCTTGCCCGAATGAGATTGGCCTGATCTAACAGAAGTAACATGGTGGGGACCCTGTCAGTCAAGGAGTTTTGGTTGGCAGGGTCTAGAACAGAGGTGTCAAACTCAATTTCATTGAGGGCCGCATCAGGGTTGTGTTTGACTGTGGGGAGCTGGGGTGGGCGTGGCAGAGGTAGGTGTGGTCATGGTGGGCATGGCCAGCTCGACGTCACTCGTGTCGGGGGCACCTGTGGTGGCCAAAAGCTAAGGCAGGACTTCCCTCAGATCCTCCCTCCTTCTCATTATAATCTCCTTCCTTCCTTCCTTCCTTCCTTCCTTCCTTCCTTCCTTCCTTCCTTCCTTCCTTCCCTCCCTCTCTCTTCACTCTCCTTTCTTCTTCCTTCCTTCCTTCCTTCCCTCCCTCCCTTCCTCCCTCTTCATTCTCCTTTCTTCTTTCCCCTCCTTCCTTCTTTTTCCTTCCTTGCTCTCTTCCCATCTTTGTCTTTGTCCTTCCTCTTTCCCCTTTGCCTTTCCTGTCCCTTCTTGAATGCTCAAATTTCTCCTTTTGTTTTGTGTTTAGTTTGTTTCGCTGCCCCTCTGCCAGAGGAAAACAGAGCCCAGGGGAAGAGGGGCTTCACACAGTCCTCCCAAGCTCCGTTTCCGCCATCAGAGGCACAGTGGGCCTGTCCTTCTCTGTTTCCAGGATGGCCCCTGGTGGGCCAGATTTAAGTACCCCGTGGGCAGGATCCGGCCCGCGGGCCTTAGAAGATCTTTACAGGATCACAAGCATGTATTGTTTTGTGCCTTAGAAGATCTTTACAGGATCACAAGCATGTATTGTTTTAAATTCTTCCTGCTTACATTCCATCAGCCATGTATAATTGTCTGGACACCGATGTCTTCTCTCACACACATCCTCTTACAATTCCTCCGGATAATAGCCCTCCGCCTGATGACTGTTAATATTTCAACCTCCTCATCACGTAAGCTCCTCAGATGTTCCCCTACTATTGTGTCTCTAATTGTCCCCATCTGTATTCTCCTTGTTGACTTTAAGCTTACTTATGCGCAAGAAATGCACGCAAACCTGTACCGAGATACCGTAGGGGAAGATGATGTAGCAAGCTGCTAAACTTCTCCCAATTGCAGAATTTCAAGCAAAGTAGTATAGCCTTTGGCCCTTTCTGCGTGTGCTGAAAATTTCCTCTCCTTTTTTTTTGGTGGTTTTTAAATAGTGACGCTTATCTTCAGGCATGAAACAAGGTAAGCATTTACTTACTTTTCTGGAGCATGAGCCGTGCAGGGTAAGGGTTTATCTCCTGGATCAACCCAAGATTGTGTGGGTTGGACCGTACATGGTATTAAGGAGATGGTGTATTCTCCGGAATAATCTTTCCTGAAAGCAGAGATAAAGTACCGCCGTTAGTGCATTGAACTGCAAGCATTTCCCCACTTGTGGATATTTTTTCAAAAGGCAAGTGGGCTTTTTTTTTTTCCTTGAAGAGGTTTCGCTTCTTATCCAAGAAGCTTCTTCGGGTTCTGACTGAATGGTGAGGAACTTCAGTCAGAACTGAAGAAGCGTCTTGGATGAGAAGCGAAACCTCTTCAAGGAAAAACAAAGAAAGTCCAGTTGCCTTTTGAAAAAGCACCTTTGGGACAACCACAACTCAGATGACTGAGAATCTCCATAGGCATTGATGAGCCATAGACATTGATGAGCCGAGGTGGCGCAGTGGTTAGAGTGCAGTACTGCAGCTACTTCAGCTGACTGCTAGTTCAGCAGATCAGCGGATCAAATCTCACTGGCTCAAGGTTGACTCAGCCTTCCATCCTTCCGAGGTAGGTAAAATGAGGACCCAGATTGTTGGGGGATAATATGCTATTTAGTATACTGTCTTTGGTGTAAGCCACCCAGAGTCCTCGGAGAGTGGGCGGCATAGAAATATGACTAATAAATTTAGTTCCTTGTGGTTAGTTGATCACGAGATGTGTGGAAGATGAACCAAACAAAACACAACACACAGACAGAAAGTAGGCTTATGAATTAAAGACGGAGATATAGATAGTCCTTCACTTATAATACAATTCATTTAGTGACCGTTCGAAGTTACAACAGCACTGCAAATAGTGACTTTATGAGCCTTTTTCACACTTACGATCAATGCAGCCTCCCTAGAATTACATGATACGCTTGATAATTTATTCTTGCGCTTCCTGCTCCCACCTCCGCCCATCTTTTTAATTTCATATTATTATTTTAATTCTTTAAAAATAATATTTTAAATTTAATGTATTATTATAAAGCAATGTTTATTGCTTTACTGTAGGTAGTCCGCGATTTACGACCACAATTGAGCCCAAAATTTCTGTTGTTAAGTGAGACATTTGTTAAATAAATAAATAAATAACTTTATTGTCATTGTACGTGTATACACAGTATACCCATACAACGAAATTCACTTAACACCCAAAGACCAGGTCCAACACGCATAACAATCCCCAAACACACAAGTGCCTTGATAGTACAGAGCCTTGATAGTACAGAAAAGAGCCTTGATAGTACAGTGGTTTAGTGCACCCTGTTATTAACACAGCTGCCTGCAATTTCTGCTGGTTCGAATCTCTCAAAGGCTCAAGGTTGACTCAGCCTTCCATCCTTTCTAAGGTAGGTGAAATGAGGACCCAGTTTGTGGGGGCAATAAGCTGACTTTGTATAAAATATACAAAAGTATGAAGGCTATTGCTTAACGCATTGTAAGCCGCCCTGAGTCTCCGGAGAAGGGTGGCATATAAATCAAATTAAAAAAAAAAAAGTGAATGTGACCTCCTTTTACAAATTTTCTTGCCGGAGTTGTTAAATGAATCGCTGCAGTTGTTAACATGAGTAACACAGTTGTTAAGTGAATCTGGCTTCCCCCGTTGACTTAGCTTGTTAGAAGGTTGCAAAAGATGATCACGTGACCCTGGGACACGGCAAACCGTCATAAATATGAGTCAGAATGCCAAGCATCTGAATTTTGATCATTATGACCATGGAGATGCCACAACAGTCTTAAGTATGAAAAACAGTGATAAGTCACATTTTTCACTGCTGTTGTAACTTCGAACAGTCACTAAGTGAACTGTCGTAAGTCAAGGACTACCTGTATCTAAAGCTACCAGCATCATGGATCCTACCAACTGCCCTAATTCCATAACTGTCCACTCTGTCTCAGCAATAAGAGGGAGTTTAAGTCTTGCATCTTCTTTGAAGAGACTGGTCCATGCAGTGATTCATTTAACAACTGTGGCAAGAAAGGTCGTAGAACGGGGCAAAATTCACTGAACGAATATTTGACTTAGCAATGGTGGTTTTGGGCTCAATTATGGTCGTACGTCAAGGACTCTATCTATCTATCTACCTATCTATCTTATCTATCTTATCTATCTATCTATCTATCTATCTATCTATCTATCTATCTATCTGCTATCTGCCTGTCCATCCATTCCATCTTTCCATCCATCTTTCCATCTCTCCATCTTTCCATCCATCCATCCATCCATCTTTCCATCCATCCATCCATCCATCCATCCATCCATCCATTCAATCTCCTTAGACCATGATAGCAACTTTGGTAGCAACTTCAAAACCAATGCATCTCAAAAGTTCTCCTTCATACCTGCTGTACGAGCTGGTTGCTCTCCAGAGTTGATAAGGAGAGTCAAAGGTCTGTCCACTCCACAAGAGCTGTAGGTCAAATTCCATCCCTCCCAGGTGGTCAGGGGTCATGATAAAAGACTTGGCGTTTGGCAGAGTGTGGTGTTCCATCACAAAATGCCCTGTGTGGACGGGAATAAGAAGGTTCACTACCATAATATTTCTTTGTGGGGGAAGAGCAAATGGCCTTGAAGAAGGGTAGGGAGAGCTGCCGCTAAGGCAACAATCAGATAAAAGTGGCCTGAGCCCTGGCCAAGAAATTAAGTTTCTTGTTTTGGAGAGAAGGGCAGCTATACAAATTTGAGAACTAAATAGATAAAATTCATCTGAGTAAACGTCTTAGGCAAGCCCTCTATAGTTCACACAAAGCGAGGGAGGCAGGAAGCACATTCAGACTTGCAAAATTATGTTACTAAAGGTTTACAATTAAACTAACACCGACCAACAATGGCATTGGTTTCTTAATCTGCCTTCCAGGCCTGATGGTGCAGAGAATCTCCATTCCCTCCCCACTCCAGGGGAAGGTTACTGCAAAATCCCCATTTCCTCCCAATCAGCTGGGACTCGGGAGACAGAGAATAGATGGGGACAGGGCCAGTCAGAGTCGGTGTTTACCGGTTCTCCGAACTACTCAAAATTTCCGCTACCGGTTCTCCAGAACTGGTCAGAACCTGCTGAAACCCACCTCTGCTTGGTTAGTTGCAGAATGCAAGAATGACTCACCTCTGAACTTGGCGTGAGTTTTGAACTCAATGACCAGCCGACCATCATCTCGGATGTAGATCCTGATTATCTGCAGTTTGGCCGAAAGGACGCTGTCCGTCTGTATACCTGAAGGAGGGAGAGAGAGAGAGAGAGAGAGAGAGAGAGAGAGAGAGAGTGCCAACAGTCTGGGCTTCCTCAACGAAGTATCAATCAATGTGGATAAGTCATCACATCGCCCCGTTCCCTCGGTTGGAGTCCACTTCCAGTAGAAGGCAACCAAAGAAGTTCTCAAGAAGCCACTTGGCCAAGCTGAGGGAAACTTAGGATCTCAAGGGTGCTACATTTCACCCTTTCACCCCGTGTCATGGAAAAAATAAAACTAACCCCCTACCTGTTCTCCAGAGAATGGTGTCATAGAAGAAGGAAAACTCCATCTCCGTGTGATGCTCCAGAGAGGCCCAGCCTCTGGGTGCGGTTACATAAACGTAGGAGACGTAAAGTGGGACATGGACTGTCAAGAACGACTGAGCAGAATCCCGAACCTGTCACCACAGAAGGAAAAAGTACTGTACGGTGTTTACATACCATCCGGCCTTTTTGTATAACAGAGGGACTAATCTGGTCATGCCCCTACACCCAGGCCCATAAGGGCCCCTGCTTTAAAATTTAGGTTTTACTATCTCTAGCCTTCAATTCCATAATTTGCTTTTAAATCTTGGACACGGAGATGCCTTGGACACAGAGATGGATGATGTATAAATAACAATAACAATAACAATAAAATAAAATGATAAGAAAGAAAAAAAGAAAGAGGAGAGAGAGAGAGAGAGAGAGAAAGAAAGAAAGAAAGAAAGAAGGGAGGAGAGAGTGAGGGAAGGAAAGAAAGAAAGGGGAAGGGAGGGGGAAGGACAGAAGGAAGGAAGAAAGGAAGGAAAGAAAAAAGAGAGAGAGAGAAAGGGAGGGAGGGAGGAAGGAAGGAAGGAAGGAAAGAAAGAAAGAAAGAAAAAGAAAGAAAGAAAGAAAGGAGGGAGGAGAGAGGGAGGGAAGGAAAGAAAGAAAGGGGAGGGAGGGGGAGGACAGAAGGAAGAAAGGAAGGAAAGAAAGAAAGAGAGAGAGAGAGAGAGAGAGAAAGGGAGGGAGGGAAGGAGGGAGGGAGGAAGGAAGGCAGGCAGACAGACTTTATTTTTTTTCTCATTCACAAGATCGCCAAACTATTTCTTTCCCTGTTCGGGAGAGGGAAAGTTAGAAGCAATAAAAGAAAATGAAAATCTTATCGTTTTACTTAATTGCTGATTAATAATAAGTATGCATGACCAGGCCCTCTTATCTTTCCCTGGTAGCAGATGATAATGATTATGATCATAATTAGGGCGCTGCGTAAAGAGGTTTTTCAGAGCTATTAATATTTCAGGGAAATCTAGGTCCTTCATCCCCTGAATAACACAGAAGCCTTTTTCTGCATTCTGCTAAACTTGGAGCCATGCTTGGGGGCTGCACACATATATCCCACATCTCTGTACTTTCCGTCGTGCACTAAAGACCTTTCTGTTTCACCAAGCCGGGCTGGCATACATTTTCAAATTGTCTAAATTCTATGCTGATGATCTTAACTGATGAGCCAAATTGGTTTAATTATTTTAAATTGTTTTTATTTCACATTATCTGTATGCTTTCCTGACTGTTCACCGCCCTGAGTCCTTCGGGAGAAGGGCGGTATAAAAATTAATTAATTAATTAAATAATTAAATAATAATAATAATATAGTACTAGCACTTAGACCTATATACCGCTTCACAGTGCTTTCCAGCCCTCTCTAAGCAGTTTACAGAGTCAGCTTATTGCCCCCAACAATCTGGGTCCTCATTTTACCCACCTCAGTAGGATGGAAGGCTGAGTCAACCTTGAGCCGGTCGGGATCGAACTGCTGGCGGTCGGCAGAGTCAGCCTGCAACACTGCATTCTAACCCCTGTGCCACCACAGCTCTTACCCCTGAATGCCCCCTTGAACAGAAAGGGAGGTCAACCTCCATTCAATTAAGGCCAGATTCTTCACACACAGGGCAGCCTCTGATCATGCACAGACTTCTAATGGGTGAACCAGACAGTGGAGTCAGGGAAGGCCTGGTGCAGATGGACTTCGAGATGACGGCCATCTTTTGGCCACTTCCTCCCCTGTTTTATTTATTTAGTTATAAAATTTCATGGCTGCCCGTCTTACCATGAGGTAACTCTGGGCCTGCTTACAGAAATTTAAAAATAAAAAACCCATCTACATTAAAACCTGAATAAATTAAAACCAGAAATTAAAATCAAAGACATGTGGGGAGGGTGGGGGCAGAGTGAGGGGGAGATGGGATCTGTTCATTGGTGGGATCCTTCCGGTTTAACAACCGATTCGGTGATCGTGTGCTTTGCGCAAGTGCGCAGTTCAACAACAAATCACCTTCCGCGTTAGTGCTAGGGAATTATTTTATTTATTTATTTATTTATTTATTTTATTTTTGAACTTGTATACCGCCCTTCTCCCTGAGGACTCAGGGTGGTGAACAGGCAAATAAAAACATCAAATACAAATATTAAAATACAGTTAAAAATATGTATAAATTTGGCCCCATTAATTAAAACAATAAACAGAAACAAAAACAATTAAAAACACTTAAAAAGAGTTAGGCCAGCCCGGCTTGTTGGAAAAAGAAGGTTTTAAGGGCACGGCGGAAGGCACCGAGGTCTTGGATTCTCCTTATCTCTAGGGGCAGCTGATTCCAGAGGGTAGGTACCCCCACAGAGAAGGCCCTCCCCCTGGGGGTCACCAGCCTGCATTGTTTGGCTGAAGGCACCCCGAGGAGGCCCTCTCTGTGGGAGCGCACGGGTCGATGGGAGGTCGTCGGTGGCAGCAGGCGGTCTCGAAGATAACTAGGCCCTATGCCATGGAGCGCTTTAAAGGTGAGAACCAACACCTTGAATTAAAACAGCTGAGGCATGGCAATCCGCTCTGCCCCGCTAATCAGCTGCAAAGATAAATGTAAGTGAGGTGCAGGGGTGGGCTGGCAGGCGGAGCTGATCGTCAGAGCTACCTATTCGCCCGAACCGGTAGAATCCCACCCCTGGATCTGTTATTACTCAATCAGCCACCTCCATTGTGCTGTTCCCCCACTGGGGTGGACTGATGGAGCCAGGTCTTTAACCCCTTATGAAAAGAGAGGAGGATTGGGGCCGACCTCATAATGTGCAGGTGGGGAGCAAGATGTTCCAGAGGGAAGAAGCAACAGCAGAGAAGGTTCTCCTCCTGGACCCCGCCAACCAGGTTGATGGGGCCTGTAGTATGCCTCCTCTGACAGCACGGGTGGGAATGGGTCAATCCCAGTGGGGTGGGACGGTCCCTCAAATAACCTGGACCGGGGCCATGAAGGGTTTTCAAGGCGATCACCAATGCCTTTAGCTGTGGTTTTAGCAGGGGTGTCAAACTCAAGGCCTGCAGGGTGCTTAGATCTGGCCCGTGGGACCGCCCTGGAAACAGCGAAGGATCGGCCCACAGTGCCTCTGCCAGCGAAAATGGAGCTTGGGAGGGCTGCAGATTCCGTTTTCAGCTGTGGCGGCCTCCTGCAGCTCCGTTTTCACTGGCAGAGGGCTGCAGGAGGCTGTTGCAGCTGAAAACGGAGCTCGGGAGCCCATTTTCATTGGCAGAGCACTCAGACCACCGCAGGCGCCCCCGACACGAGTGATGTCAAGCTGGCCATGTCCATCTTGGCCACATCAACCCAAGCCCCCCAAGGTCAAACACAACCCTGATGCGGCCCTCAATGAAATTGAGTTTGATACCCCTGCTCTTACGCATTTAGGAGAATCCATGGTCTTTAATCCCTTGATTAGAGTTGGGATGGTGGAGGTGATGGAACTCTATTCCCTAGAGAAAGGGTAGTCAATGAGTGATTTCTAAATTTTGTGCAATTCCCTCCCTGGATGGCAATCCCGACCTGCCTTTGTCATTATTAAAGAGGGCATCTCCAGTTGTAGGAAGTATAGAGTAGGGTTCTCAACTCCCAATACTGGTCCATGGCACATTAGGAACCGGGCCACATAAGATACGGACAAGTGAACAAAGTTCCATTTGCCTGTGTGAAACCATCTCTCCCCACCCCTTCTGCCACCTGAAGCGCCTGCCAGTCTGTGGAGCCAGAAAAGTTTAGAGGAGTTGCTTTGAAAGAGAGGGAAGATTCATTGCAAAGGCCATGATCAGATAAGGCTTGAGTCCAGACAGCTCCACCCTTCCAAAATGACATGAAGATGAACGAGAGAGGAAGGGAATTACAATCAGACTTGCAAGATTCCGTTACTAGGGCTGTTCTAGTTAAAGTAGCTTTAGGTCTACATGGTGTCTGTTTCTTGGTATGATCTGATTTCTAAGGCTCCAATGAAGTTTTTCAGGGACAGCAATGGCTTCATGGACAGGAATGGGATAGTTTTACTGTTTGCAAAGTTGCTTCTGTTTCTAAAATGCCAAATGACTAGAGTTACAGAATATATAGAATAACAGAGTTGGAGATCTTCTAGTCCAACCCCCTGCTTAGGTATTTCAGACAATCTCTTCTTAACAACTTCCAGTGTTGGAGCATTCACAACTTCTGGAGGCAAGTTTTTCCACTGCTTAATTGTTCTAACTGTTAAGGAAATTTCTTCTAAGTCCTAAGTTGCTTCTCTCCTTGATTAGTTTCCACCCATGGCTTCTTGTCCTGCCCTCAGGTGCTTTGGAGAACAGTTTGACTCCCTCCTCTTTGTGGAAGCTCCTCAGATATTGGAACACTGCTATCATGTCACCCCTAGTCCTTCCTTTCATTAAAGTAGACCTACCCAATTCCAGCGACCGCCCTTTATATGTTTTAACCTCCAGTCACGTTCTATGATACTTCAGGTGAATTTATAATAGGAACCAACATGCCAGTGTCATTTCTGTGTATTCTGTATAAAAAGCATTACCTGGAAGTCTGCAGTGACGGATCCTCCACAGACATCAATTAACTCTGTCATGTCATAGTATGCGTCAAATGTCCAAATGCAGCTCTTCAGGTTCAAGTGTTTGTAGAACTGGATAGTCTTTGGTTCTCTCACGCTGGGATCAAACTGGTACGGCCGGTCATATCCAGGGCCCAGAACAATATTATTGTACGTCACTTCATCTAGAAATCCAGCTTCTGGGTTGGAAGCGAAGAAATGCAGAAAAAAATTACAATAATACTTTAGCCACGTCGAACCTAGAATTCCTGGGATATATAACAGAACTTGGAGGTTCTCTAGTCTAACCTTCAGCTCAAGCAGGAAACCCTATACCAGGGGTCTCCAACCTTGGCAACTTTACGACTTGTGGACTTCAACTCCCAAAATTCCTCAGCCAGCGCATGCTGGATGAGGAATTCTGGGAGTTGAAGTCCACAGGTCGTAAGGTTGCCAAGGTTGGAGACCCCTGCCCTATATCATTCCTGACAAATGGCTGTCCAATCTCTTCTTTAAAACCTCCAGTGTTGGAGCATTCACAACTTCTGGAGGCAAATTGTTCCACTGATTAATTGTTCTCACTGTCAGGAAATTCCTTCTTAGTTCTAGGTTGATTCTCTCCTTCATTAGTTTCCATCTACTGCTTCTTGTCCTGCCTTCACATGCTTTGGAGAATAGTTGATTCCCTTTTCACTGTGGCAACCCCTTAGATATTGGAACACTTCTATCATGTCACCCCTAGTCCTTCTTTTCACCAGACATACATATGTTTTAGCCTCCAGTATCCTAATCATGGGGACTCAGTAGCTCAGTGGCATAGATGCTGTTTTTGTTGATCGAAAGGTCGGCAGGTCAACGTTTCAAATCCCTAGTGCCGCGTAACGGGGTGCCGCGTAAGTCCTGTTACTTGTCCCAGCTTCTGCCAACCTAGCAGTTTGAAAGCACGTAAAAAATGCAAGTAGAAAAATAGGGACCACCTTTGGTGGGAAAGTAACAGCGTTCCGTGCACCTTTGGCGTTGAGTCATGCCAGCCACATGACCTAGGAGACGTCTTCAGACAGCGCTGGCTCTTCGGCTTTGAAACGGAGATGAGCACCGCCCCCTAGAGTCGAGAACGACTAGCACGTATGTGCAAGGGGAACCTTTACCTTTACCTTTTACCCTAATTGTCTTTGTTGCTCTTCTCTGCACTCTTTCTAGAGTCTCAACATCTTTTTTATATTATGGCGACCAAAATTGGATGCAATATTCCAAGCGTGGACTTACTAAGGCATTATATAAAGTGATGGTAACAGCAAAGTAACAAAATATTGAGGATTTTGACAGCTCTGTGACAAATAAACAAGCGAGCAGCAGCTGTTTCCAGACCCAGATCTAAACCAATCATTGGACACACAGAATATTAGAGCATCTAATTTTACAGAACGTTGCAGCTGTTGATTGACTAACTGCTATCTCTCTTTTATTGCTCTTGGTGTATTACTACCAAGCTCCAAGGAATTAGATAGGCTATCTTACAGTCATTTAACAATGACAGGTGGGCAAGGAAGAAGAACACTGCAGGGTTTTTAAAATAAAAATAAAAATGCACTCAAATGTACCCGTTTCTTCTGCAAGACCAGGATTATACACTGTTTTGAAGACGAACATCTTACCCGAGATGCCTTTAAGATCTTGGATGCTGACTATATTGGAACAGACGTGTTGGTGCCTATAAATGGATTCTGACAATAGGAAATGCAAGTTGTGCAGAGGTCTGGTGGAAATCAGGGGGAGCATCCCATCCTGGTGTGGAATTTGCACCGAGATGTGGATTCTGGAACAACACAGAAAGGCAGAAATGTGACGGTTATGTTGGATAAGGTCCACACACTGAAAGAATATTGAGGTTACAATAGTGGCCAAAATTGTGGGAAAAGTGTATTTTCTAAAACTAGCTAATAACACCACTTTTGGGGGGCAGTAGTACCATAAAATTATATATCAATGGAAAGGTAATAAAGAATGTAATGCAATAACTTTTATGAAGGATTTGCTATTAGAATAGCAGTTACAATATAAAGAAGAAAATTGAAACGTAGAAAAAAATGAGATATAAAAAAATTATCCCCATGTCAGGTAATACTTAGTTGGGTAAACTTTAGCATGAATTATGGCCTTACAACGTCTTCCCATGGAGTGAACCAAGCCTTTTAGTTCTGCAGCTGTTACAATGTGAAACTAAGATTGAATGATGGCTTCTATTAACTGGGTTTTATTGCTGGGTCGCTTCCGGCTAACAACTGTCTTTAGTCGGCTCCATTGATTTTCAATTGGGTTAAGGTCTGGGCTATTCCCAGGCCATTCCAGCAGTGGAGTTATTAGCCAAATAAAGTGGAGTTATTAGCCATCAAACCTCAAAAATTCACTTTTCCCAAAAGGTTTCCACAATTTTGGCCACTCCTGTAGACATATTAAACTCTAATCAATAAGCCAGCTGTTTGAAGGTTTTTTGGTGCTATTCAACAGGTAACTTTTGAAGTGGGCTTTCTTGTTTTTTTTTTTTTCCTTGAAGACGTTTCACTTCTCATCCAAGAAGCTTCTTCGGTTCTGGCTGAATGGTGCGGGATGGAATGATTTATATCCTTTGCAGTCATTAGCACTCTGAAGTTTGGTAGTTAGCTGCCTTTGAGGCCACTTAACAGAGTGCAAATGGATATGGGGTCTTCTAGGTATTGCTAAAAGGACTGTGTTATATACAGGAGATAGGTGGTGTTGTATATAGGTAGTCCTCAACTTACGACCACAAGTGAGCCCCAAATTTATGTTGCTAAGCGAGAAATTTGTTAAGTGTGTTTTGCCCCATTTTACGACTTTTCTTCACGTAATATTTGTTAAGTGAATCACTGCAGTTGTTAACTTAGTAACACAGTTGTTCAATGAATTTGGTTTCCTCCATTGACTTTGCTTGTCAGAAGGTCGCAAAAAGGGATCGTAGGACCCCAGGACACTGCAACCGTCATAAATATGAGTCGGTTGCCAAGCATCCGAATATAAATCACGTGACCCTGGGGATGCTGAGACAGTCATAAAGTGAAAAATGGTCGTCAGTCACTTTTTTCGCTGCCGTTGTAACTTTGAATGGTCACTAAGCAAACTGTTGTAAGATGTAATAGGTGGTCATGGACAACCAACAGGCTGATTGAGAATCCCAAAGAACTAAGGCAGTGACGGCTAACCTTTTCGGCACTGAGTGCCAAAACTGGAGCGTGCACGCATAATAGAATAGAATAGAATAGAATAGAATAGAATAGAATAGAATAGAATAGAATAGAATAGGGTAGGGTAGGGTAGGGTAGATTAGGATAGGATAGGATAGAATAGAGTAGGGTAGGGTAGGGTAGGGTTGGTAGGGTAGGGTAGGGTAGAGTAGAATAGGGTAGGATAGGGTAGGGTAGGGTAGGGTAGGGTAGAGTAGAATAGGGTAGGGTAGGGTAGGATAGGATAGGATAGGATAGGATAGGATAGGATAGGATAGGATAGGATAGGATAGAATAGAATAGAATAGAATAGAGTAGGGTAGGGTAGGGTAGGGTAGAATAGGATAGGATAGGGTAGGGTAGGGTAGGATAGGATAGGATAGGGTAGAGTAGAGTAGGGTAGGGTTGGTAGGGTAGGGTAGGGTAGAGTAGAATAGGGTAGGGTAGGGTAGAATAGGATAGGATAGGATAGGATAGGATAGGATAGGATAGGATAGGATAGGGTAGGGTAGGGTAGGGTAGGGTAGGGTAGATTAGAATAGAATAGGATAGGATAGGATAGGATAGGGTAGGGTAGGGTAGGGTAGGGTTGGTAGGGTAGGGTAGGGTAGGGTAGGGTAGGATAGGATAGGATAGGATAGGATAGGATAGGATAGAATAGAATAGAATAGAATAGAATAGAATAGAATAGAATAGAATAGAATAGAATAACAGATTTGGAAGGGACCTTGGAGGTCATCTAGTCCAACCGCCTGCTTAGGCAGGAAACCCTACACCACTTCAGACAAATGGTTACCCAACATCTTCTTAAAAACTTCCAGTGTTGGAGCATTCACAACTTCTGGAGGCAAGTTGTTCCACTGATTCATTGTTCTCACTGTCAGGAAATTTCTCCTTAGTTCTAAGTTGCTTCTCTCCTTGATTAGTTTCCACCCATTGCTTCTTGACCTGCCCTCTGTGGGCACGAGCGCCGTTGCCAGCTGCCCTTCCAGGTCCTTTCGCGCTCATGTGCGCCAGACAGCTGGTCCGGTGTGCATGTGCACCAGCAAGCTGCTTTCTTCCGGGTTCCAGCGGCCGCACGAGAGAAGCTGGCCGGTGCGCTGGACCAGCTTTTCGCTGCACATGCACACGATGGAACCTGGAGAAGCAGCTGGCAACAGCTCACATGCCCACAGAGAGGGCTCTACTTGCCACCTCTGGCACACGGACAAAAGGCAACTGAATTTAAGAGTGAACTGAATCTGTTTCACCCCCATTCAAATTATTGCAGATTGTGTTTTCCTCCTTTACACAATTTGGAACAACATATACATTCTTCAAGATGCCGGTAAAAGAAACCCCATATTTAGATAAATATTTCCTCTGCATTTTTCCCCCCTATAAAATGAGAGAGAACTGGAGAAGAAGGGAGACCTGAGGAAATTTTTAATACAGCAAACTTAAGGAAGGGAAGATTGAAAATAACATCTAGAGGGATTTTCGTTTTGCCGTTTTATGATCCTTGAAAAAAAAAAAATCTGACAGGTTAAGTGTGTTTAATGTAACACATTAATCAAATCTTTTTTTTTTCCCTCTGACATTTGCTTCAACATTTTATCACCTCAGATATTCTGCTTTCCCTCTCTTTTTTTTTTTCTCCCTTAGCTAAAACGATTTAAGCAGCATCGTTCTATTATTGGACTGATTGGTTAATGCTAAGAAGAAGAAAAAAGAGGAAACAATTGGAAACGGATAACATATTTCTTATTTTGATCTTTCCTGCATTAATATATTTGCAAAAAAAAAAAAATCTAGAACTGTCACTTCTGTAATAAATAGTAATTTGTTATTGGTTCAGTGTCTTTCCCCTTAATTGTCTACAATACAAAGTCGGGGTTTATTATTGACTAACGAAAGTTATAAACACAGGTAGTTCTTGACTTAGAATCATTAGTTTTGTAACCATTTGAAGTTACAATGGCACTGAAACAATAGACTTACAACCAGTCTTTGCACTTACAACTCAGTGGTGAGTTTCCACATTTTTTACTATCGGTTCTGTGGGTGTGGCTTGGTGGGCCTGGCATGGCTTGGTAGGCATGGCAGGGGAAGGATACTGTAAAATCTCCATTCCCTCCCCAATCCTGGGGAAGAATACTGCAAAATCCACATTTCCTCCCAATCAGCTGGGACTCGGGAGGCAGAGAATAGATGGGGGCGGGGCCAGTCAGAGTTTTTACTACCAGTTCTCTGAACTACTCAAAATTTCTGCTCCCGGTTCTCCAGAACTGGTCAGAACCTGCTGACACCGACCTCTGTTACAACTGTTGGCCTACACCCTTAATTGCCTTGCTTAGCCACGGAGATTCTAGCCCCAATTGTGGTTCTAAATTGAGAATTATCTGTAAGGAAGGCCTGGGTAAACATTTATCAAAACAAGGACCTCTGATTCTCGTAACTGTTATATCATAACAGCTCCCACCTATAAATCAAAGTTTGTTCTTGGCTTGTGATCCTGGCTTGTTAGAGAGAAATCTAAGTAAGGAACTTGGTCTGAATAAAATGTTAATGGATCTACAAATAGCCCCATGAGTCTGCTACTACCGTGTTTTCCCGAAAATACGACCTAACCTGAAAGTACATCCTGGCTTGATTTTTACATGTGTGTTGTGGCTCCGATCACCGAGCCTGTGTTATCAGCAGGAGAGGACTCCGAGAGTGAAGGAGAGGAGTTGGCAAGGCCTCCCTCTCCAGGACCCTCCTCTCTGGCAATGCCTCCGATGTTGTCCGAAGGCCAAGAGATAGGCCCAGGGCCAAGCACTTCCACGCAGCCGCAGGTGGACAGTAATGATGATGAGTCTTGGCTGGACCCTCGACAGCGTCGCAGAGATAAGCGCGCGCAGCAGAGGAAGAGGCGTGCCAGGGATTAGGCTGAGTCACTGGACCACACCCCACAGGGTATAAAAGGGGGTGTGGTGGCCATTCAAGCTCTGTGACGAGCAAAAACTGATATTGAACAAACCTCTCTGCATTGCTGGACTTTTTGAGTATTCTCTTATCTCTTGTGTGTTGGCTTTGAAAAACACTCCCTTCGTAAGTAAAAGACTCTTGGCAGACAGCCACTGGGTTGCTGCCAATTCTGCTCTTAGAGAAACCTTTGTTGGCTGGTTTATTTCACTATTGACTGTCTGTGGGGGTGCGTGTGTGAGACAGGGACAGAACAATGTGTGCCCAATATAAGCCCTACCCCCAAAATAAACCCTAATGAAGACTCCGCCCACTCCAGGTTGCACGGGTAAAAATTAAGCTAAGATGGGGAAGGGGTGTGTGGAGCTGCACTACTACTTACCTTCGGACAGTTGCAACCAGGCCTTGCACACCCCAACTCCTGCCTTGCCGGCCCATTTCTTCTGCAGCTGACAAGGCTTTCCTGAAGGTCTCTGCAGCCGGCTGCAGCGGCCTTCAGGAAAACCTTGCCGGCCGCAAAAGTTCCTGAAGGCCGCTGACAGCGAAAAGGAGGCCGGGGGTGACGCCCACAAGTGAAGTGAGTCAGTGGATGACATCCCCCCCCGAAAATAAGACCTGTTGTGGCTCTGTTATCTGAGCCTGTGTCATCAGCAGGAGAAGACTCCGAGAGTGAAGGAGAGGAGTTGGCAAGGCCTCCCTCTCTAGGACCCTCCTCTCTGGCAATGCCTTCGGTGTCCGCCGAAGGGCAAGAGATAGGGCCGGGGCCAAGCACGTCCACGCAGCCACAGATGGACAGTGATGAGGGTAATGAGTCTTGGCTGGATCCACGCCAGCGTCGCAGAGATAAGCGCACGCAACAGAAGAAAAGGCGTGCCTGAGATTAGGCTGAGTCACTGGACTACATCCCACAGGATATAAAAGGGAGCGTGGTGGCCAGTCAAACCTTGTGACGAACAAAGCTGAAAGCTTCCACGCCATTCTGCATTGCCGGACTTTTGGCTATAGACTTTGCTGGATTATCTCTGGACTTGATTGACTCCATAATTATTGAGCTGTTTCTTTTGATGTATCAGAAGTGGGGAGAAGTTATCTCTCCTCTTTGTAAATAATAAACTCTTGGCAGGCAGCCACTAGGTTGTTGCCAAGTTCCGTTATCATAAGGAAAAGGATATTGCCGGCTGGTTTGGTCTTTAACTCTTGAACGTCTGTTGGTGTGTGTGCGTGTAGTTGGGAACAGAACAAGACATGGTGCCTTTTTTGGTGGGAAAAATATAAGACAGGGTCTTATTTTCAGGGAAACACGGTATCGAACAAATAATTAAGTTATGCAGGATAACGGAGCTAACCAACCCTTTGTCCCCGAAAAGCCAGATTTTACGAGAATAGTAGCTCTGTGTTTCTTGCTTTTTACCTGTTAGGATGTTCCTTATGTTTTACATCCAGGTATTTCAAGGTGGCAATGAAAGATTGAGCCTGGAACCCCCGGGCTGTGCCAGCCACCACAGGGGTATGGCAGATGGCGCTGTCGGTCCCAATGGTGACTATATTACTCCGTAGGGGAGTGCCCACGTGGCCGACTTTATCCACGGCTTTGGTCACGCACCGTACGTGGAATCTCCGGCTGAAGTAAATGCTGTCCAGCACCTGAGAGGAAGAGGAGGAAGAAAAGAGAGAGGGGGGAAGGAAGATGGAGGATGCTGAATCCTGACTAGGTGGCTCAGTGGCTAATACAGGTCTCCTGCGTGAGCAGGGGGTTGGACTAGATGACTTCCAAGGTCCCTTCCAACTCTGTTACTGTGATTACTGTGAATGGGTATGAGCCAGACAATAGCCCTCAGGAATCTTTCCTGTTATGATTATCGTACATTGTCTTTTCGTTTGCTGACATTAAATGAATCACGGCCTTACCACCTTTTTTGGGGGGGGGGGGGGCGAGGTCATTAAGTGAATCACCGCAGTCATTCAGCAAACCCAGCTTTCCCCCATTGACTTTACTTGTCAGAAGCCAGCTGGGAAGTTCATAAATGGTGAGGTCACCTTGGGATGTTGCATAATATCTGCCTAACACTCCTTATTATTATTTTCCCACAACCACAACCCTGTGAGGTGGGTTGGATTGAGAAAGCGTGACTGGCCTAAGGTCACCCAGCTGCCTTTCATGTCTAAGGGAGACTAGAACTCACAGTCTCCTGACGATTGGCCCAAAGAAACTAATCAAGAAGAGAAGCAACTTAGAACTCAGGAGAAATTTCCTGCCAGTGAGAACAATCAACCAGTAGAACCACTTGCCTCCAGAAGTTGTGAAGGCTCCAACATTGGAAGTTTTAAAGAAGATGTTGGATAACCACTTGTCTGAAGTGGTGTAGGGTTTCCTGCCTAAGCAGGGGGTTGGACTAGATGACCTCCAAGGACCCTTCCAACTCAGCTATTCTATTCTATTCTATTCTATTCTATTCTATTCTATTCTATTCTATTCTATTCTACCCTACCCTATTCTATCCTAAACCTACCCTACCTTACCTTACCTTACCCTATTCTATTCTATTCTATTCTATTCTATTCTATTCTATTCTAACCCTACCCTACCCTATTCTATTCTACCCTACCCTACCCTACCCTATTCTATCCTATCCTAACCCTACCCTTACCTTATTCTATTCTATCCTACCCTACCCTATTCTACTCTACCCTACACTATTCTATCCTATCCTAACTCTATCCTACCCTATTCTACTCTACCCTACCTTACCCTACCCTACCCTATTCTATTCTATTCTATTCTATTCTATTCTATCCTACCCTACTCTACTCTACCCTACCCTACCCTACCCTACTCTGTTCTGTTCTGTTTCTACATAGAGCAAGTCGGTTAATATGATAGACTAGAAGGAGTTGCTATTTTTGTTTTTTTTAGATCACTCTGTAATTGGACATTGGCAATTTGAAAGGGGCATGAAAGCAGAACCTGCCCAGGACAGGTTACAAAATAAAATTGGAAAACAACAGAAAAAAAAGGGAAGTGGCAAAATAGATGCACAGGAAGGAAGTGGCATTAGCAAAACTGACAAAGAATTTGCAATTATTTCAATGATGTGCCCTTGGGATTACTGATTAGAAAGAGAAGGGATTGTTTCTTACCGGAGAAAGTATGCAGAATTTCATTCATTTCTTGATGTTTAGCTACTCCCTGACATTCTAATTCACCGTATAACTCCTAATTTATTTGGTGGCATTTAAACTTGCAGAATGTCATCGTAACCTGTATTCGAAAGTGGTTCAGGTCCAACCAAATTCAAGCCCCCTTATCAGGGGTGGGCTGCTGGGGGTCCGCAGGGGTTCGGGAGAACCTCTAGCTAAGATTTTGTGCAGTTCTGAGAACCCCCAAATTACACTCCCTGCCCATCCTGCCCTGCCCTTCCCAGGAATCCCCATGCGGCCCGTTTTGGATGCAGGTAAATGCAGGACATCTTCGGAGGCTTGGGGAGGGTGAAGTTTGGGAAGGCCTTCCAGAGGGCCTTCGGAGCCTGTGGAGGCCGTTTTCGCCTTTCCAGAGGCTTGAGGAAAGCCTCCGGAGCCCGGGGAGGGCAAAAACGCCAGCCCCACCATAGTACAGGAGGCCAACTAGGCCACACCCACTATGGCCACACCCACTCAGCAACTGGGCAGAGAACCCCTTGCTAAAATTTTTGAAGCCCACCCCTGCCCCTTATCCTTCTGATGATATTGATTTTAATTGATATGTTTTAAATTACGGGCCAAATTCTATTTAATTAGTTTTCAATAATTATTTTAACTTTTGTACAAATATTTTTATTTTGGCTGTTCACCGCCCTGAGTCCAAAAGGAGAAGGGCGGTATACAAATTTAATAAATAAAATAAAAAATAAAAATAAAAATAAATAAATGATAACTGCTCGGCACAATTCTCTATACCAGGAATGTCAAACTCAATTTTATTGAGGGCCGCATCAGGGTTGTGTTTGACCTCGGGGGGCCAAGTGGGCGAGGCAGGGGTGGGCATGGATAGGATAGGTGTGGCCTGCTCAACCTCCTGAGCCCTCTGCCAGCAAAAACAGAGCCTGTGCATGGCCCGTCTGGGCTCCGTTTTTGGCTACAACGTCCTCCTGCAGCCCTCCCGAGCTCCCTTTTCACTGGCAGAGGGCTTTAGGAAGCCGTCACAGCTGAAAACAGAGCCCGGGAGGGCTGCACACAGCCCTCCCAAGCTCTGTTTTCACTGGCAGAGGCACCATGGGGCAGTCCTTCACTGTTTCCGGAGCAGCCCCGTAGGCCAGATTAAGCACTCCATGGGGCGGATCTTACCATAGGCCTTGAGTTTGACACCCCTGCTCTATACCTACCATGTGATTGACACTGGTGAAGGGGGTATTGTCCGTAATGGTTTCAAAAGGAGATCTGGCTCCGTTTCCATCGGTGGGGGTAGCCACTTCCCAGCTGAACTGTATGGAGGACTGGTTGATCCCAGCCTCACCGCATCGCTCCTTCATCACCGAGTACTTGGGGAAGTGAGAATCGCAAGGGGTAACACAGACCAAGGGGTAGCCTGGAGATGGCGACTTCTTAGCTCCCGTTGTGGTTTCTTCTTCAACGTGGTCGTACTCCGACAGCGTAACCACCTGCAAGGACAACGAAGGCAGAGCAACAAAGATGATTAGGGAGCTGAGGGCTAAAACATATGAAGAACGGTTGCAGGAACTGGGTATGTCTAGCTTAATGAAAGGAAGGACTAGGGGAGACATGATAGCAGTGTTCCAGTATCTCAGGGGCTGCCACAAAGAAGAGGGAGTCAAGCTATTCTCCAAAGCACCTGAGGGCAGGACAAGAAGCAATGGGTGGAAACTAATCAAGGAAAGAAGCAACTTAGAACTAAGGAGACATTTCCTCACAGTGAGAACAATCAGTCAGTGGAACAACTTGCCTCCAGATGTTGTAGGTGCTCCAACACTGGAAATTTTAAGAAGAGATTGGACAACCATGTGTCTGAAATAGTGTAGGGCAGTGATGAGTAACCTTTTTGGTGCCGAGTGCCCAAAGTGCATGAGCATACGCGCAAATGCATATTCGCATGCCAGAACCCCCAAGATGCATTATGAGCAGCCCCCCCCCACCTGTGCATGCGCCCCGCCCTCCCACACCCCGTTTTGGCTTCCAGGTTGGTGCAGAAGGCTTTCTAGGCCTAAAACAGGGTGCAGGGGGGCCCCCGCGCTTCGTTTTGGGCCTGGAAAACCTCCTGCACCAACCTGCACCCCGCGCATGCACCCCGCCCCACTGTGCATGCACACCTACATCCCCACATGCGCTGTAATTTACACCCCCAATCATGCCCCTGTTCCCCCCTCCCTCCAGGGTGTGTCATCAATCACATTTGCCAACGGGGCAATTTCACGGGTTGTAGAGATCACTCGGCTCCAGCCGCTGTAAGTAACCCTAGGATACAGCCTTGAGAGAGATAAGTCTGGAATGTGCATCTGTGATTGGCTGCCGTGCCATTTCATCAGTTTCCTATCCCCCCACTCTTCCCTATGGCAACTCAAGAGCAGGGCCAGGGATGTTTTGCGAGTTGACAGAAGTGTTGTAAGGTGGGGACTACCTGTGGTGTTTTGATACCTCCGTGGTGGGTGCATCGAAATGTGGAAATGGACACAGACTTTCCACAGAGTAGTAATTCCCACAATTCAATTCCCACATTTTAGCTTGGGTCAATACGGGCAGTACAAATAGAGAGCAGTGACTCTCAACCTTAAGTCCATACTTCTTAAAGTTGTCAAGGCTGTGAAAGACTAGTACGGGGCCTTGAGAGATGCCACCATTTTAGAAGATGTGAAGGATTATAATTCTCAGCCTTCCACCCCATCGCTGTCTGGCACTTCAAGAGAATTATGGTTCAATAATATCTGAACGCCACCTGTCCTCACTCCTGATTTAAGGTTTTAGAGGAGCTGAATTCAGATCATTCTAAATTAATGTTGGGTAAAACAAACGGAATTAAACTACCTAATTCCAAGGACCAAGGCCTAGTTACCAGCCCATTGCCTGTATACCAGGGGTGTTTTACTTACAGATATTTTTTTCTTGATTTACAGAGCAAAAATTATGACAAATCCTCACAAACTGCTGGATGAAACCCTATTTATCATCTGCATGCACAGGCCGGTCTTTATTTATTTAATTTGATGCCTTTAAATCAATCCTGGTGACTGCTTGGATGAGTCCCTGCAGTTTTCATGGCAAGATTTTTCAGAAGTGGCTTCCCATTGCTTCCTTCCTGGGCTGAGAGAAAGGGACCGGCCCAAAATCACCCAGCTGGGTTTCATGGCTAAGGCAGAATTAGAACTCACGGTCTCCTGGTGATTGGCTCAGAGTCACCCAGCCGGCTTTCATGCCTAAAGCAGGATTAGAGTTCACCATCTCTTTTCGATTAGCCCAAAGGCAACAAGGTTGTTTCATGCCTAATGCTAGAACTCACAGGCACCTGGTTTCTAGTCTGCTGCCATGACCATTACATCACATATCTCTCTATGCCAGATTTGGGTCACTCCATGATTCACACCTTAGAATCAACCCTTAGCTCATCATTTGAGTTAATGTTTCTTACTATAGGAGGAGCTGGTAAAATGAGGCTTCCGGCTGCTTCTTGGTCCAAAATGGTCACAATTGTGGTGGTGAGGTCCCCCAAAACAGCTTCAATGGGATCATCTGGACCCAAGACCAGAGAAAAGGATTCGTGCCACTCCCGGTCTTCATTGGACATGATCTCCACCTTAAAGAAAACGTGATCCACATCTGCAGGAAAGAACATAAATGTAAGCAAGTTACCATTCGACAGGATTTTAAATGCACCCATGGGGCATCTATCTATCTATCTATCCATCCATCCATCCATCCATCATCCATCCATCCATCCAATCTATCTATCCATCTATTCTCTATCCATCCATCCAATCTATCTATCCATCTATTCCCTATCCATCCATCGAATCTATCTATCCATCTATCTATCCATCTATCATCCATCCATCTATCCAATCTATCTATCCATCTATTCTCTATCCATCCATCCAATCTATCTATCCATCTATCTATCCATCCATCATCCATCCATCCATCCAATCTATCTATCCATCTATTCTCTATCCATCCATCCAATCTATCTATCCATCTATTCCCTATCCATCCATCGAATCTATCTATCCATCTATCTATCCATCTATCATCCATCCATCCAATCTATTCTCTATCCATCCATCCATCCAATCTATCCATCTATCTATCCATCTATCATCCATCCATCCATCCAATCTATCTATTCTCTATCCATCCATCCATCCATCCATCCATCCATCCATCCATCCAATCTATCTATCTATCTATCTATCTATCTATCTATCTATCTATCTATCTATCTATCTATCTATCTATCCATCCATCTATCCATCTTCATCCATCCATCCATCCATCCAATCTATCTAATCTATCTATCTTTCTATCTATCTTTCAAATTTATATGGCTCTCCACTCACTCTCAGTGTCTCTGGGCAGTTTCCAAAAATAAAATAAAATAAAAACCCAGTATACAAGAATGAAAACAATAATCCCTCACCCCATCCCTCTGGCAAAAGCAATCAGTCAAAGAAGCCACTTGATGGGCTCCATCCCACTCAGGGTTCCCTTTGCCATGGTTCCTTGGCAAAACCTGGGGCTTTGCGAAAGAGCGTCAAAGTGGGGGCCGGTCTAATATCGGGGGAGGGAGGGAGCCACCATGGAGAAGACCCGTCTTCTGGGTCTCACCAAATATACCTCCTTAGAAGAATGAACCTGAAATATTCTCTGCCTTCCTGCTCTGGTGAGTTGGGTGGATGTAACCAGGGAAAGATGCTGCTTCAGATAACCTGGTCAGAAAACCATATAACAGAGTAACAGAGTTGGAAGGACGTTGGAGATCTTATAGTCTAACCGCCAGTACAAGCAGGAAATCCTATATCGCTCCAGACAAATGCTTGTCCAATATCTTCTTAAAAACTTCCAGTGTTGGAGCATTCACAACTTCTGGAGGCAAGTTGTTCCACTGATTCATTGTTCTAACTGTCAAGAAATTTCTCCTTAGTGCTAGGCTGCTTCTCTCCTTGATTAGTTTTCATCTGTTGTTTTTTGTCCTGCCCTCAGGTACTTTGGAGAATAGCTTGACTCCCTCTTCTTTGTGGCAGCCCCTGAGATATTGGAACACTGCTGTCATGTCTCCCCTAGTCCTTTTTTTCATTCTAGATATTCCCAATTCCTGCAACCGTTCTTCATATATTTTAACCTCCAGTCCCCTAATCATCTTTGTTGCTCTTCTCTGCACACTCTCCAGAGTCTCAACATCTTGTTTTATATCGTGGGGACCAAAACTGGATGCAGTATTTCAAGTGTGGTCTTACCAGGGCATTATAAAGTGGTATTAACGCTTCACGTGATTTTGATTCTATCCCTCTATTAACGCAGTCGTGTATGGCTTTAAAGCATCTTGAATTGGACCCAGAAGCAAATTGGCAGCCAATTCAGCTCCCGCAAGAGAGGTAACACATGTGCACACCTGGGCCTGCACAAAACCATGTGGACTGCAGCATTCTACACCAACTGGAGCCTCTGAATACTTTTCAAGGGGAGCCCCATGTACAGTGCATTGCAATAGTCAAGACAGGAGGTAATTAGGGTTAAAGCTGTTCCCACTAAAACATTCCTCCTTAAACTTGGCATTATCCCGATGAATTCTAGGGATTCAAGATCCCAGAGTCCCAATACATCTGGAGATGCTTGGTTGGGGAAGACTCCACTAACCCCTTGTGATAAAAGCAAACATAGTTTTATCCCCACATCATCATTTCTCCTTTTTTTAATATACCACACAACCTGACTGACTGACTGCCTGGCAGGTTTACTAACTGATGCCATGAAAGGATTAATGGTGCCTGTCCGACTTTAATAAAAACCCACGATCCAAATATACTGCTGGTGTTCCTGCTTTGCAGGCATGATTTTTTTTGGGGGGGGGGATTCTTCCTCGTGAGCGCAGAGTCGCTGATCTTGCTGGATTTTGGGTAGGACCTACAAGGATTGTGATGGACAGCTAGTTCATAAAAAGAGATAGCAAAACTTGCTCCCTGGAAAAAAAACATAGGAGAACAGAACTTGTAGGTAGCCGGAAAGCTGGAAGGAGAGTAACCGTGGAGGAAGTGAACCAAGGAACTAAGAAACAGGTAATAAGGGGCCTGCATGGATAAATGATGAGCTGGAGAGCAGATATCCTTTCTATCAATTGCTGCAGGGGTGGGATTCAGCCAGTTCGGACCAGTTCGGGCAAACCAGATGCTAATTTTACATCTGGTTCATCGAACCAGTAGTTGCGAGGACTGGCTGGCCCCGCCACCCTGCCCCGCCCCTCCCAGGAGTCTCCATGCGGCCTGTTCTGGATGCCACGTAAGTGGAGGGCCTACATGGAGGCTCTGGGAGGATGAAAAATGGGCCTACCGGAAGTCCGGAAACAGGCCCGTTTCTGACCTCCTGAGAGTCTCCGTAGCCCAGGGGATGCCGGTTTTGGCCTTCCGGAGGCTCAAGGAAAGCCTCCAGAGCCTGGGGAGGGCAAAATGCCCTCCCCACTGTGGTGCAGGAAGCTGAGTAGGCCATGCTCACCATGGCCACGCCCACCCAGCAACCAGGCAGAGAACCGGTTGCTAAAATTTTTGAATCCCACCCCTGAACTGCTGGAAGGAACATTCATCCAGACTTCCTTGAATGAGCTTGAGTGCCAAGAATTAGGGGACAAAAATACAGAACCCTGAGGTCCTCTTTTCTTATGAGGGAGTCCCTGAAAAGGTTTTGAACAAGAGTGTCCAACCTGGAGTAACTTTAAGACTTAACAAAGTAACAGAGATGGAAGGGACCTTGGATGAAGTTGGACCTTGGATGAGTTGGATGAGTCCAACTCTGCTCAAGGAGGAGACCCTATATAATTCCTGACAAATGGCTGTCCAATCTCTTCTTAAACAGTGTTGGAGCATTCACAACTTCTGGAGGCAAGTTGTTCCACTGATTCATTGTTCTGACTGTCAGGAAGTTTCTCCTTAGTTCTAAGTTGCTTCTCTCCTTGATTAGTTTCCACCCATTGCTTCTTGTCTTGCCTTCTGGTGCTTTGGAGAATAGCTTGACTCCCTCTTCTTTGTGGCAACCCCTGAGATATCGGAACACTGCTATCATGTCACCCCTGGTCCTTCTTTTCATCTAGACAACGTGATGTCTATTTGTTTGGAGATATAAAAGACAAGTTTAAATTTTGCAGGCAGCTATTAGGGTCTCTATCTGTGTCTTAAAGGAACTCCGGGATTATTCTAGTTGTGGTGAAGACTTAGTGGAAGTCCCGCTGATTTCCTCAAGCGAGAGGTCAGCATCCCATTAACTTTTTCATTGAAATGAATGGGAATTTATTGCACTTCTCTTCTCTTCTTGCTCCAGTGCGTTCTGCAGGGATTTTAGGAAAGACATGGAAAGCCAAACCTTTGTACCAAGGAAACAGATGGGGAAGATTTAGAAGCCGTAAGATTGCTACGGTCTTAAGGGGCAGCGAGAAGGATTAGCTTCACGTATTGGCACAAAGCAATCGGCTAAATTTCTGTGCCTTTGCTTAAAAGGGCAGAAGGATTTTTAATTCTTTTTCTGGACTTAGGAGCTTGTTTGTTGCATCGACAGATCCACCAGGGGGCAAAGGCGAGAAACACAACAGGCAAACCAATACCTTCATAGTCCTCGACTTACAACCATTCGTTTAGTGTCCGTTCAAAGTTACAACAGCACTGAAAAAAAGTAACTGAGCACCATTTTCCGCATTGATGACCGTCGCGGCATCCTCATGGTCAGGTGATCAAAATTTGGTTGCTCGGCAACTGTCGTGTATTTATGACAGTTGCAAAGTCCCAGGGTCATGTGATCATTTGTAAACTTCCCAGCCCACTTAACAACCACACGATTCACTTAACAACTGCAGGGCTTCGCTTAGTGACACAGCGAAAAGGTTATAAAATGAGGCACGACTCACTGAATACCCGCCTCGATTAGCAACAGAAATTTGGGGCTCCTTTTTGGTTGCAGGTTGAGGACTTTTCTGTATTATAAATCTGACAGAGTCCAATTCATTCAATCCATATATAAGAAAACTAAGATCATGGCATCCGGCCCTCTCAATTACTGGCAAATAGATGGGGGGAAAATGGAGGTAGTGACAGATTTTATTTTCCTGGGCTCCAAGATAACCGCAGATGGGGACTGCAGCCAAGAAATTAAAAGAGGCTTGCTCCTGGGGAGGAGAGCTATGGCAAATCTAGACAGCGTACTAAAAAGCAGAGACATCACCCTGCCAACAAAAGTGCGTATAGTCAAGGCTATGGTGTTCCCAGTTGCAATGTATGGCTGTGAAAGTTGGACCATAAGGAAGGCTGAGTGCCAAAGAATTGAGGCCTTTGAACTCTGGTGCTGGAGAAGACCCCTGCAAGTCCCTTGGACTGCAAGGCGATCAAACTGGTCAGTCCCAGAACAGATCAACCCTGACTGCTCCTTAGAAGGTCAGATCCTGAAGATGAAACTCAAATCCTTTGGCCACCTAATGAGAAGGAAGGACTCACTGGAGAAGAGCCTAATGTTGGGAAAGATTGAGGACAAATGAAGAAGGGGATGGCAGAGAACGAGGTGGCTGGATGGAGGCACTGAAGCAGTCGGCGTGAGTTTAAGTGGTCTCTGGGGGATGGTAGAGGACAGGAAGGCCTGGAGGAATGTTATCCTTGAGGTCGCGATGGGTCGGACACGATTTCGCAACTAACAACAACAAATATTACCAGGGCTAAACTTGAGAACTCGGCTCTTTGGGTAATAATCGATTCCAGATTGAGCTGAGCCATCCCGGGTGCTGCAGCGAACTTTCGAGGTCCTGTTTTGATCTCCTCTCCGGATCACTTTGACATTTAAGAAGCCAACGACTTCTGGCCCAGGAGGTTCACGAACCTGGTACCCGGCTTCTTCAAACTCGATGGTGGGAGCTGGAATTAGGGAGGAAGCCGAAGGGGGGGAAAAAAAAAAAAAAAAGACCTTGGTCAGGTTTCAGACATGAGGAACATTTTAGCTCAGGGGTCCCCAACTCATGGGCCGTGGCCAAGTACCAGGACGTGGCCCGTTTGAAACCAGGCTGCACAAGCAGCGTGCAAATGTGCACAACTCCACTTGTGTGAGGGCAGGGACAAAGGGAGCTGTGTGCAATGTGTGTGCAGAACCATCCCCTCTCCCCTCCACCGCCCCCCCCCACCACCACCGCCGGTCCGTGAAGCCAGAAAGGATGGGGACCACTGTTTTCGAGCCTCGGTGGCGCAGTGGTTAGAGTGCAGTACTGCAGGCTACTTCTCTGCTGATCACCCACTGCCAGTAGTTTGGCAGATCGAATCTCAGCAGGCTCAAGGTTGACTCAGCCTTCCATCCTTCCGAGGTGGGTCAAATGAGGACCCAGATTGTTGAGGGGTGGGGGGCAATAGGCTGACTCTGTAAAACTGCTTAGAGAGGGCTGGAAAGCACCGTGAAGCGGTATATAAGTCTAAGTGCTATTGTTATTGCTAACTCATCTTGCGGTCCAACAAGATGGTATCTGAAATAACTCAGATTTCTTTCTTTTTTTTTTTTTGTTAGCGCCAATGATCAATGCCAAGAAACGAAGCACTACCCTAAATTTTTGAGACTACTCGCTTCAGCAGAAACTTTTTAAAGACCCTTAACTAAAATTTAACAGACTCTGCCAAGTACTGATCCTTTTCCTGATGATTATTTTTTTAAAAAAAATTGTACTCCAAGTGGCTCAAGGCCCAAGATTTTTTTTTTTTTTTTTTTGCTTTAATTTATATGCCGCCCTTCTCCGGAGACTCGGGGCGGCTTACAATGCATTAAGCAATAGCCTTCATACTTTTGTATTTTTATACAAAGTCAGCTTATTGACCCCACAATCTGGCTCCTCATTTTACCTACCTTTGAAAGGATGGAAGGCTGAGTCAACCTTGAGCCCTGTGAGATTTGAACTTGCAATAATTGCAAGCAGCAGATGTTAATAACAGTGCTTTAGTCCACTGTACTACAGACTCGTTCAGATTATTGGAGATGTTTTAAAAATAAATCAGTTAAGCACAGACAGGACACAAAGACTAACGCAGGTATGGAGAAAAGTTAGCTGAGCAATTGTACGGAGTGACGGAGATTCAGGAGAGGAAGGGAAAAAAGTTGTTCTTTATGTAATGTTAACAACAATCTATTCAGTTATGGAGTTTGAATGAGTGAGTGAGTGGATGGATGGATGGATGAATGTGCTGGAAGGGACCTTTGGAGGTCTTCTAGTCCAGCTCCCTGTTCAAACAGGAGAACCTCTGCTATTTCAGATAAGTGACTGTCTAGACTGATTTGATTCTGATTTGAATCTATTTGATTCTGTAAGACGAGGTGATGACTTCAAAAGGCAATTAGGCAAAGGATAAGGCATCAACAGGTATTGGGCGTAACTGGGCATAATAACTAAATAGATGCCCATATTCAGCTACCTTTTCAATACCACATACGGGTAGTCCTCGACTTATGACTGGCCACTTAACGACCATTCAAAGTTACAACAGACTCTCCAGGGCTGATATTCACTTACGTTCGCTACCGGTTCGCAAATGTGAGCGTGCGCGCCACCGAGACTCATAATAATCAACCGATTGTAATAAAACTCAGATGAATACGTATTTGAATACAAGCCCATCCTTCTTACCATCTTCGTCATTGGAAATAACTACAGTAGCCATATGGCTTTTCCCAACGGTAGCCCCACTCCAGTGGTTGCCTTGGGGTTCACTCAGATATACCCGGAATCTCTCCTCCGGTTCAAAGGCAGAGTCGTCGTTTATAATAATAGTGCAGTTCTTTACCTAAAGTCAAAGATATCAGCAGTAAGGATTGGGAGGCAATCCGCACAATTCATTCATTTATAAAGCAATTTATAAAGCAAGATATGCAATTCTATGCAGGTAGTTCTCGAGTTACGACCACAATTGAGCCCACAATTTATGTTGCTTAAGTGCGAAATTTGTTAAGTGAATTTTGCCCCATTTTACGACGTCCCTTCTCATGTTTGTCAAGTGAATCGCCGCAGTTGTTAAATTAGTAACGCCGTTGTTAACTGAATCTGGTTTCCCCATCGACGTTGCTTGTCAGAAAGTCGCAAAAGGGGAATCACAGGACCCCGCCGGGACACTGCAGCCGTCATAAATATGAGTCAGTTGTCAAGCCATCCAAATATAAAGCATGTGCAATGGTCGCAAGTGTGAAAAATGGCCATAGGTCGCTTTTTTTCAAAGTTGTAAACTTTGAACGGTCGCTAAATGAACTATTGTAAGTCGAGGACTATCTGTATATTTAATTAAAGTTCCTTTCCACTTTGAGATAGGAAACATGTACCCTAAACTCTAGAACAGTGATGGCTAACCTTTTCTGGACCGAATGCCCAAAGTGCATGCGCGAGTGAAAGCACACACACGCCCAAATCCCCAAAATGCAATGTGCGCACGCGCCTGAGCCCCCCCCAAATGCAATGCGCACCAGGGCCCCGTGCATGCACCCCACGCCCCATGCATGTGTGCATGGCTACCCGCATGCCCCCCGTCCCCCACACATGCTTGCATGCCCCCCGCATGTCCCCTGCGTATGCGTGGCAGACACCCAAAGACCAGCTGGCTGGCAGGAGGTGCAGACGCATGCACAGCAGAGCTGAACCGGGGCGACTGCTCGCGTGCCATCAGAGAGGGTGCTGCGTGCCACCTCTGGCACCCATGCCATAGGTTTGCCATCACGGCTCTAGAACATCCTTTAGATCAGAGGTCCCCAACCTTTCGGACCTCAGGGACCCCTAAATTCATACTTTTAAATCCCGTGGACCACTAACACGATCTGCCTAATGACCGGCTGGGTGGGCGGGGCTAGGTGGTCATGGGACTGGGCGGGCATTGTCAACTCCATGTCACTCACGTCAAGGGACGCCTTGCCAGCCTCTACTCACCCCTCTCCTGTCAGCCACTCCTCACCTGGGGCTCCTTAGGGCCCCAACAGGAAGCAGTTGTTGAAGTTAAGCAGCCACCACAAGAAAGAGTTGGCAGTTCAATTTGGATCTGGCCGAGAAGGAGGCTCAGCAGAAGCACCTCACTGAGGACTAGGAGCTTAGGCTTTCCAAGCAGAGGGAAGACTGGCAGGAGTGCAAGACCAGGGACTGGCGCCTGGAGGCTCAGCGGGCTGAGATGGTCAGTCAGTTCCAGGCCATGATGCAGTCCCACTGGAATGAGGCTCTCTGGCTCTTCGCCACCAGCGGTACTTCCCTCCAGCCCAAAGCCCTGCACCAGGAGGCGGAAGCAGACCCCGAGTCGGAATTTTTGTCCCCCTCCATCCCACACAAAAAGACCCCAAAGGGGGAGTCTCTCTGCAGCCACACAAACATTCATTGCAGGTATCCGGCCCAGGGGCCGTAGCTTGAGGACCCCTGATTTAGTGCAATATAAAAAGTGCAAATAATAATTTTTCTGTGGACCACCCAAATTTTCTCGCGGACCATCAGTGGTCCACAGACCACCAGTTGGTGACTGCTGCTTTAGAGGATAAAACTGCAAATAAATCTTCCAACCATCTCTCCCCCACACAGGGAACTAACCCCCAGCTCTGCCAATGTTCATGACTCAGCCCTGCATACCTTCCCAAATTGTGTTTCAGCCCCCAGTCCATCTGCCTTAGACCAAGAAAATAAAATAGCATTTAAGTTGAGTCATAACCCATGTTCTGGCAGTCTTTCCATTTCATATGTTTCTTCGTCCAAAAATGTTTTCCTCGCCACAAGTGACAGATTGCAGCAGTTTTGAAACTGGGCCAACGGCTTTGAGTTGATGGGCGCTCTCTCTCTCTCTCCCCGTCATGTTAAGTCCTCAGTTCTCTGCCAGCTGTATTCACTCACCTTCTCCCCTTTCAAAAATGTGATCCGTGATTCTTCAGCATTTCTCCTTTCCTCAAAATCCTCCATGACTCTTGCGGTCTGACTCTGGGTATGGCACCTGACTGAAGATTCGTAGCTTAAGTCTCCAGAACGGATAACAGGAATGTGTAGGACATGGTCCTTCTCTTTCACGGAGTAGACATCTTTACTGAACTTCATGTTTGGAACTGTAAAGGAGGAGGAGGAGGAGGAAGACAGAGGAAAGGTAGAGAAGGGGAAAGAGAAAGGGAGGAGAAGGAGGAAGAAGAAGAGGAGGAGGAGGAGGAAGAAGATGATGGAGGGGGAAGAGAAAAGAAGAAGAAGAAGAAGGAAGAAGAAGAAGAAGAAGAAGAAGAAGAAGAAGAAGAAGAAGAAGAAGGAGAAGAAGAAGAAGATGAAACAAGGAGGAAGAGAAGAAGGACAATTTAGTGATAGTCAAGGTTACTAATATGCTCTCAAATCGTACTAGGAAACAAATAAAAACAATATAAATTGAAAGATACAAGCGACATGATTATAATAATAAGTGGGAAGAGACAGATACTAGTAAAGAAGAGAAAAATATTAATACAGTCTTAGTAAATTATTTGACAGGGTTGAGGGAATTAGTTTTTTAGCAGAGTAATGGTGTTCGGGAGAAAACTGTTCTTGTGTCTAGTTGTTCTGGTGTGCAGTGCTCTATAGCGTCGTTTTGAGGGTAGGAGTTGACACAGTTTATGTCCAGGATGCAAGGGGTCTGTAAATATTTTCACAGCCCTCTTTTTGACTCATGCAGTATACAAGTCCTCAATGGAAGGCAGGTTGGTAGCCATGGTTTTTTCTGCAGTTCTAATGATCCTCTGAAGTCTGTGTCTGTCTTGTTGGGTTGCAGAGCCAAACCAGACAGTTATGGAGGTGCAGATGACAGGCTCAATAATTAGTTTGGCATTTGCTCATCTACTTACCATCCTGGAAGGTGTCATTAATGGCCACCACTGCCTGGAAAGGTTTGGCCAGCTCTGCTCCTTGAGGGGAACTCAAATAGACCACAAAGGTCTCCACCCCTTCAATCACTGGGGACTGCGCATCATCCAGAATAGTCAAGGTGCAATACTAATGGGGGAAATAAGAGAAATAAAACAGCCCATTCTGTAAACATATATATGATATTTCTTTGATTTATATAGCCTGGTTTTGTTCTGTACAACTCAAGGCGGTGTATGTAAAGCTTCCTTCTTCTATTTCTGCAAAACGATAGCCCTGTGAGGCGGGCTGGACTGATAGAGAGTCATCTACCCTGCTTCCGGGTCTAAGGGAGGATTAGAACTCAGGATGACTATTTTCAATCTATCACTACACCAAATTGGTTCTCCATAATGAAGTCAGGCTTAACCCCTAGTCCCAAAATGGCGAACCTATGGCACACGGCCAGCTGATTTTCGGGCCTTCCGGATCCACCGGAAGTCGGGAAACGGGCTGTTTCCGGCCTCCAGAGGGTCTCCGGAGAGGTGGGGAAGGTCGTTTTCGCCCTCCCCAGGCTCCTACAAAGCCTCGGGAGCCTGGGGAGGGCGATAAACGGGCCTTCTCGTCCTACCGGAAGTTGGGAAACAGGCCATTTCCAGCCTCCGGGGGGGAGGGGAAGGCTGTTTTTGCCCTCCCCAGACTCCTAGAAAGCCTCTGGAGCCTGGGGAGGGTGAAAAATGGGCCTATTGGACCCACTGTGCCATCATGTGCCAAAAGTGGGGGGAGCGTGGGCGGGTCGCGCGTGCACATGCACGGGGCGCACGGAATTATGGGTGTGGGCATGCACGCGCGTGACCCCCCCCCTGCGCTCCCCCCGCTTTTGGCACGCAACAGCAAAAAGGTTAGCCATGACTACCCTAGTCCCTTCCGGGATATATTCACATTGTTTCCTTTGCAGTCATTATGCTTTCATAATACCATAGAATAACAGAGTTGGGAGGGACCTGGGAGGTCTTCTAGTCCAACGCTCTGCTCGACCAGGTGGCGCAGTGGTTAGAGTGCAGTACTGCAGGATACTTCTGATGACTGCTGGCTGCCTGCAATTTGGCAGTTCGAATCTCACCAGGCTCAAGGTCGACTCAGCCTTCCATCCTTCCGAGGTGGGTAAAATGAGGACCCAGATTGTTGGGGGCAATAGGCTGACTCTGTAAACTGCTTAGAGAGGGCTGCAAAGCCCTCTGAACTGGTATTGCTATTGCTATACCATTCCAGACAAATGGTTGTCCAATCTCTTCTTAAAAACCTCCAGTGTTGCAGCACCCACAACTTCTGGAGGTATCTTTAAGTCTACTGCTGCTGGATTCGTGGCTGGTTTCTCATTCAAGGCCCAACATGAGCCTTGGTAGTACAGTGGTCTAAGGCATCCTGTTATTAAGACCAGCTGCCTGCAATTACTGCAGGTTCGAATCTCGCCAGGCTCAAGGTTGACTCAGCCTTCCATCCTTTCTAAGGTAGGTGAAATGAGGACCCAGTTTGTGGGGGAAATAAGCTGACTTTGTATAAATATACAAAAGGATGAAGGCTATTGCTTAGCGCATTATAAGCCGCCCTGAGTCTCCGGAGAAGGGCGGCATATAAATCAAATTAAAAAACAAAAACAAAACAAAAAAAAAAAAAACCAAAAAAAAAAACTGTGCCTAATTTTGAGATCAGGGGTGAAATTCAGCCGGTTCGATCCAGATCGCACGATCCGGTAGGGCCGATTGTGCGAAACCCTGCCCACCCATGAGGACATCATGCCGTCTCTTTTTTGCGATGATTTTCAGCCTCTGCGCATGCGCAGACAATGGCGCGAGTGAGCGAAGTGAGCGTGCGCCCGGCGCACACACATTTGCAAACCGGTAGGAAAGGTAAGTTAATTTCACCCCTCTTTGAGATCCTGCAATGGTCATTAGTGTGAAAAGCCATCGTAAATCACTTTTTTCAATGCCGTTGTAACTTCAGTCACTAAATGAATTGCTGTAAGTAGAGGAGCCACCTGCATCTTTGTTTTATTAACCGGTGTCAGTTTTCATGTATAAATCCCTGCTTTCCTCAGAGTCAGAGGTGAGTTTCAGCAGGTTCTGACCAGTTCTGGAGAAGCCGTAGCGGAAATTTTGAATAGTCCACCTCTGACTGGCACCTGACACCTCTCGAGTCCCAGCTGATCAGAAGGAAATGGTGATTTTGCAGTAACCTTCCCCTGGAGTGGGGAGGGAATGGAGATTTTACAGTATCTTTCCCCTGCCACGCCCACTAAGCCATGCCATGCCACGCCCACCAAGCCACACCCACAGAACCGGTAGTAAAAAAATTTGAAACCCACCACTGCTCAGAGAGTGAAGGAACAGCCAACACCATTAGATTTTGTGTTTCTCAACCTTGACAGCTAAGTGTGGACTTCAACTCCCAGAATTCCCCTGCGGAGGGGGAAGGGATTAAACTCGCCAAGATAGAAAAACATTGCATGAATTGGATTGCAGCATCCATTTGTATGCATTTCTTAATGAAATACCTCTGTATTTGGCTCTTAGCTTTTTAATTCTGATCTACATAATAACTGCTGAGCTGATAGGTCTCAAGAGGGGGTTCATTGGAGGAGGGGGATGCGAAACTAGTCCATTTCACTGTCATTGTCTTGGACAGCTCCCAACAACTATTGGCTGATGGTTACCATTTCCTTTCCCAAGTAAGGTTTACCAGAATAATTTGGAATGGTATCAGAGTACATCAAAACACATTTCAAGAGGCCTAATAAAACAAAGAGGTTTGTTTGACAGTCCTAAATTTGTCCAGGTTTTTGCCATGTGATCCAGGGTTGTGCAAAAATGTTCAACCTTAAAGGTAAAGATAAAAGTTCCCCTCGTACATATGTGCTATTCGTTCCCGACTCTAGGGGGCGGTGCTCATCTCCATTTCAAAGCCAAAGAGCCAGCGCTGTCCGAAGATGTCTCCGTGGTCATGTGGCCGGCATGACTCAATGCCAAAAGTGCACGGAACACTGTTACCTTCCCACCAAAGGTGGTCCCTATTTGTCTACTTGCATTTTTTATGTGCTTTCGAACTGCTAGGTTGGCAGAAGCTGGGACAAGTAACGGGAGCTCACCCCGTTATGCGGCACTAGGGATTCGAACCGCTGAGCTGCCAACCTTTCGATCGACAAGCTCAGCATCTTAGCCACTGAATCACCGCATCCCTCATGTTCAACCTAGGAACAGGCTATTCTGGAGAATGATGTGCTCTGAAGACTAATCCTTCCATTACGATTACGGGAGGGAGAAAAAAAAAATAGCCATACCTCTTCAGTTCTCCCTGGATGAAATTCAACCTTCTTGGAACTGGGAATGTAATCAAATCCCGGAGTAGCAGATGGCGGATCTGATGTCTGAGTGGCGCACCAGACCGAGGTAGGAATGGAGAGATCAGACCCGTGCCTCGTAATTGGGATTTCGATAATCCCTATAGCAGGGAGGGAAGGGAGGATTTGAAAGCAATTAATTTCAAATGGAAACACAGAAGATTACCGCTGCGCATACCCCATTTCCAAAAGACACTGCAGTCCTCACGTCTATGTGGTTTAAGGAAAACGATTCTGAAGTAGAACATCGTTATGGAAGGGAACCAAACTGAATAGCTATTGTAAATTGCCCAGAGTCACTTAGGTGAGATAGATGGATGGTGTAAAAATAGAGGCCCCTTTGTTGAACTGGAAATATACAAATGGATGTTTCTGTGCACGGAATTCACTGGTCTTTCTTGTAGATGCAATAGTTGCCAAATATATCACTCTAAGGCAGGGGTGAAATGCTCCCGGTTTGGACCAGATCGTCCGATCCGGTAGCGATAGCAGCGGGTAGTTCGGAGAACCGATAGCAAAAATCCCTGCGCCGCCCCCCACCATGCTCAGCTGAGTCACACGATCATCAGATGCTTTTCTCTTTTTTTTTATTTTTCAAAGCATTTTTTTCTACAACCTCTTCCGAGCAAAAAATGCTTTTAAAAGTAAAAAAAAAAAAAAAAGCCTCTGATGATCGCGCAGCTCAGCTGGGATCCTCAGAGGCTTTTCAAAGCATTTTTTTCTGCAACCTCTTGGCCGAAGGGGTGGTAAAAAAAATGCTTTGAAAAATCTCTGACGATCCTAGCTGAGTTGCCTGATCGGCAGAGAGGCATTTTTTAAAAAAACCTCTCTGACGATCCCAGCTGAGTTGCCTGATTGCCAGAGGCTTTTCAAAGCATTAGAAAAAATGCTTTGAAAAGATAAAAAAAAAAAAAAAAGAGCTGGCCACGCCCACCCAGTCACATTACCCCACCACCACCAAACCACGCCCACAGAACCGGTAGTAACACATTTCACATTTCACCCCTGCTCTAAGGGTAATACAGATAGTCCTCGACTTATAACCAGTCATTTAGAGACCTATCCAATGAACCTACAACCTGGGTTTAAAGTTCCAATGGTCTCACACACAACACACATACATACACACACACACACACACACAAGATCATGTGACTGCACTTCGAGTGCTTGGCAACCCTGCAGCATTTACGGCCATTTGCAGCATCCCATAGTCACATGACCCCACATTTTTGCCAAAAACCGGCATTGATTTCTGTTTTAAGTAAGTGGCTTAAGTGGTTTTTGTCAAGGGAATCAGGAGCTAAGGCGATTCAAATGAATACAGGTTCATTGCATGCTAACAGTCTCTACAAGAAACTGAACAAAAAGAAAATTGGCGTCAAAAGAAAATTGGCGGTAGATAAGATTCAACGGCATTCAAGGTGGGTTGGATTTAGATCTTTTGTGAGTGCAAATGGATTCAAGACTGATAACTTGTTTGACCCCTCCCTCTGGTTCAGCCTGGCCATCTCTTACATGGCCAGTTTTGCCCCTTTTTCCACAGTTGTTAAGCGTATCAGTGGAGCTGTTAAATAAATCATGTGGTTATTAAGCAAATCCGGTTTCCTTTGCTTGTCGGAAGCCATCAGGGAAGGTTACAAATAGTGGCTGCTCAACCCCAGGACAAGGCAACTTTCAGAAGTATATGCCAGTTGTCAAGCACCCAAATTTTGATCACATGATCGCTGACTATTGGGGGCGAATCGCTGGCCCCCACGGAGAGGGCTCGCAACTTGGGTGTCCTCCTGGATTCACGGCTGTCTTTAGAAGAGCACTTGACAGCCGTGACTGGGAGGATTTTTCATCAGGTTCACCTGATTCGCCAATTGCGTCCCTTTCTGGTCCGGGACTCCCTACACACAGTCATTCATGCCCTCGTCACTTCCCGCCTGGACTACTGTAACATTCTCTACATGGGGCTCCCCTTGAGGAGCACCCGGAGGCTCCAACTGGCGCGGAGTGTGGCCGCGTGGGTGGTTATGGGAGCAACATGGCACTCCCATATGACACCTCTCCTGCGCGAGCTGCACTGGCTCCCGGTGGTCTTCTGGGTGCGCTTCAAGGTTTTGGTCACCACCTTTAGAGTGCTCCATGGCTTAGGACCAGGTTATTTACAGGACCGCCTACTACCACAAACAGCCTCCCACCGGCCGGTACGCTCTCACAGCGAGGGGCTCCTCCGGGTGCCATCAGCCAAACAATGTCGACTGGCGGCCCCCAAGGGGAGGGCCTTCTCTGTGGGGGCACCCACTATCTGGAACGAGCTCCCCACAGAGATAAAGAGGATCCCGGATCTGCGCACTTTCCGCCGTGCTCTTAAGACCCTCTTATTCCAGCAAGCCGGTCTGGCCTAATTTTCTCCCCTGTTTTAAAATTCTTTTAAATCGAAATTTTAATCTGTTTTAAATTATTGGGATTTTTAATTGTCTCAGGCTAAATTATTTAATCTGGTTTTAATTATGTTTCTAACTTTTGTATCTATGTATTTTATTTTGTGCCTGTTCATAGCCCTGAGTCCTTTGGGAGTAGGGCGGTATATAAATTTAATAAAAACAAACAAAAAACAAACAAACAATGGTCATAAGTGTGAAAACTGGTCATGTCACTTTTTTCAGTGGCGTTCTAACTTCGAACAGCCATTGAACAAATGGTTGGAAGCCAAGGACTTTGTGTATGCCTATTTTGTGCATTAAACATAAAGGTGATGAGGGAAGACCCCACCCCACCACCTCTCCTAGGATGATGAAATAATTTAGGAAATATTAAAAAGGAAGAATATTTCTCCGGATGATAAAAGAAGAAACATGTTTTAAAGACAGAAAGCAGCTCCCTGCCCGCAGCAGATATTTGGTGCCCATTAAGAAAGACTGGGCCAGCCTATCTACAAGACAAAAGACCTCCAGCTCCAGGGTGATGGGATTAAGACATGACCCTCCAGGACATAATAGGATTATCCTATCTAGCAGCAGAGCACAATCACCTGGGGACATTGCATCACCCAGCAAACTTCAACCAAACCTGGGACTCAGACAACCTACAAAGTTAGCTATGACCCCTACGACAGCCAATAGAACACATGTTCTTGCACAGGAACAGAAGCTGAAGTTCAAAGCCCAAGAGAAGGTATAAAAAACCCTTACTCTCAACTCCATGTGGTCAGCTGCCCAGGACCACCCATGTGCTTCTGCTTGACCATTAAACCATCTTTCCAATCAGCCTCCATGTTTCCATTTTCTTTCTCGCAGCGTGGAACTGAACCAGGTGGATCGTTCTTCCAACAGGGATAATAATAAAACGTATGGCAAGAGAGAAATAATTCCCATAATTATACCTGCTTCTTCGCTAACGCTAAAAGCTGCACTTCCGAGCGATACAGTAGAAGCATCGTTGGGACCGTCGATCGTAACTTTAGCGGAAGTGATGCTCCCAAGCCGAGCGTTCTCGGATACATCGGTCAGAGCAATTTCAAATTCTTCCTCCTCTTCGTACTCGCTGTCATCAACCAGCTTCACGTCGCAAGTTGTCATTGTGACACCGGGCCCCAAAATGACTCGGTTCTCGTTGGACATTCCCCGGGATTTAAAGTCTGAACCGGACTCCAGGGCATACATGCTGCTTCCTTGGGCACTTTGAGAGACGGTGTAGCAAATGGCAGAAACGATGCTGCTAGAATCTCCTACAATATATTGCAGAGAAAAAGATTATTTTCCAGAATTCAAAACGATTGTCATCAACAAACATACTGTATTTTTCGGAGTATAAAACGCACTTTTTCCACCCTTAAAAGAGGATGAAAATTTGGGTGCGTTTTATATACCGAATGTAGCTCACCCACCCTCCGGCCCCCACCCTTTGGTCTCTGCCTCCCAGCAATTTGCCTCCTTGCAGCAAACAGCAAACAGCCTATTTCAGTTTCAGCTTCAGCACAGCCTGATTATTTATTTATTTATTTGTTCAACTTGTATGCCGCCTTTTTCCGAAGACTCAAGGCGGTTTGAGATTAGCACAAGCAACTGATTGTCGATTGGATCGGCCTCCTGACCATCAGCTGTTTCAGGCTGCAGGGATTGCCATTGCCTATTGCCGCCTACGCATGTCCCATTTTCAGCCTCGGCTGTTTGCTGCAAGGAGGCAAATTGTTGGGAGGCAGAGGCAGATTTTTTCTTCTTGTTTTCCTCCCCCCAAAAAGTAGGTGTGTCTTATAGTCCGGAGCGTCTTATACTCTGAAAAATACGGTACTTCTTGCAGGGATTCTTTTGCTAAAATGCAATGGTTTTATCTTGAAAGGGATAGTTATTTTATCCAAATCATGGGTATGTTGACAAGAAGCAGAGAATTTGGCCTGAAATCAGTTTTTAATGAATTTTCTTTCTACTTTTTATTTGCGTATTGCTATTTAGCTGGGTTTGATATAATACAGGTAGTCCTCAACTTACAACAGTTCCTTTAGTGACTATTCAAAGTTACAATGGCACTGCAAAAAGTGGCTTTTGACTGTTGCAGCAACCTCATAGTCATATGACCAAAATTCAGACGTTTGGCAACTGACTCATATTTATGTGTAAGTCTTCTTTCCATTGGGTGATTATGGAATGTCCATGGGCTACTTTTGATAAAGACGCCACCCGTTGGTGCATTCAGTAAGATAAGCAGTTGAGTTACAACAGCACTGGAAAAAAGTGACCAATGACCGTTTTTCGTACAGCATCCCCCACGGTTACGTGATTAAAATTTGGATGCTCGGCAACCGATTTATATTTATGACGGTTGCAGTGTCCCCTTAAGGTGAGTCAGCAGTATAAAGTGGCTACATAGAAAGTGAGTAGAATCTTGTGCTATCTTAATGGAAAAATAGTGTTAGGAAATAATTGCTTGATCCTGTATTAGGTGCATTTATTTACTTCTGTTAAGGACAGCGAACGCTGGGTGCTTTCCTATGTAAGATCAAGGTAGAGGAAAGGATTCAGGAACCAAAAGAACTACCATATTTTTCGGACTATAAGACGCACCTAAATTTAGAAGAGGAAAACAACAACAAAAAAAGTTTTTGGCCTACCTTTTTTCAGGCCTTTTCCAGACTTTTTTCGGCCTGCTTCCGGGGCTTTTTTTTTTTTTGGCCCATTTTTGAGGCTTTTTTGGCCTGTTTTGGAGGCTTTTTTCGGCCAGTTTTCGAGGCTTTTGGGGGTGTTTTTGAGGCTTTTTGGAGCCCATTTTTGAGGCTTTTTTGGCCCATTTTCGAGGCTTTCTTGGCCCATTTTCGAGGCTTTTTTCAGCCTGTTTTTTAGCCTTTTTTCAGAAAAAATGAACCAGAAAAAGCCTTAAAAATGGGCTGAAAAATGCCCCGAGAACAGGCCGAAAAAAGCCTCCAAAACAGCAATATTCGGTCTATAAGACGCACAGACCTTTTCGCCCCCTTTTGGGAGACATAAAAGTGTGTCTTATAGTCCGAAAAATACGATAAGCATGTTGAGTGTGTACAGGTAGTCCTTGACTTACAACAGTTTTGTTTGGTGACCGTTCAAAATTACAACAGTACTGGAAAAAGCGACCTCACCATTTTTTACACTTACGACCACTTGCAGCATCCCCATGGTTATGTGATCAAAATTCAGACACTTGGCAAGTGATTCATGTTTATGAACCTGGCAGTGTCCCGGGGGTCATGTGATCACCTTTTGCGACGTTCTGATAAGCAAAGTTCTGATAAGAGCCTTGGTGGCACAGCAGACTAAAGTCCTGTTAAGTAGCAGCAGCTGCCTGCAATTGCTGCAAGTTCAAATCTCACCAGGCTCAAGGTTGACTCAGCCTTCCATTCTTTCGAGGTAGGTAAAATGAGGACCCGGATTGTGGGGGCAATAAAATGACTTTGTATAAAAAAGAACACCTACTAAGCAGGTATATACAAAAGTATGAAGGCTATTGCTTAACGCATTGTAAGCCACCCTGAGTCTCCGGAAAAGGGCGGCATATAAATCGAACCAATAAATAAATAAATGAATGAATAAATAAATAAATAAAGTCAATGGGGAAGCCAGATTCACTTAACAACCATGTTACTAATTTAACAACTGCCGCGATTCATTTAACAACCACGGCAAGCAAAGTCATAAAATGGGGCTAAAACTCACTTAACCGTTGCCTCGCTTAACAGTGGAAATTTTGGGCTCAACTGGGGTCATAAGTCGAGGACTACCTGTAGCCTGAATTAAACGCGATTGCATTCTATGGGTGGAGTTAAAAGCTAACTTGTTCCTGTATGTCAACCAACCTTTCCTTTCGATGGGGACAGAGAGGATGCCGGCACTCTCACTGGTATGGTAGACCTTCTTGTCAAACTGCAGGGTGGGCTCATCTTCTACATCATTAATGAAGACTTGGGTCGCAGTGATGTTGCCCAGCAAGGCATACGCTGGCATACTCAACTCAACGGTGAAGCTCTCTACGCCCTCAAAGATGCCGTCATCATGGATAACAATGGTGCAAGTTTTGAGGTCTTCCCATTCATCGAACTGCACCTACATGGGTTGACAAGTAACAGCAGGTGGAAACAGTCAAAGAATACTCCGTCTTTACTAGGACTGGCAGATTTGATCTGGATTCACCACTATTCATGATGAGCTTCAGGTTAGAGTCTGTGGAGATTCTTAGTCATCCAAGGTCATGGTTGTCCCAAAGGTGCTTTTTCAAGAGGCCACTGGACTTTCTGGTTTTTTCTTTGAAGACGTTTCGCTTCTCATCCAAGAAGCTTCTTCAGCTGTGACTGGATGGCGGGGAACGGAAGGGTTTCAACAGTTTCAACAGTTCCAAGAAGGCTCCACACCCATTTGCACCGCTCAGGTGACTTTGAGGACACAGATAAACCTCCAGGTGGCCTCAACGACTCGCTAAAGGGATGCAAATGACCAGCTGCCTGCAAGGAGTATAAATCCATTCCATTTCCCACCATCCAGTCACAGCTGAAGAACCGTGACTTGGATGACTGAGACTTCAACTCCCAGAATTCCATGGCTGGCTGAAGAGTCTTAAAGTTGCCAAGTTTGGAGACCCCTGCCCTAAACAGTCAGAATCTTCATCAATGATCTTTAGTGATGGTTGTTGCCTTCACATCACTTCCTGACCATGCTAGGAGGTAGTTTGGCTCATTCTTCCTTAAAGTGAAACAGTCTTTCAAGTCCTTTGGTTCTAGAACTTCTACTGGGCTATACACAGGGGTGGGCTGCTGGGGGTTCGCAAGGGTTTGGGAGAACCTCTAGCTAAGATTCTGTGCAGTTTGGAGAACCCCCAAATCCCACTCCTGGCTGGCCCTGCCCAAGGGTGGGTTCTACTTACCTTTACTACTGGTTCACAGTGGGGCCGTGTGCGTGTGCTTGCTTCGCTTGCACGCGCTCTCTCTCTTCTGCGCATGCGGGGTCGGTGGGCGGGGCCTCCCGCTGGTTTTACTACCGGTTCTATAAAACTGGTGCTAACAGGGGGCAACCCACCACTGGCCCTGCCCCACCCCACCCCCCGCCCCACCCCTCCCAGGAGTCCCCATGCAGTCTGTTTTGGATGCAGGTAAATGCAGGGTGCATGTGGAAGCTTGGGGAGGGCAAAAACAGGCCTATTGGAAGTTCAGGAAGGCCTCTGGAGTCTGGGGAGACCATTTTTACACTCCTGGAGGCTCAAGAAAAGCCTCTGGAGCCTGGGGAGGGCAAAAATGCACACAGACCTCACTGTGGTGTAGGAGACCGACTAGGCCACGCCCACCCAGCAACCAGGCAGAGAATTTTTGAAGCCCACCCCTGGCTATATAGTATAATGAATTTCCTGCACTCACCTGGCTAGCGTATTCAAAGTAATCCTGTTCCCCTGGTTGAGAACTTGAACTAGAGGTGGCCGTTCCTTGTTCTGTACGGCATAGGACAATAGCGTATTGTTTGAGGTTTCCTGCCCTCCTCACAGCCACACTGACGGAACCGGCCTTTTCACTGATGTTGTAGCTGGAAAGAAAGACGGACAGAATGGGTTTCCTTCAGATCACAAAATGGGAGCAACCCAGAGTTTGTGAATCAGGGAAGAATGCATTGAAATGAGTCCTCCTCAGTTCAGTATTTATGTTAGACTTACAGTAGTAGCCAAAATTGTGGAAACCTTTTGGGGAAAGTATATTTTTGAAGTCTGATGGCTAATAACACCACTTTTTTTTTTATTTTCAAGATAATCCTATTCCACTGCTGGAATGGCCAGGGAATAGCCCAGACCTTAACCCAATTGAAAATCTATGGAGCCGACTAAACAAACTTGTTAGTCAGAAGCAGCCCAGCAATAAAACCCAGTTAATAGAAGCCATCCTTCAATTTTGGTTTCACATTATAACAGCTGCAGAACTAAAAGACTTGATTCACTCCATGGGTAGATGTTGTAAGGCCATAATTCATGCTAAAGGTTACACAACTATTTTTGTATATCTCATTTTTTTCTGATGATGATCATTTTTGTATATCTCGTTTTTTTCTACGTGTTTCACTTTTCTTCTTTATACTGTAACTGCTATTCTAATAGCAAATCCTTCATAAAAGTTATTGCATTACATTCTTCATTAAATTATCTTTTCGTTGATATATAATGTTATGGCATTACTCCAAAAAAAAAGTGGTGTTATCAGCTAGTTTTAGAAAATACACTTTTCCCAAAAGGTTTCCACAATTTTGGCCACTACTGTATATTAGGAGGCTTATATCATGTGTTCTTTCAGTCTATCGTTCCCAGTAGCAAATTAAAAAGTTAACTTGCAATTTATAACGACTTAATTAACTTCAATGTGCTTACTTTCTCTTCTTTTATTGAAAATGTGAAATCTCCCTTCATTGGGGACAATTCAGTCTAATCAAATTCGTTTAATTCAACTCCAGAAGAAAAAAAAAAGGAAAGTAAGAAACAAGAGCAACAAATACAACTTGGCAAAAGCCCAGATATACCAAGCAGGTTAAATAAAGCCTCTTGGAGCAGATTATCAACAAATCACACATAAATATACCAGCTGAAGTAAAAACGAATGGAAAAAATGCTTCATTCAACATATGAATGTCCAACCCTCTTCTTCATCCATGGTCCGCTTGCATTTCTCTTGTCCTGCATAAGATGTTTGCAGTTCCTTGTCACTTTCTTGTCTAATTTAATGAAAAGAAGGACTAGGGGTGACATTATAGTGATATTCCAATATCTAAGGATCTGCCACAAAGAAGAGGGGTTCAACCTATTCTCCTGAAGGCAGGACAAGAAGCAACGGATGGAAACTAATCAAGGAGAGAAGCAACCTCGAACTAAGGAGAAATTTCCAGACAGAAAAGAGAACAATTTATTCATTTATTTATTTATTTTACAGAATTTATATGCCGCCCTTCTCCCGAAGGACTCAGGGCGGCGAACACAGGTTAAAAACATACAATAATAAAAACCCACTAAAACCAGATTAAAATAATAAATAATAAAAACCCAAGGATCAGAATCAGCCCATTCGTTGGAATAACCAAGTCTTCAGGCCTCGACGGAAGGAGCGGAGATCCGGGGCTGTCCGGAGCTCGGTGGGTAGTTCGTTCCAGAGGGTAGGGGCGCCCACGGAGAATGCCCTACCCCTGGGCGTCGCCAGACGGCATTGCCTGGTCAATAGTACCCTGAGGAGAGCAACCCAGTGGGAAGCAGGCAGGAGATGGTCCTGCAAATACCCTGGACCTAAGCCATGTACGGCTTTATAGGTCAATACCAGCACCTTGAAGTGGATCCGGAGGACCACTGGTAGCCAGTGCAGCTCACGCAGGAGAAGTGTTACACGGGAGTAACGAGGGGCTCCCGTGACAACCTGCGCGGCCGCATTCTGGACCAGCTGGAGCTTCCGGGTGCACCTTAAGGGCAGCCCCATGTAGCCCCATGTTCCAATTAATCAGTGAAATGGCTTGCCTTCAGAAGTTATGGGTGCTCCAACACTGGAAGTTTTTAAGAAGAGATTGGACAGCCATTTATCCGAAATGGTGTAGGGTCTCCTGCTTGAGAAGGGGGTTGGGCTAGAAGACCTCCAAGGTCCCTTCCAACTCTGTTATTCTGTTATTTCCAGTATCTTTGCCTTCTAGCAACAGCATACAACATATTCTGTCACATGATATTCCAGAATTTTTTATTTCACTTCAAGGTGATATTTTTTCATATGTTTATTTAAAATAAATAAATAAATAAATAAATAAATAAATAAATAAATAAATAAATAAAATATTTCAGTTTTTCTGAAATAAGGTACATTAAAGCCACCATCCGTTAAGAAAGAAGGAACTTGCTAGCTGCTGACAGGAAACATGTTATGCAGTGGTGGGATTCAAATAATTTAACAACCGGTTTGGCCAGGGTCAGGTTGGCTGAACTGGTAGGAGGCGTGGCCCATCCCCGTCCTCCAGCTCCGCCAAACACATGGGACCAACCTCTCGCGATGGCCAATCTGACCCTGGGTGAACCGGTTGTTAAATTACCCCGCCTGCCCGCTATCAAAGTGTATCCTGGGCGCTCCGCTGCAATGGAGAAATGGGCAATGGAGCAGACGGCATGAGAGAAGGAGGAGGAGCAGGGAGAAGAAAGAGGGAAAGCGGCCTCCTCCTTCCCTCACGCCGGCCGCTCCGTTGCCCATTTCTCCATTGCACCACAGCACAGCGCCCTTTGATAGCGGGGTAGGGGCAAAGGTGAAATCTAAAATTGCTGAGCACATTGTAAGCCGCCCTGAGTCTTCGGAGAAGGGCGGCATATAAATCAAATTAAAAAAAAAAAATTTGAGGTGAAATCTAAAATTTGTTACTACCGGTTCTGTGGGCGTGGCTTGGTGGTGGGGGTAATGTGACTAGGTGGGCGTGGCCAACTTTAAAAAAAAACTTTTAAAAGCATTTTTTCTACAACTTTAAGAGATTGCAGAAAAAAATGTTTTTAGAAGCCTCTAACGATTTCAGCTGAGCCGTGAGATCATCAGAGGCTTTTTTTTTTACTTTTAAAAGCATTTATTCGGCTGAAGAGGTAGAAAAAAATGCTTTTAAAAGTTAAAAAAAACACAGCCTCTGATATCGCGCGGCTCAGCTGGACATGGGAGGGGCGCAGGAATTTTTGCTACTGGTTCTCCGAACCACCTGCCGCCATTGCTACTGGATCGGGCGATCCGGTCCGAACCAGGAGCATTTCACTCCTGGGTAGGGGGGGTGTAATTTAACAACTGGTTCAGTTGAACCGGTGTGAACCAGTTGAATCCCACCACTGATGCTATGGCATCGTAACAGTAACAATTCCATCAAACGGCTGAATAATTACATTCCTGCATTGTATTAAGAAAAAGCTGGTAAGTGGGGTACCTCATATGTTGAAAGCTGATAACGGACCACTGAATATGGAAGATATTATCAGCGACAACGCTGGGTTTGCTGTCCTTCACCAGAAACTGAAAACTATCCTCTGTCCTTTGAATATTCTCTTCGTGTAGCACATACTGGATCAATCCCAAATTCACGTCCTCTGTTAGATAAAGACTTCAACAAATTAATCCAGGAATTAAAGACCTTTTTTTATTTCTTTTACATTCCTTTGCAAACCATGATAATAGCCTCCGTGCTAATCTAATTTCTGGATGCGGAACAATCCCTGTTGCTCAAAAACAATTTCGCCATATCTCAGCCTATCAATGCAACATTTTATAAAATGATCCATGCTGGGAAACACTATTCATTTCAGCTAGAGCCCAATGGAGCCTCAACTGAAGATGACCAAATAAATAAGGTTCTTGGGGGCTGCAGCATTCAATGAAATTGCTTATATACTTAAGCAATCAACCCATAAAAACAAACTTTATTTTGTGCATCATTAGGAAAGGGAATATCAAACTGACCATATTTTAATTATTTTCTAAGGATCTATCTGGCCACCCTCAGAATACTGGTCATTCAAAAAAAAAAAAAATTAGAACCTTAGAAGAAGAAAAAAAAAAAAAAACAGGTAGAGGGCACCAGACTGGAATGCAGCCAGCTAGAAAAGCAAGTACTGGGATTAGAGAAGAATTGTGTAAACTAAACCTTGATATGAAAAGGATATTTTCCCTGAATCTAAGAATATTAGACATTCTCCATCAGTTTGAAGAGTGGGGAGTTTCAGGAGAAGATTAAGGCAAAAATTAACTCTTTAATTAAAACTTCCTCATGGGATTTATAGTTAATCTCATGGGATTGAATGGTTAGCATTAAACCATAGTCTGTGCATGCCAGGTCAATCCAAAAATCTGGGCGGATGGGGTGGGGGTGAATGACAGGTGGGCGGGGGAAGGGCCAGCCAGAGGTGGTATTTGCCGGTTCAGCGAACCAGTTAAAGTTTCCGTTACCGTTTCGCCCGAACCGGTCCAAACCGGCTTAATGCCACCTCTGTACAAGATCCCCTCCAACTGTGGCTTGGTCCAATCATTATGGTTAAATAAACCATGGCTCGCTGATGGAGTGGGAATACAATCAGTGATAGCAACCAACTTGAGCGCAAAACACAAAGATGTCTTCGGATTCGGATGTCTTCCCTGATTGTTTACGTCCTCGGAGAGGTTTCGCTTCTCATCCAAGAAGCTTATTCAGTTCAGAATCTTCTCGGAAGAAGCTTCTTGGCGGAGAAGCGAAGCATTTTCAAAGGAAAAACCAAGAAAGTCCAGTTGTCTTTTGGGACAACCGCAACCCGGATGAGTGAGAATCTCCATAGACGTTTTCCCTGATTGTCAGATTCAGAGTTCTGCTTTGCTATTTTTCCCCAGGTGGGTTTGTTGCCAACAAAATTGGTGGGTCATGTTCAATCTTCTCTGTATTATCCAGGTTCATTCAGCATCTCGTTCCATTCCTCCAAGAGAAAAGGACTACACTCAGAGGTAGGCTGCTGCCGGTTCGGACTGGTTCAGGTGAACCGGTAGTTTCGACTACCGGCTGGGCCTGCCCACCTAGGCTTACTGAGTCATTAGTCCCAAATAAACCTATTTTATTGTAACAGCTGAGAACTACATTCATTTCCAGCTGAGTCCCACTTAGTTGCAAAACAAATCCTTCGGAAGAAGTCCTTTGGGATAATCACCAACCTTTATCTTCTTTGACACCCTGCCAAAGGTCTTACTTGGCAAAGCCCCACGAAGTTCAGAAACAAACAAGAGATGCCGACTGGAAACAGAGTTAGCAACGTGGCTTTCCTGCAAAAAGGCCCAAGTGCCTTTGTTTCTCTTTTAAGCCTTATGGGAGGGCCCAATCATCTCCTGGCCTTACTCCCGAGTCGTCCCTTTTGCTTTAGCTGCTCTTGCCTTCTGGCAGTTCTTCTCATGCGTGCACTAGGAACAGGCTCCTCCTGTTCCTCTGCCTCTCTGCTGTCTGACTCTGGAGGCTCCGGAGTCCACGCATCACTCCCAGATGGCCCTGGCCCCATCTCTGCCTCCGACACAGAGCCCTCGTCTGGGCCTTCCCCAAAATTCCAGGACTGGCCCATTGTCCTCCCCAGCCTCCTCACTGTCCGACTCCGCTGCCAGTTCTGCAGGCTGCTGGCAGATCACACCAGCCCCGGCGCTATCCTGTCCTATATATCTCACTCTCTGGTTCGCTTGCCCTGCCCACGCAGCCCAGCTGATTTCCGCGCCTTGCCTGCTCTACTTACCACAGCTGCCTGAGAAGGTGTGCTGGAAGCCGCACGCAGGAAATTGCCGTGTGTTTGTAGCCGCACGCAAGCACATTTTCGGTTCTGCCCTAGGCGAACCGGTTGTTAAATTATGTGAAGGCCACCTCTGACTACACTCAGTAAGAGTAAGAAGGTACGACACCAAAGAGCAAATGCCAACATGGCTTATACCTTGCGTAAAGGTAGTCACCATCGTTCCTGGCTGCAATTTCTTCTCCACGTAACCATATTTGGGGCCCGTTGTTATTTCATAGATCAGGAGGTTGTCTTCTGTATCAGGGTCCATAGTCAACAGCTCCTTCTTAGTGATGAGGTTTTTTGGCTAGATGGAAGAGCAGAAACCAGTGAAGAAGAGTTTGTAAACCCTGAGATTTAAAAACAAAATCCTACTAACATATTTCTTCTCCATTTGGTACCTCATACATGTTTTGGATTACAAGTACCATAATCCCTAGTCCAGTGATGGCTAACCTTTTTGCCGTCATGTGCCAAAAGCGGGGGGGAGCGCTGGGGAGGGTCGAGCATGTGTGTGCCCACACCCATAATGCAATGCTCCCCACACACCATGCCCCGCGCACATGCGCGCATGACCTCCCCACACGCTCCCCCTGCGCATGTGCGCGTGACACCCCCGCAGCCCATTTTGGGCCTGGCAGGCCTCTCTGAAGCCTCCTAGGACCAAAAATGGACTGCAGGGGGGATGCATGTGCACGAGGCCCCCTCCCGCCCTCGTGCATGAGTATGAGATCCCGCGCATGCGCGCATTTCTCCCGCATGAGTTCTGCCCCCGAGCCAGAGACGTGAAAATCAGCTGGCCGGTGGGAGGCACGCGTACATGCACGGTGGAGCTGAGCTGGGCGATGGCTTGCGTGCCGGCAGAGAGGTCTCTGCGTACCACCTGTAGCATGCATGCCATAGGTTCGCCATCAGGGCCCTGGCTCATGTAAACTCTGGAAACTCAAAACTCAAGGGGCTTGCTCTGTACAGGTATTTCTCAACTCTTACAACAGTTTGTTTAGTGATCGTTCGAAGTTACAACGGCAATGAAAAAACTGACTACACACTTGTTCACACTTATGACCATTGCAGCATCCCCATGGTCGTGTGATCAAAATTCAAATGCTTGGCAACTGGTTCATAGTTATGACGGTTGCCGTGTCCCGGGGTCATGTGATCCCCTTTTGCAACCTTCTGACAAGCGAAGTCACTGGGGAACCAGATTCACTTAACAACTGTGTTACTAAGTTAACAACTGTAATAATTCACTTATTTATTTATTTATTTATTTATTTATTTATTTATTTATTTATTTATTTATTTATTTATTTATATATTTTTCAAACTTCTATACCGCCCTTCTCCTTTCAGACTCAGGGCAGTGAACAGCCAAAATAAAAACATTTATACATAACATTACAATTAAAAATAGATTTAAAATAATTAATAAATTTGGCCCATAATTTAAAACTTGTCAATTTAAAATCAGTATCAAAATTTTAAAACCAACCCTAAAATCAAGACAGACCGGCTAACTGAAAAAAGTAAGTTTTTAGGGCCCGACGAAAAGTCCGGAGGTCGGAGATCACTTGTATCTCTGGGGGTAGATTGTTCCAAAGGGTAGGTGCCACCACAGAGAAGGCTCTCCTCCTGGGGGTCGCCAGCCGGCATTGTCTGGCCGACAGCACCGAGGAGGCCCACTCTGTGGGAGCGAACCGGCCAGTGGGAGGCTATTGGTGGCAGAAGGCGGTCCCGTAAGTACTTAACAACACAAGGAATTTGTCTCCGGTGCATAAGGTCTCAGTGTACGCACAAGCAATAAGTGATCAATCGCGATCATAGTCATCGTAAAAATACATTCAGCATCAATCATAAGATACAACATTGAGTGATAGCCATAGGATGCTAAATCAACATAAATCATACTGGAATACTAAGTACACAATATAAATCGTAAGATTCAAGCAACAAAGTTATAGTCATAAGAACATATGGAGATAAGTAATAGGAAAGATGAGAATAATCATAGAATACAGCCTTTCTAGATATTGTAGTTTGACAGTGTTGTGGGAATTAGTTGTTTAGCAGAGAGATGGAATGAAGGGAAAAAGATTTCACCTTTTAAACACTATATATCATCTTCTTTTAACGATGCCATAATCCCTTGCGGGGTGGAGTCTGGGCAACTGAATGGAGCTAGCAGAGTGTTTAATGGCCGGATGCCCTTCCTGTCACCAATGCAGAGTTTTGTTCAGCAGACATATTCTCAGTGTGCCCAGAGAGAGAAATATCTGCCTCTACCTGGGATCGAAATCACAACCTCCTGATTGGGAGGCGAGAGCTCCACCTCTAGGCCACCGCACCACTCTTTTAAACACTATTTATCTGAATAGACTAGAGTAGAACAGAACGGAACAAAACAGAACAGAACAGAATAACAGAGTTGGAAGGGACCTTGGAGGTCTTCAAATCCAACTCCCTGCTTAGGAAGGAAGCACTATACCAGTGATGGCGAACCTTTTTGGCAACGAGTGCCGAAAAGGGAACGCTTCACGCGCGCCAGGCCAGCAAGTCTTCCGGTTACTGCCGCACATGTGCATACGCCGATCAGCTGGCTGGCGCGCATACTCACGCCAGGAAACGGAAGACCAGCTCTTCCGGTTTCTGGCACTGCCATATGCACAAAAGTCAGCTGATTGTTGTATGCGCATGCGCGCCAGAAACCCGGAAGAGGAACAGGCGATGCCGCGCGTGCCAGGCGACATGGCTCCCTGTGCCACTTTGGGCACGCGTGCCATAGGTTCACCATCACGGCACTATACCATTTCAGACAAACGGTTTTCCAACCTCTTCTTAAAAATTTCCAGTGTTGGAGCATTCGCAACTTCTGGAGGCAAGTCGTTCCACTGTTTTCTCCAAGACATCAGGTTTACGTCTTTCATGGTACCCTCACAACAACCTGGTGGGGTAGGTTGGCCTAAGAGAGAATAACTGGGTGAAGGCCACCCATGAGCTTCCCTGGCCTAGGCTGGGTTTGAACCTCCATCACCCTTGTTCTACAACAAACCCTTCATCCTTGAACCACCCTGGCTCTCTTCAACTTTTTCAGGTCTTCTGGTGTTATGCTATTGCCTATATCCGTGATGGTGAACCTATGGCATGTGTGCCACAGGTGGCACGCGTAGCCAGATCAGTGGCCACGCGAGCTCAGCTCTTGCGAGCATGTGCGTGCCGGCCAGCTGATTTTCAGGCCTTCTAGGCCCATCAGAAGTAGGGAAATAGGCCGTTTCCTGCCTCCGGAGGGCCTGGTGGCAGCGGGGAGGCCCGTTTTTCTTTCTCACCTGGCTCCAGGGTCTCTCTAGGAATCTCTGGAGGCTGGGGACAGCAAAAAACGTCACTTCCTGTCCAACCGGAAGTTGGGAAACGTGCTGCTTCTGGCCTCCGGAGGGCCTCTATGTGGGTGGGGAAGGCTGTTTTTTGCCCTCCCCAGACTCATAGAGAGGATCTGGAGCCAGGTGAGACAGGAAAAAGGCCTACTGGGCCATCGCGTGCCAGGAGCGGGGGGGAGGGGGGTCGCGTGCACACGCGCGGGGGGCGGGGTGCATAGAATTATGGGTGTGGGCACACGCACGCATGAAACCCCCCCTGCCCCCCACTCCTGGCACACGATGGCAAAAAGGTTAGCTATCACTGGCCTATATTCTCCTAAATCTGGGTCCTTGATGTGAAACCTTTTGATAGATGAGCCAAGTCATGAGCCACAGTGGCGCAGTAGTTAGAGTGCGGTACTGCAGGCTACTTCTGCTGTCTGCCGGCTGCCTGCAATTTGGCAGTTCGAATCTCACTGGCTCAAAGTTGACTCAGCCTTCCATCCTTCCGAGGTCTCTAAAATGAGGACCCAGATTGTTGGGGGCAATAGGCTGACTCTGTCAACCTGCTTAGAGAGGGCTAGTATAAAGCACTGTGAAGCAGTATAGAAGTCTTCAGTGCTATTGCTATTTGCTAGATACCGAAACAGCGGTTCCCAAGGCAGGCTTCAGACCTTCCCGAATGCAATCTGTGCAAAAGTCTTTAAAAGTCACTTGCATCCTCATTTGTCACTCTTCCCGCTGTTGAAATGTGTGTTGTGTCTGAGCACCCTACTCAGCTGGCAATTAAAATCTGTTTCCATTTCTCGGCTTCTTCACTGGGTGATGGAAGCACCACTTGATTAATCACAGCGATTAATCCATCAAAGCTCCCCACTTAAGGAATGCAAATGCTATTAGCCAGCAATAAGACATCACGGGCCCGCAGCCTATGGAACGAGAGCATCGGGTGAGGAAGAACAGCAGTGTTATTAGGAACTTTGGCCTTACAGCTTAAGACGGATTGCTTAGCTTCGCCACAACTGCTGATGTAACAAACAGCCAAGGTCTATTCCATTCATCACAACAGCTGGCAGCAGTGAGAGGAGGGGCACTCTCCCAAAACATACACCATTCAGTCTTTTGCTTGGAGAACTTCACTCAATCTTTTTTTTTTTATGTGTGTGGTCAATTGTAGCCAGGAATATTTAGCTATGCTGTTGTCCCAGAGCAGTGATGACAAAACCTTCAACCTTTGCACGTCAAATATTCAGAAAATGCTTAAGTTGACTTTGGAGGGGTCCCTGGTGCTCTCTGAGCTTGCTTCTTTTTGTTGCAAACGTTTTATTACTCAACCTAGGTAATATCTAGATGTTACCTACTGTATTTTTCGGAGTATAAGAGGCACTGGAGTATAAGACGCACCTTAGTTTTTGGGGAGGAAAATAAGAAAAAAACTGATTGGCGGGTAGATCGGCCTCCCGGAATACCCCCAATCAGCTGTTCCCAGAGGTGAATTTTAGCAACAGGTTTGTTGGTTGTGAGCTCTGTGCCTTGCTTTTTTTTTTTTTTTCTGCCCCTGAAACTCCTGAAACTCTGTTTCAGAAAAAACTTTTTTTTTTCTGCCTCTGAAAGCCTCCGAAACAGAGCTTCAGAAAAAAAGCCTCTGAAGCTCTGTTTGGGGGCTTTTTTTCTGAAGGACTATCTGTTCAATCTCCTTTCTTTGGTATTGGTATATAGATTAACCTCTTCCGATCTGTTGATTAGTGTGTCCTTCTTCAGATTTGTTAGCATAGTTTGGTTAGAACCTTTACTGAGTCTTCTTTTGTTGCTTGCCATATTATTTTAGATAAAACTCTTTAAGAGGCTTTTTTTCTGAAGCTTCTTTCAGAGGCTTTTTTCAGTCTCTGAAATCTCCATTTGCGAGGCTGGGTGGGACTACATTCAGAGTATAAGATGCGGCCAGATTTTTACCCTCTTTTTGGGGGGAAAAAGGTGCATCTTTACTCTGAAAAATATGGTAGTTGGGTAATGAAACATCTGCAAGAATACAATACAAGAAACATCAGAGAGCACCAAGGACCTCTCAGGTCAACCTTGAGCTACAAATATTCTCCTTTATTGGTAACTTGACTTTGCTGGCAAATACAGTCCAATCGTGTTTGATGCTGTGTATTGTATAAAGAAACGTCAAATAATTGCAAAAATGAAGTACAAATAAATTAAACTTATTTTCAGAGGCCCCGGAGGCTGCACGAGATCACTGACCCCCCCTTGCACTAATACTGTAGGTGGCGTGAGAGCACAGGCTCTGCAGATTCTAAAATTGTGCGAAAGAGGTGTGTGCTTTTAAAAATAGTAGTTGTCAGGTATTAGGGTCGTATGTTCAGGGCTACGTGTATATCATTTATATACTCCCTAGTGTCATAGAGAACAGGGCAATACATAGATAATATAATAAATAAACTTTATTCTACTCTTGCTTGTTGATTCCATTTATAGTTCTCAGAACACCTCCCGAATGGGCTGAAAGCAAAAAAGTGCATGATTTTTTTTTCATTCATTTCACTGAAGGATGGAGTTGATATACTGTATTTTTCAGACTATAAGACACACTTCCCTCCCCCCTCCCAAAAGAAAACAGTGGGTGGAAATGTCTGTGCATCTTATAGACCAAATATGGCCCTTTTTTGGCCTTCTGAATCCCCCTCCCCCCCCCCCCGCATGTCCCGTTTTCGCCAAAATTTGTTTTTGCCGAAAATGGGACACATGAAGGGTTTGGGAGGCCTGCAGAGTGTTCCTGGGGACCAGGAAAGGCAAAAACAGGATGCGTGGGGGTTTGGGGAAGCCAAAAACAGGCCCGTTTTTCACAAAAACAGGAAGCACAGAGAGTTTGGGAGGCCTGCAGAGTGCTCCTGGGGGCCGAGAAGGGCAAAAACCAGAAGCACGGAGGCCAAAAATGTTTTTTTTCTTGTTTTCCTCTTCGAAATCTAGGTGTGTCTTATACTCTGGTGCGTCTGATAGTCTGAAAAATACGGTAATTCATGTGTAAATCATGTCTTATGATAGAATGCATTGTGTAAAACTCACCATTGTGGTTTAATGATAAAACCATAATTTAAACAATTCATGCTTTAGATGAGTTAGGGGGTCTGCCAGAAACATCCACAGTTGCATAGAATCAAAAATGGTGTTTCTTCCTGGTTCTTCATCTTCCTTTTTTTTTTTTTGCAAGTTAAAAAGGACAGAGTTGCCTAATTTTGAAACAAACATAAAAGCTCACCTTGCCATTCATATATTCCAACCATTGAAGACCTAAATTAGTGACAACTCTTGGAGTCCCGTCATCCACAGGGAGAATTTCTATTCTAAACCACTGGGGTACAGCAGTCACAATCTGAAAAATATATATATATATATATTCAGAACATTTGTTTCTGCAACGGTACGGAATCTACCATACTGGACAAATTGCCCTTCTGTTCTTTTGTGTCCCTATTTCAAGTCACTCAAAACAGTATTTCAAAATATACAAAATGGGTTTTCACTTCTCTTAAGCTATTTAATATGTCAGGCAGCTCCTTAAAGAAAATACCAATCCTATGTGCAATTTTATCAGGCCCAAAACCCAAGAGAAACATGCCGTGATTCTTTCAAACAGATTTCCTTTTATTAAAAAATATTTTTTAATTGAGTATTTTACATTTTAAAACCAAACACACAAAAAAGAGACAAACAAAAAACAAAAAACAAAAACACACACACATCAGACGTTAAAATACAATACTAACAACAGAGATATACAATTTTACAACTTTCCTACAATGTCAGTTTGGTCTAATGGTTAATGGCATAAGGTTAGAAGCCAGGAGATGGTGAGTTCTAATCCTGCCTTAGGCATGCAAGCCAGCTTGGATGTCTTTGGGCCAGTTACTCTCTCTCCAGTCCAACCCAACTCACAGGGTTGTTGTGGGAAAAATAGGAGAAGGAGGAAGGAGTATTAGCTATGTTCGTAATCTTGAGTTCTTTATAAAAGTAATAAAGGCAAGGAAATAGGGTAGGGTAGGATACAGCAGAGCAAAACAGAAGAATGGATAGATGTGAGAAGAAAAGAGAATCATAGATATATGTAAAGTAGAGCAGAACAGAACAGGAGAGTATTGTCAAATTAAAATTTTAAATTTCTGGGCATTTATATCTCGAAGGATCTCTCATGGACTATGAATGCTAAGATGCTTGTGAAGAAGGCACAGAAGAGGCTGTACTTCCTGAGAATGCTCAGGAAGATAAATCTATCTCAGCATCTACTTTCTGTCTTACTATCGCAGCACCATTGAGAGTGTCCTGACATATGGCATTCTTGCATGGTATGGGAGCAGCTCTGTAGTGGACAAAAAAGCTCTCCAGAGAATCATTAAAACTGGCCAGAATATCATTGGACTCCAGCTACCAGCCCTGGATGACATCTTTGAATCTCGCTGTTTGAGAAAGTTGCATAACATTCTCAGGAACTCTTCCCATCCTGCTTACAATCTTTTTGGACTGTTACCTTCTGGCAGAAGATACAGAACAATTAAAACTCAGACCACACGTTTTCTGAATAGTTTTTATCCCAGAGCTATAATTGCATTCAACAATGAACTAAAGGGCCACCATCAGTGAGCTCTTGGACAGCATTACTTGGTCTGTTGTGTGGATGTTTGGGTGGTTTAGGGGTGGGGAATTGTGGTGAGTGAGAGTGTATTTGGGGATTGTTATGTGTGTTGGACCTGGTCTTTGGGTGTTAAGTGAATTTCTTAGTATGGTTATACTATGTATACACATACAATGACAATAAAGTTATTATTATTATTAGAGCACTCTACCATCTACACAAGCATATTCTCAGAAAACTATTAGGGAAGGGGCTGTCTTCACCCTTTTCTCTCACCCAAACTATTTGAATTGAGCTGCCTTTTATTCCTCTAGAATTCACCCCCCTTTTCTCTCCTGGGAACCCAGATTAGTAAATTCCATCACATATTTACAGCTATAAAAGACTGAGCCACAGTAATTTACTACAAGAGCTGGCTATGACCTCTTCTTGGTCTCTTTTCCACTGCTCTTCCGTGTCAGGGAGCAAAAGCCTTAATTGACTTGTTAGCTTTCTGCACCCAAGGGCTAGATAGAGAAAACTGAGGTTGGATTTCTTGGCCTACTATCCAAACGGCCATCACAAGCTGTGAGAAATTGTACCATGTAGGTGAAAGTCAAATTCTGAGGTAGAGACCTTTGGCTATCCCACTGACCTCTTTCCCCTCCTTTGCCACCACAAAAAAGGGATTGGTTCCATCGGACACCGTGAATGTGAAACGGTCTTCTAAAAAATTGCTCCCGTCGTGACTGTAACTGATTCGGTTCTGGAAGACGTCCTCCATGGAGAAGGCATGGGCCTGTTGGTAATGATGGCCATCATGGGTGCGCTCCAGCTGGCCATGGCGTGGGGGCTGCACAATGCTAAAGGTAACAGACTTGGCCTGCATACAGAACAAAATGTGTGAGGAGAATAGCAATAGCAATAGCACTTAGACTTATATACCGCTTCATATTGCTTTTACAGCCCTAAGCGGTTTACAGAGTCGGCATATTGCCTCCAACCATCTGGGTCCTCATTTTACCCACCTCGGAAGGATGGAAGACTGAGTCAACCTTGAGCCGGTGAGATTTGAACTGCTGAACTGCAGCTAGCAATCAGCTAAAGTGTCCTGCAGTACTGCACTCTAACCACTGCGCCACCTCGGCTCCCATTGCATTATTATCAGTGGTGGGATTCAGCAAGTTAGGACGAACCAGTAGTTAAATTGCTGGGTAGACCCTCCCCTCCACACCCAACCCCCTTCCAGGAGTCTCCACACGTCCCATTTTGGCTCCCAGGTAAGTGCAGGGAGGCCTACTAGGCCCAAAATGGGGCGGCACGTTCCCCCCCCCCAGTCCATTTTTGCTCCCAGGGGGGTGCAGAAGGCCGAGTGCTGCCTGTCACACCCCTTGGCCATGCCCACCATGGCCATGCCTACCCAGCCGGTCATTAGGGCAGAGAACTGGTTGTTAAATTATTTGAATCCCACCACTGATTATGATGGTTAGTTCACAGATGGATAAAGATTCAGGAGATGGTCTAGTAAACTGACAGCTTTAAGGTTCTCCACAGTCTGCAAAGAGGCCCACCTGACCACTTCACTGGAAAGCAATTCTTCTAGAAACATCTACACCAGGGGTGTCAAACTTGCAGCCCGCGGGCCAGATACGTCACGTGATGACTCCATGACGACATGAGTTTCACACCCCTATTCTACACTACAGTGATTCAGGGCATCAATTCATTCTGTCTGAGAAATAATACAGTTGCTGAATTAATTCTGTGACTGTAACTGCATCCTTTCTGGCTCAATAAATCTTGTTAAAGAAGACTCCGCGAGAAACTTATTCTGCAAAACTGTATGTAATGGGATAGGCTAGCCTTTAGCTCAACGTAATATGTAAATGTGACCATCAAGGGACGGTTAAAACAAACTCGACTTACAACCATTCGTTTAGTGATCGTTCAAAGTTACAAAGGCATTCAAAACGATGACTTACGATCATTTTTTACACTTATGACTGTTGCAGCATCCCCGTGGTCACGTGATCAAAATTTGGATGCTCGGTGGTTGGCATATATTTATGATGGTTGCAGTGTCCTGTGGTTCTGTAATCACTTTTTGTGATTGTACGACAAGCAAAGTCAATGGGGAATCCAGATTCACTTAACAACCATGTTACTAACTTAACAATTGCAGCGATTCATTAAACAACGGTGGCAAGAAAGGAGGTCAAATGGGGCAAAACTCACTTAACTGTCTCGCTTAGCAACAGGTGGTCATAAGTTGAAGACTACCTATAATTCCTGCCAAAGAATCAGAACAAAGAGATCTAATCCTTAAATCTGTCTCAAGAAACCATATACAGTAGTGGCCAAAATTGTGGAAACTTTTTGGGAAAAGTATATTTTTGAGGTTTGATGGCTAATAGCACCGCTTTTTTTTTTTTTTTTTTTTTGAGTTTCAAGATAATCATATCCCATTGCTGGAATGGCCTGGGAATAGCCCAGACCTGAATCCAATTGAAAATCTATGGAGCCGACTAAAGAAACTTGTTAGTCAGAAGCGACCCAGAAATAAAACCCAGTTAATAGAAGCCATCCTTCAATCTTGGTTTCACATTATAACAGCTGCAGAACTAAAAGACTTGGTTCACTCCATGGGAAGATGTTGTAAGGCTGTATAATTCATGCTAAAGGTTACCCAGCTAAGTATTAACTGACATGGGGATAATTTTTGTATAGCTCGTTTTTTCTACGTGTTTCACTTTTTATACAATGCTGTAACCGCTATTCTAATAGCAAATCCTTCGTAAAAGTTATTGCATTACATTTTTGATTAAATTATCTTTCCGTTGATATATAATTTTATTGTACTACTCCAAAAAAAAAAAAGTGGTGTTATTAGCTAGTTTTAGAAAATACACTTTTCCCAAAAGGTTTCCACAATTTTGGCCACTGCTGTAATCTTAACATGTCACGGAATCACTGCTGTCACTGCTTCTCTGCAGACAAAACCTACTGTAGATCTCATCGCATCCAGTTCTCCATAGCCTCCAGTAAGCCTTTCGTTTTTCATGCACGAGGAATTTATGAAACTCAGCACTTGAGGAAGGGCAGTTGCTGCCTCAGATGTCTCCGAATAAGAATTTGATAATTTCATGGAAGGTCTATTAGTTCTGCCAACTAAACAGAACCTCCTTGCCCAGAGGTAGCATATCTCAGAATATTAGATCAGCAGAGAGAAAGTGTTCATTTATTCATCAATGTATCTTGTTTATCCTGATTTTCAAGACGGTTTATGATGATAACAAAATTACAGAAAAACAATATAGCCACAGCGTAGTGATGAGCATGGGGATGGCCTGGGTTGTAGTCCACCCTCAGCCATGGAAGGACCATGGGTGTTCTGCCCCAGCTACGGACCCCAAAGAACACAGCATACACAAAGTTTGTACAAAACTTAATTTACTAAAATAACTCAGTCTTTTTCAAAACAAAGGCTGTTAATAAACTTTCTTAACAGCCTACGAGAAACCAAAGATAAAGTAATCACAATCTTACTAAGGTTGGCAGGAAGCCCAAAAGCAATTTGCAGAGAATCCAGACGCGAAGTAGAGTGAACTAAAGTTGTTCCCTACAAATTGCTTCAGTCAGCATTCCTTCTTAAATAGACTAAGGGAGTGGCCAATTAGGCCCAAGCCTTACACTCGAGGAGACCTCCTCCTGAGGAGCCACTCCTGCCTTTTGGCAGCTCTGCGCGCCCGTGCATCGAGAAGAGGCTCCTCCTCTTCATCCTCTTCACTTAAAGGAGCTTCTGGAGGTTCTGAAGGCCCTGGCTGAATCCCTGCCTCTGGCACCACATCTTCTCCAGCCTCCTCATTGTCTGACTCAAGTGCCAGCTGCACAGGCTGCTGGCGCAACACCCCACCAGCCTCCTCGCTGTCAGAATCAGCTACAATCCACACAGGCTGCTGACGGGCCACAACAATGGGTGACTTTGGGTCAACCCAAAGCATCTCATATTTTTCTTGGTGCCATAAATAGAAAGGTGGACATGGAGGGCCCAACCCTCCCCCATGAACTTTGCCTCATGTTCCTGACCAAAAAAGCAGAATACAGGTAGTCCTCAACTTACAACAGTTCATTTAGTGACCGTTCAAAGTTACAACGGCACTGAAAAGAGTGACTTTGTGACCCTTTTTCACGCTTACAACCACTGCAGCTTCCCTATGGTCACGTGATCAAAATTCAGATGCTTGGCCGATATATTGGTTGATATTTATGATGTTGCCGTGTCCTGGGGTCATGTGATCCCCTTTTGCAACCTTTTGACAAGCATAATCAATGGGAAAGCCAGATTCACTTAACAACTGGGTTACTAAGGTCATAAAGTGGGGCAAAACTCACTTAACACATGTCTCACTTAACGACATAAATTCTGGGCTCAGTTGTGGTCGTAAGACGAGCACTACCTATACAGAGCATGTACACAGGGCTCCATATGATTGTCTACTTCTTCAGCAAGTGTGGACAATTATGGCCCCTTTATCACTTGTGGACTTCAACTCCCAGAATTCCTGAGCCAAGCATGATTGACTCAGGAATGCTGGGAGTTGAAGTCCATAAAGGCCTCATAGTTGCCCATCCCTGTTCTAGAGGAACATACCATTGGATGGAAACTATAATTTCCTTCTAAAGTCCTTCACGGAAGAAGAACCCAAAGAGAACTCTTTCCTTCACCTCTGTGTCAGCGTCGGTGGCTTTGAGATCAAATTCCGTGATGGTTTTCCTCACTCCTTCCTGCACAGTCGTGCCCGCGGCCTGCACCATCGGCAAAGAATCGTCAACCGGGTTAATGGTGATTTCGAAATTCTGGGTCACCTATGGGTAGAAAGAAAGGGACCCTGAACAAAGCTATTCTTGTGGGATGTTGCCTTTCCACAGACAAAAAAGAACCATTTTGGGGGAACCCAACGGAAATGGACTGACCTCCTGACGGCCATCTGAAACGGTGAACGTGAACGCGTCAGCGTGTTCTTCAGCCTCGCTTGTATGGACGTACTGGAGGCTGTGGGAGACAAGGTCTTCTTGTTGGAAGGAACTAATCCTTCTGCCTAGAAAACAGTAGCAGAAGAATCCACGTTTGCGCTCTCAAATTTCAAGCGTTTCTTCCAGCTCAAAGAATTCCGTCCCCGGAACCTTCAAAACTTGCTTTCAGAAATTCTCCCCTTGCAACACAAACACCTTTCGGATGCTTTCAAATGTGTCTGGCAGCCTTTTTCAGGGTTGCTCCTGGTTCGGACCGGATCGCCTGATCTGGGTAGTGATGGAGGCAGATGGTTCGGAGAACCGGTAGCAAAAATCCCTGCTTCCCCCCATGCCCAGCTGAGCTGCACAATCATCAGAGGCTTTTTTTTTTAACTTTTAAAAGCCTCCGATGATTGCGGGGCTCAGCTGGGATCGTCAAAGGCTTTTAAAAGCATTTTTTCTACAACCTCTTCAGAGGCATTTAAAAGGAAAAAAACCCTTTTTTTTTTCTTTTAAATGCCTCTGACGATCCAAGCTGAGTTGCCTGATCGGCAGAGGCTTTTTTTTCTTTTAAAAGCCTCTGACGATCCAAGCTGAGTTGCCTGATCGGCAGAGACATTTAAAAGAAAAAAAAAAGCCTCTGCCGATCAGGCAACTCAGCTGGGATCGTCAGAGCCTTTTGAAACCATTTTTTGCAACCTCTTCGCCGAAGAGGTTGTAGAAACAATAGTTTTAAAAGTAAGTAAAAATTAAAAAATTGGCCATGCCCACCCAGTCACATACCCCCCCCCCCCACACACACACACCAAGCCATGCCCACAGAACTGGTAGTAACACATTTTAGATTTCACCACTGGCCTTATTTATCCCTTCCTTTATTAATACCGCCAGACTTTAAAAAGGGACACGCCAGGCATCCTAACGTCTTCTTCTTCTTTTTTAAAAAATTTATTTAATTGAAAAGACAGTGCCATGTCAGGATAACAATGCAAATAAAGTACAAGCAGAGAGAGATCAATGATAAATAACATACATGCTAATAACTATAACTGTACTATGTTAACAGTAATTACAACAACACAACCAAAAAAACAAACAAACCCCAAAAGAAAATAAAACTTCAACCACGTTTCTACTTACATTAGCTCATTTATAAATTTATCCATATCATATCCATAGTTTTATATATCTTTGTTGTCCTGACATTCATAAACTTCCCTCTCATTTCTGCCTCTTGTCTCTATCCATTCATAAAATGTATTCCATCTCCTGTAATATTTCGAGTCTTCTTTATCTTTAATTTTTAAAGTTAATCTGTCCATTTCTGCACTATCCCATTTTTTTCTAATTATGTCATCATCTGGTGGGATGTTCACATTTTTGCAATATTTAGCATATATAATTCTAGCTGCCGTCAATATATGTAACATTAAGTAGATGGTTGAACTCTGGTGCTGAAGAAGACTCCTGCAAGTCCCTTGGACTGCAAGGCGATCAAACTGGTCAGTCCCAGAAGAGATCAACCCTGACTGCTCCTTAGAAGGCCAGATCCTGAAGATGAAACTCAAATACTTTGGCCACCTAATGAGAAGGAAGGATTCCCTGGAGAAGAGCCTAATGCTGGGAAAGATTGAGGGCGAAAGAAAAAGGGGACGGCAGAGAACGAGGTGGCTGGATGGAGTCACTGAAGCAGTTGGCGTGAGCTTAAATGGACTCCAGGGGATGGTAGAGCACAGGAAGGCCTGGAGGAACGTTGTCCATGGGGTCGCGATGGGTTGGACACGACTTCGCAACTAACAACAACAAAGTAGATGGTTGCTTTGTACAGTGGGACCTAACCTCTATCGCTAAATAAATCAGCACGATTCCCTGGGTAATTCCCCACGGATTCCACAAAATAGGAGTCTCTGTTCTCACTTCGCTCCAAAACCAGTAAATATTTGCAAACCTGGTAATGTTGCGTGTTCCAAATGTCCCAGCTGGGGCTGTTTAATAATCCTGTAGAGGAGATCACTGGATTCTCCACCCTCCTTCTTGGCTGACAGCTCCAAAGGGGTGATTTTCCTCACCGAGTTTTCGTCCAGGATTAGCCCGGTGTTGACAGTGACGGACAAAGGAAATTGATCCCCTGGGGGAAAAGTGGAAATAAGAGGAAACATACAGAGTCAGATCCTAGATCCATCGTCTTTGTCACATGGTGGACAAGTGGATGGATTTAGGAAGTTCACAAGTGTCAACGGGAGGATCAAAGCCCATTTCAGTATTTGCTGTCTATGATTCAGGAAGTAGTATTTATAACAGAAAAACAGAGTTGGAAGGGAGGTCTCCTACCCAACACCCTGCTCAATCAGGAGATGCTATGCCATTTCAGACCAATAGTTGTCCAATCTCTTCTTGAAAACCTCCAGTGATGGAGCACCTACAACTTCTGGACGCAAGTTGTTCCACTGGTTAATTGTTCTCACTGTTAGTTCTAGGCTGCTTCTCTCCTTGATTCATTTCCATCCATTGCTTCTTGTCCTGCCTTCGGGTGTTTTGGAGACTAGGTTGACCCCCTCTTCTTTTGGTAGCCACTGATGGCCCAACCCTCTGTGAACTTTGGAGAATATTTTAAAACCATCCACCTAGCTACCGCTCCTACAACAATTAGCAGTGAATTTCATAGTTTAGAATAGAATAAGAGAGTTGGAAGGGACCTTGGAGGTCTTCTAGTCCAACCCCCTGCTCAGGCAGGAAACCCTATATACCATTTCAGACAAATGGTCCACTTAATGACCATAGTGTTTGCTTAACAACCTTGGGTGTTACTTTATGATTGCAGCAGTTGCTTAACAATGAAATGGGGTCGTTCATGTGTTTGACTCAATTTGTGACCATCATGACCTACGACTATGAAGGTCAGGAAGGATCAGTGGTGGGTTCCTCCCAGTTCGGCCCGGTTCCACCGAGCCGGTAGCGGTGACGATTGAAGGAGAAAGGGGAACATGTAAAGAGACAACACTTTCAAACCCCACCCGCCCAGCAAACATTTATTAAACCTGGTTTAAGTACTCTTGACTATGTCCAGGGGCGGGATCGAAAAATTTTAGCAACCGCTTCTCTGCCTGGTTGCTGGGTGAGCGTGGCCATGGGGCCCTGGCCTACTCAGCCTCTTGCACCAGGGCGCGGGGGGGGGGGGCATTTTCACCCTCCCCAGGCTCCAGAGGCTTTTCTTGAGCCTCCGGGAGGGTGAAAACGGCCTCCCCCAGGCTCTGGAGGCCGGAAACGGGCCCATTTCCAGACTTCCAGAACTTCCGGAAGGCCCATTTTTCGTCCTCCCAGAGCCTCCATCCGGGCCCTGCACTTACCTGGCATCCAAAACAGGCTGGGTGGGAACTCCTGGGAGAGGCGGGGCAGGGTGGGCGGGGTCAGCCAGTCCTTGCAACTACCAGTTTGGTGAACCAGGTGTAAAATTAGCATCCGAACCGGCTGAATCCCATCCCTGACTGTGTACAACATTGCATTTTTAACCAATGCCAATTACAGGATAGTCCTGATTACAGGGGAAAAAAAACAGTTTCTCTCTGCTGCTACAAAGCTAAACTCAATGTTTTACTTTACAAGCATAATTTAAAGAGACCTTTTTCAGGTGAAAAATAATCAAGAGAGCAAACGTAATTGTGTACCAATGTTTGTATTAAAAGCATTTTTCAAAAAAAATAATTGGGACACATTTTTTTTGCTAGAGAATCGATTTTAGGTGACTAATTTAACCACTTAATTAAGTTCTAATTTTCAAATAACATAGTTTCTAAATGTGATCCATTTTTCAGGAAAGCCAGAACAAGGGTGGACTTCTGGTGACTCCTCATTTAACACCTCAGAGGAAATTCCCCTGAAATATAAACCTAATCAGTAGAATTCTATGACTAATTATGTTGTGGTGAACCGTGAATTGTAATATCGGAATATCAATCTGTACCGTTCAGGACGCAGAAGCGAAGATTCTCAACAGTAATTCTCATTCTCAAACCTCTATTATTCCACTGCTAATAATGTGCAGCCCCTAAATTGTTTTCCTAATTGATTCTAACCACCCTACTTCAGAGCTGCAGGTTTTTCTAGAATTTCCTTGATTCTAGCTAATTAAAGCCCTCCACTGTCTTGCTAAAGAAAGGCAAATCTGTGACAAGATTGTTGGCTTACCTGTTACGTTAATTGAAAATGCCAAGTCTGCCATTCCATTTCCCTCTCCATCTGTCACATCAAAAACAAAAAAGAATGTCCCAACTGGTTCTTCTTTCCCATGGCTGTATTCGACTTGTCCTGTTAATAGGAAGTCAGAAGGGGGGAAAAAATAGAATACTTAGAACATCTGCAAGGGTGCCCTAATTAAACCATGAGCCTTGAGCCAAGCTTCAAAAGAAATCCAGTCATTTATTGGGAGCTTCATGTCACCACGTTCCAAGTGAAGCCAACTCTGACCCCACACAGTTTATGACCCAATCTTGACCCTGTTTCCCCGCTTCCTCCAGGGTGTGTCATCAGTCACATTCAGCAACAGAGCCATTTCGCGGGTTGTAGAGATCACTCCCCTCTGGCCGCTGTGGGTAACCCTGGGAGACAGCCTTAAGAGAGATATATCTGGAATGTGCTTTTGTTTTTGGCTGCCGTGCTGCTTTGCTGTTTTCCCATCCCCCTTGCCTATGGCAACTCAAGAGCAGGCCAGGGATGCTTTGTGAGTTGACATTTGGCTCCCCTCACTTCCTGAAGGTGACCTGTACATCAAGCTATCAAAATTCGAATTTCACTGTGCACGGCTAGACTACCGGGATACCGAATGTCAAATGAGGGCATAGAGATGGATCAAGCCAAAGTACAAGCTGTCCTAGGCTGGTAGCCCCCTCACACCCGCAGACAGCTACAAAGCTTCCTAGGGTTCGCAAATTTCTACAGGCAATTCATCCTCTCCTTCGCAAAAATTGCCAAACCCATGACAGAACTTCTAAAGACAGGGGGCCCAGGGATGAAACCCCGCCTGGGACAACCCCTACAGTGGGACCTAACCTGCCAAAAAGCATTTGAAACACTAAAAGAACTGTTTGCAAAGGAACCGGAGGGCAACCCTTCCTGACCATCAAAGCTGAGACGCCTGCCCCAGAGACCGAAGCAAAGAGGGATGAGTATTGCAACAATGATGCAACAATTGTGCTAATTGTGTTTTGCTGAAGTATGTAACCAAGTTCTCTGTGAGATGATAAACTTATCCAGAGATGCTGACACTGATTGTTCTGCCCCAGGTACGGGTCCCAAGAAGTGTAGCACACACACACAGCTCCAAAAACTCTGTTTAATACAAACAGACCCCTTTCAAAATGCAGGCTTTAACCACAAATGTCCTTATCATCCTGTTATGAATTACAGAGATTAAACAAAGTCCGACAAGGGTTGGCAATCAGCCCAGAAACCAAATTGTAACAAAAAACTCACTCTCAAAATGCTCTGCGTAGGACCAAGCGTTGTTTCCAGCAACATTTGCCAGCTGTGTGCGAATTTAAATAGGCTAAGGGAGTGGCCAATTAGCCCCAAGCCTTACTCTCGAGGAGACCTCCTCCTGAGGAGCCACTCCTGCCTTTTGGCAGCCCTGCGTGCTCAAGCATTGAGAAGAGGCTCCTCCACTTCACTCTCTTCACTTGAAGGAGCCTCTGGAGGTTCTGAAGGCCCTGGCTGAGCCTCTGGCACCACATCCTCTTCAGCCTCCTCGCTGTCCGACTCGAGCACCGGCTGCACAGGCTGCTGGCGCGACACCACACCAGCCTCCTCATCGTCGGAATCAGCCACAATCCGCGCAGGCCGCTGGCGGGCCACTACACTGATGGGCCCTGGAGCTCCACTGAATTTTTCTTTTGATGCTATCCTTCTACAAATCTATTTGGCTAATGTTAACACATTACTATCTTTCAGATAATTCAGCCTATTCTTTCTTTGTCCCATGGACTGTTGTCCTCATGTGAATGATCAACAAACAGGGGATATTTGAGTGAAACATTACTTCCGTTAGTTTTGAGATCCCTGCTTATCACTTCTCAAAACCTCCAGTATTGGAGCACCCACAACTTCTAGAGCCAAGCCATTCCACACTGATTAATAATTCTATTAGGAAATTTCTCCTTAGTTCTAGGTTGCTTCTCTCCTAAATTAGTTTCCATCCATTGCTTTGTGTCGTGCCTTCAGGTGCCTTTGTTGACCCCCTCTTCTTTGTGGCAACCCCCTAGATATTGGAACATTGCTATCAAGTCACCCCTTCTTTTCATTGAACTAGACATACCCAATTTCTGAAAGGCAGAATCTTACCTTTGTTTATATCTGCCTGGGTGAAGCTTTTGGCTGGTCCCCGTGCAGAGATCTGCATCAAAGAATCTCTTCTATGCAGGTGTAACCATCCATAAGTTGGGTCCTTCTTCATGATGTATTTGATAGACAGGTCATCTGAATCAGGATCGGTGGCTCTTAAATGCTGGTTTGTAATGACTGCCACAGACCCTAAAGGGTGGAAACGAACAGACACAAACAACATTAAATGTCTTGCTTAATTATTGTGGGAATGACAGCTTGCTTGCTCGCTTGCTGATTGATTGATTGATTTCCTTCAAGTCAGTGTCAACTCCTGGGGTTTGCCTGGATTAATCCCTGTAATTACGTTGACAATATTTTAAAAGTAGGTGCCATATGGTGGTACCCAGGGGTGAAATCTACTTACCTTCCCAACCGGTTCGGAAGTGCACACACCACGCGTGCTTGCTTCACTTGCGCACATCGTGTGCTCACGCAGAACCCTCTGTGAATGCGCAAACCCTTCTGCGCATGCACAGAGGGTAAAAAACAGGTTACTTCCTGGTTAAAACCAGGGTGGGCGGAGCCTCACGCTGCCATCACTACCTGTTCTCCGAACCACCGGCCACCATCGCTACAACAGGGAGTATTTCACCCCTAGTGGGACCAGACTTAGTTATTTCCTTCCCACAAAATCAGAGATAAATGAGAACTCCATTCTCACACATGTTTGGGAATATTTGTTCTCCAAACCAGAGAGATTGTCTGACATGACCCCCATCTCGGCCCCCATTAAAAGAATTATTATTTATTATTAAGTATGGTAGTCTTGTAGGAAAGTGGGTGGAGACAGGCTAGTTTATTGATTGTTTAGTTTAAGAAAAGGGATATTATGTTTAGATATGAATATATGTAAAAGATTTGAGTTAAGAGATATAACGATGGGGGTGAAGAATGGGTAGACTATGAATTGAATAAATGTTAAATTAGGATTTAATATATAGTTTTATAGCGGAAGGTTGCTTTGAAATGTTATATTAATATGCATAAAAGATTTGATTTAAGAGATATATGTATGGGGGGTAGAAAAAGGGTAGATTATGAGCAGAAATCGCTAAACTGGGAGAATGTTATAGTAAAATGTTATTTTGAAATGTATAGTATAAGGGGGATATAATAATATTATTAGAAAGAAAGGGACAGCATATGGGGATGGAGTAAGGGGATGGTAAAGTATTATATAATCTGTTATGAATTTGGGTTTTATTATGAAGAAGCCACAGGGGGAGGGGAGGGGAGGGGGGGTTAGGGAGGAGGGGGGGGGGAAAGGGGGAAAAATTTGTATTTGAAAAACTTTTTCAATAAAAAAAAAGAGCCGAGGTGGCGCAGTGGTTAGAGTGCAGTACTGCAGCTACTTCAGCTGACTGCTAGTTCAGCAGATCAGCGGATCAAATCTCACCGCCTCAAGGTTGACTCAGCCTTCCATCCTTCCGAGGTGGGTAAAATGAGGACCCAGATTGTTGAGGGCAATATGCTATTTAGTATATTGTCGATTGTTGTAAGCCGCCCAGAGTCCTCGGAGAGTGGGCGGCATAGAAATATGATGAATAAAAATAAAAATAAAATAAAATCTACCAACTTCTAGCCAGGTTTTTGTTCAACTCGGTTAGAGGAAAGACTTCCAATTCAATTTTGCTTGCCTGTTGTTGTTTTTTTTTTTCCTCACGGGGTCTTCTGAAATCACAGTCTCACTAAGCTTCTCGGTAACATTTATTTGACACTTAGTTGAAGGAAGACTTCTTTTGAAGCTTCTCAGTCCAAATGTTAATACCAAAGCTTAGAAAAAAAATCAATACCCCCTTCCAACTTGGACAGCCTATGCAAAATGATCTTTTGCAAGCAACCAGATAGATTCCCTCTCCCCCCCCTCCCCTCCGAAATACAATTCAATAAATACGTGGATCAGATGCCTGTGGACAAAGGAAAGACACTAGAAATGCATTTGCTTCTTTCTGGAGACGAAAAGGATAAAAGCTGATTTTTAAGTCACATACGTTGGATGCTCTAAGGCTGTGATGGCGAACTTACGGCACGCGTGCCCGAAGTGGCACGTGGAGCCATGTCGCCTGGCATGCCAGCTGTCACCCCAGCCCAGCTCAGCTCCACTGCACATGGGTACGCGCCTCCCACTGGCCAGCTGGTCTTCGGGTCTCTGTTGGGTATGTGCGGGGGGCAAGGCGCATGAGGGAGATGCGTGCGTGCATGTGCGGGGTGTCAGCTTCCAGGCTGCCATAAGGAAGGAGAGGAGAGGCTTGAACTTTCACCTACTTAATTCCCCTGAAGAACTGTCCCACGGAGATGGGATGGGAGGGGGGACATTCCTGTGAACTGACAGAGATGGGATGAGTAGAGTGGCTTGGAAGATGGCCAATGAGACGCAGAGAATTGGGAACCGGAAAGAGAGGTTTTGGGGGGTCCAAAGTTCAGTGCTAACTGCGCATTGAGTCAGGGTCAGCTCGTTATGCTCAATAAAGAGAAAAATTTCCTCAAAGATCGGGCGTTTGGAAATTCATTTATTTGGAGATAACAACAAAGGTTGACACGGGGCGCATAAGTGGGGGGATGCTTGCATTGCATTTTTGGGGTTTGCACGAATGCCCCCTCCCTGCACCCTGTTTTGGGCCTGGAAAGCACCAACTTGGAAGCCAAAACGGGGTGTGGGGGCACCGCACAAGGCTCCCCCGTGCCTGGAAAGCCTCCTGCACCAACCTGGAAGCCAAAATAGGGTGCGGAGAGGCCGGGGCCCATGTGCAGAGGATGCACGCGCATGGGGGGGCATGCACGGGGGTGTGTGCTTGCATTGCATTTTGGGGGTCCGGGCACACGTGCATGTGGGCACTCAGCCCCCAAAGGTTAACCATTACTGCTCTAAAGCCATGTGGCTAGGGAATTCTGGGAGTTGAAGTCCACAAATCTTAAAATTGCCAAGGTTGAGCAACATTGCTCCAGGGACAGTATTCAGTGACAAGGCAGTCTTAATTAGAAATAATGTATATCAATTGGTTGAAGTCCTCTATCCTCGACTATTGGTTAATTTCAATTATTTATAGTCTCTGGGAGTTCCCAGATGACTGTTCTGACCTCGGCTGCCTTAAAATGCAGGAAGCAGAGTCTTGGTCCCGGCAAAAACCTCTTTTATTTACACGACTGTGAATTCCTTTCACAAAAAGGCCTGTCCAAACAGTTTTTCAAAGGAATATTTATCAACACAAACCTTATCTTGCTTGGCAAGCTGCCACGTAACTAGTTTCCAAACGCAGTACAAGGCAAAATTTGGCACAGAGTCTCTCAGAGTCATGGAACGAATGAACTGTTTCCTGCAAAAGGCACTCTCCGTTCGCTCCTCTTTTGTTTCTTATGGGAGGGGCCAATCACCTCCAAGCTTTACTCCTAAGTCGACCCTGCTTTCTTAGTTGTTCTTGTCTTCTGGCAGCTCTGCACATTGCGCACACTGGGAACAGGCTCCAGCTGTTCCTCTGCCTCACTGCTGCCTAGCACCCTCTCTGCCTCCGACGTAGATCCCTCGTCCGAGCTTTCCCCAGCCCCCAGGACTGGCCCATGTTCCTCCCCAACCTCCTCACTTTCTGACTCTGCTGCCAGCTCTGCTGGCCGCCAGTGGGCCACAACACTGACTTCCATAGAAACAATACCTCACTGAATGCATCTGAGATCTCCAGATGGTGGGGACAATTTAGAACGATATGGGTGGGCTTCCAAATGTGTTGACCAAGAAATATAAAAGCTGAAGTCCTGGCAGGAATCTTCAGGAAATTTGGCTACATAGGAATTTTAATAAGGGGACTTCAGAAAATCATATTCAGAATGGATTTACCAGCAGGGAGTTGTAGGCCTCTGTTCACGACTAATGTGGGAAGGTCCATCCTTGGTGAGGCTACCGCAAACTCCACTTTCCCTGTCTCAATGTGGAGGCCGTCTGAGAGTGAAAATTGGAACTCGTCCCTTTGGGCTACCAAACTGTTCAATTTATAAACGATCAGTTCCTCCAGGACATCCTGGTAGGTGAAAGTGGATCCCTCCGAGAGAGCTTGTCCATTCTCCAGAGAATGCTGAGGAGATTCCCTTCTGTACAGGTATCCTGAGAGTAAGCCAAGAATTATGAGTTAGTTCCTCACAGATCGTTTTCTCTCTATTGCATTAATATCTTGATTCGACTTCTAACATACTTATTCTTCACGGTATCTTTTACAAGCGTTTAGAACCCTTCACCACAGAATAAGGACAGTGGCCAATATATCAGTATGCACAACTGTAGGTAGTCCTTGACTTACAACAGTTCATTTAGTGACCGTTCAAAATTACAACAGCACTGAAAAAAGTGACTTAAAAGCATTTTTCACACTGATGACCGTGGTAGCATCTCCCTGGTCATGTGATCAAAATTCAAAATGCTTGGCAACTCGTTTATTATTTATGACAGTTGCATGTCCCGGGGTCATGGGATCTCTGTGATCTTCTGGCAATCAAAGTCAATGGGGAAGCCAGTTTCACAATAATCACGTTATGAGCTCTGGTGGCGCAGTGGTTAGAATGCAGTACTGCAGGCTACTTCTGCTGCCTGCCATTTGGCAGTTCGAATCTCACCAGGCTCAAGGTTGACTCAGCCTTCCATTCCTTCCGAGGTCGGTAAAATGAGAATCCAGATTGTTAGGGGGCAACATGCTGACTCTGTAAACCGCTTAAGAGAGGGCTAAGTAAAGCACTGTGAAGCAGACTTATATAAAGCCTAAGTGCTATTGCTATTGCTACCATGTTTCCCTGAAAATAAGCCCTCCCTTGAAAATAATAATAATAATAATAATAATAATAATAATAATAATAATAATAATATTTTTATTATTGTTGTTGTTGTTGTTGTTATTATTATTTTATTTATATATCGCCCATTCTCCCGAAGGACTCAGGGCGGTGTACAGCCAGAATTAAAATACAAATATACAAGTATACCATATCTAGTTAAAATTAATTAAAATCATTAAATAGTTTGGCCGAATTTTAAAACCCAAAATTAAAACCCAATTTAAAATCATAAACCCTCGACGAAAATATTTAACCGCCATGCACAGCCGGTCCCCGCCATTTCCTCTGGTTAGGGTTAGGGAGACAGAGCTGGAAATCAGGTAAGACGGCAAGAGGAACCCTGTCTTGCTCCATGCGCCCCAAAATAATAAGACCTCCTCGAAAATAAGGCCAAGCGCTTCTTTTGGGGTTCAAAAAAATATAAAACAGGGTCTTATTTTCGGGGAAACACGGCATTAACTTAACGACTGTAAGAAAGGTCATAAAATGAGGCAAAACTCATTGAACAAATGTCTCACTTAGCAACATAAATTTTGGACTCAATTTTGGTCGTAAGTCAAGGGCGGCCTGGATCTTTTGCTATAATACATACTGTATAAAAAAACCCACAAATGGGAGATTTCTATATAAATCTAATTGCTAATGCTATTTCTTCAACATTACTACAATAATATGTCTCACCGTGAATGGGTACCTTGGTTACCATGAAAATCAGAAGGTCATTAGGAGTATCCAAGTCCCTCAGCCTCAAGGAGGAATTCCGAATCACTACTGCTGTGTTTTCACGCACGCTGATAGGGCTCACCTTTACCTGAGGTGGCTCATCATTCAGGCGCTACAAGGACAGAAGGAAAATCACGGGGAGAAAAATTAAGTTCAACAACTGGTTCTTGAAATGGGAAAGGAAAGGCCACGAGAAGCTACGAAATCTAGAAATAAGATGATGGAAATATAAGAGTCATATGGCTTTAGAGCAGCATTCATAATCATTTTAAATACATTTTGAACGGAAATCTAACTGAAAGCATTTCAAACATCAAGGTATTTCATGAAATAACCAGAAACCTGAATGTGTATTTTATTGTTTATTATTATTGTTTATTGGTTCGATTTATATGCCGCCCTTTTCCGGAGACTCAGGGCGGCTTACAATGCATTAAGCAATAGCCTTCATACTTTTGTATATACCTGCTTAGTAGGGCTTTCGGCCCCCTCTAAGCGGTGTTCTTTTTTATACAAAGTCAGCTTATTGCCCCCACAAACCGGGTCCTCATTTTACCTACCTTGAAAGGATGGAAGGCTGAGTCAACCTTGAGCCTGGTGAGATTTGAACTTGCAGTAATTGCAGGCAGCTGGTGTTACTTATCAGTGCTTTAGTCTGCTGCGCCACCAAGGCTCATTTTCCTTGTAGACATTGTGTATTTGCATTAATCAGGGGTGGGCTTCAAAAATTTTAGCAAGGGGTTCTCTGCCCATTGCTGGGTGGGTGTGGCCATGGTGGGTGTGGCCTAGTCAGCCTCCTGCACCATGCCGGGAGGCAACGTTTTTGCCCTCCCTGGGCTCCGGAGGCTTTCCTCGAGCCTCCAGGAGGGTGAAAACGGCCTCCCAGGGCTCCGGGGGCCCTCATTTCTGGCCTTCCTGAACTTCCGGTAGGCCCATTTTTTCCCCTCCCTGAGCCTCCGCACATGCCCTGCGCTTACCTGCATCCAGAACGGGCCGCGTGGGGACTCCTGGGAGGGGAAGGGAGGGATGGGCGCGGCCAGCCAGGAGTGGGATTTGGGGGTTCTTTGAACTGCACAGAATCTTAGCTAGAGGGTCTCCCGAATCCCTGCGAACCCCCAGCAGCCCATCCCTGGCATTAATGTGTACAAAAACTATGACTACTACAAGTTAATGTGGTTGTGTATGGTATGTATGTATAGGTGCGTGCGTTTGTGTGTGTGTGTATAGATAGACAAACAGAAAGACAGACAGACAGTATGTGTGTGTGAGAGAGAGAGAGAGGGAGGGCGAGAGAGAAAGAGGGAGAGAGAGGGAGGGAATGTGTTTGAGGGAGAGAGTGGGAGGGAGGGAAAGAGAGAGAGGGAGGGAGGGAGTGTATGTGTGAGAGAGAGGGAGAGGGAGGAAAAGAGAGAGAAAGAGGGAGGGAGGGAGTGTATGTGTGAGAGAGAGAGAGGTAGGGAGAGAGAGAAAGAGGGAGAGAGAGGGAGGGAGTGTATGTGTGAGAGAGAGGGGGAGGGAGGGAAAGAGAGAGAGTGAGAGAATGTGTATGTGTGTGACAGAGAGAGGGGGAGGGAGGGAAAGAGAGAAAGAGTGAGAGAATGTGTATGTGTGTGAGAGAGAGGGGGGAGAGGGAGGGAAAGAGAGAAAGAGTGAGAGAATGTGTATGTGTGAGAGAGAGAGGGGAGGGAGGGAAAGAGTGAGAGAATGTGTATGTGTGAGAGAGGGGGAGAGGGAGGGAAAGAGAAAGAGTGAGAGAATGTGTGTGTGTGAGAGAGAGGGGGGAGAGGGAGGGAAAGAGAGAAAGAGTGAGAATGAGAAAATGTGGGGGGGAGGGGGGTAGAGAGGGAGCGGGAGGGACACTTGATTCACATTGAGTCGTGATGTGATTTGCTGAGTTTAACTTACTGACTTCTTGACAATTAATCAACCTCAATAACAATTGTGGTTTGTGCTTTGAACTGAGCTTGAAATTGTGGTTTGTGCTTTGAACTGAGTCCTTTTTTGCCTTGCTCAACAAACAAAGCATAGTTTAGCAATTTGCTTGAACCCAGAGACTATTTCTGCTATCACAACAGTTTTACAAACAAAAACGACACGGTGAATTCAATTACCTTAATGGTAATGTTGACACTGCTGATTTCTGATTGGCTGAAGCCATCACTGATATAAAAACCAAAGCTGTCCATCGATGGCTCAATACTTTCATGGACATTCTGAAAATAATAAATACGGTTCTCCAACACATCTTGAAGTGAGAAAGAAAAATCAGAACTTTCGGTGTTTCCAAAACCGAGGCGTCTGCCTGCAAGGAGAGTGGTATTTATATGGAAAGCGTGTTTTTTTCCCCCCTTTTAAAAATTAATTTTGATTTTTTTTCTTAAAGCAGGAAATATAACTTGATTCTTTGTTGAGTTTTTGCACATATAGCAAATCAAGAATTTAATGATTCATCACATTTGTTTGCTCACTTTGATTTTATTAAGCTTATCATGATGTCGAACACAAATAAAAATAATAGGAAAAGGGGGAAGGGATAGAAATGGGAAAGAAAAGTGTAGCGCCGTGATGGGCAATCTGTCAAGTTTCCGAAAGATGCCCTAATTAATTCATGAGCCATGATCCAAACTTCAAAGGAAATATATTCATTTATTAGGAGCAACATTCCGGCAATACTGGGATGCAGTTAGGACTGATCCCACGTAGATTTACGTTCCCCTATGACCCTGTCTCTCCCCTCCTCTCTGGCCATGTCATAAATCACATTCTCCAATTACCCACTTTGGCTGGCTGTGAAACCTAACACCCTCCTTCTGATTGCAGTCAGGAAGAATGTATGGAATTCACTTCAGTCCTCCCTCCCTCCTGCTCATGAAAGCTCTTGAAAGCTTTGCAAGTTGACACAATCTATGGCACGCGTGCCAGAAGTGACACACAGAGCCCTCTCTGTGGGCATGTATGCTGTTGCCAGCTGCACTTCCGGGTTCCGTCCTGGGCATGTGACCAGTCGCTCTCTTCCGGGTTCTGTCGCGTGCATGCATGCTGGCCAGCTGATCTTCACACCTTACCTGTCCTGGTGTTTTCAATGTACCCATATTTTGGAGGACTTGTGATTTTTACAACCAAGCCTTCTTCAGCAAGGCCACCTTCCAGGCGAAGGGTGTGGTGAGGGTGGAGTGGTGTCCGTCCCCCTTCTTCTACCTGGACACAAAAACAACTTTCTGCTCTATCTGGAAATTTGATTTTGAGCATTACTTACCAAAAAAACCTTCTATTTTAACCCCCCACCCCCCACATCGCTTAATATTTGTGATCTGAAATACTTTGTATGGGGTCATCCCTGTAATATATAATAACAATAGCACTTAAGATTTATATAATGCTTCACAGTGCTTTATAGCCCTCTCTAAGCAGTTTACAAAGTCAGCCTATTGCCCCCAACAATCTGGGTCCTCATTTTACTGACCTCAGAAGGACGGAAGGCTGAGTCAACCTTGAGCCTGGTGAGATTTGAACTGCCAAATTGCAGGCAGCTGGCAGGCAGCAGAAGTAGCCTGCAGTACCGCACTCTAACCACTGCGCCACCGTGGCGCATAAAGTGTGGTAAATAATAATTTCTATCCCCCAAACTTCATCATGATTCTAAAACCAAAGAAGTTATTTCATTTGACCTCATGCATGGCTCTAGTTAAGAGGCAGATTCTATTGGCATGAAGCGTGTCTGACGTTATCCTACTGGTATCTATTATTACCTGAAGAAGTATGGACTTCAACTCCCAGAATCCCCCAGCCAGCACTGAGGAACAAACAGTACAACAAACCACAACTGACATATTAACACATGAAATTTCCCTTGTATGACCCAGACAATCTAATCCTGACAGCCATAAGATTCCTAATCAGGGTTGGGATTCAGCCAGTTCAGACCAATTTAGGCGAACCGGATGCTATTTTTACATCTGGTTTGCCGAACCGGTACTTGTGAGGACTGGCTGGCCCTGCCCACCCCCATCCCACCCATCCCAGGTGAGGCGTGGCCCATTTTGGATCTCAGGTAAGTGCAGTGCCTGTGCAGAGGCTCTGAAAGGGTGAAAATCGGGCCTCCTGGAACTTCTAGAAGTCCGGAAACAGGCCCATTTCCAGCCTCCAGAGCCTGGGAGAGGCTGTTTTTGCTCTCCTGGAGGCTCGAAGAAAACCTCTAGAGCTTGGGGAGGCAGGAGGCTGAGTAGGCCACGCCCACCATGTCCATGCCCCGCCCCCCCAGCAACCAGGCAGAGAACCGGTTGCTAAAATTTTTGAATCCCACCCCTGTTCCTAACCGATATTTTTCCAACATGAGGACTATTTAAAACAAAAGAATACGAGTAGTGTTTTAATTATTTCTTTTCTGGGAGAGAAAAAATGTGTCTTGGTGACTAAATGCACGGTTTAATGAAAAAATATTCCAGGCTTTTCTTGTTAAAGGAGGGATGAAAACTTATGGCCCTGAAGAACTGCAACTCTTAATAATCCAATATCAGTCATCTGGCTGGCACCAGATGGGAATTATAGTTTTCTCTGCTCTGAGTTCAGGAGTATCTGTGGGGCAGGGTCAAAAACATAAGATGGTACTCACAAATCCTGCCCATTTTGACATGAATCAAGTAAGACACGTAGAAAATGGGCCTATTTCAGTCCCTTGGGCATGGCTGCCATATTGACTTTTTTGCCTTTCCCTTTCCCAAATTTTTTTTAAAAAAATAGATATGATTTCCTTAATGACTGTGGCAAGAAAGGTCATAAAATGGGGCAAAACCCACTTAACAACTGCCTTGCTTTGCAATGGAAATTCTGGGCTCCATTGTGGGCCGTAAATCAAGGACTACATGTTCCACATAATTCAACATTGAATCTCACGGGTTGCTGACATACCGTAATTTGGTCAGAAAAAGTAACAACTGGAGGCACACTTTGGGCTGCTGTGATAGTAACAGTGAACATCTGGCTATCGAGCTGGTTGTTGTCCGCATCGAACACAGAGAAGTAGAAGACATCGGTGACTGGCTGATCGAAAACAGTTTCAAGCTCGGTCAAATATCTGCAGGATAAAAAAAAAAGGAAGATGTTGAGCTGGGGCGGTAAGTAAGTAGGGACACCAAAGTGTGCCATCGACAAGCAATTTAATCTCCTCTAATTGCATCTTGTTTGCCTTGGGGAATAAACTCACTTGCTTGCATTTTCATGTTACTGGGAGGAATGTTAATAGCTATGGGGGAAAAAATAGTTAACAAGGGAGACTACATTTTATTTCTAACTTTTTTAATCAATCCGCTGCCCTTTCAATCTGCCAGATGGAAGCTGTTGACAACGCAGGATGGGGAACGTTAATAGCAACGCAACCGGGGGAGAAGGGAGCCATGTGGAGAAAGCTGATTCATGCATTGACATGAAATTAAAAATCGGGGCGAGATGAAAGAAATGTCACTGGGATGGATCCAAACAGTGAAGCAGAGATTTGCAGAGTGTTGTGGGAATGACTCGGACAATGAAAAGGTTGGGGAAGAACATGGGCCAGTCCTGGAGTCTGGGGAAGGCTCTGATGAGTGCTCTGCGTCAGAGGCAGAGATGGAGCCACAACCATCTGACAGTTAACAGCTACCTTCGGAATCGGAGATAAGTGGGGCAGAAGATCAGCTAGAGCCTGTTCCCGATGTGCACATGCGCAGAGCTGTCAGGAGAAGGGAACAATTAAGGAACAGGGGTCGACTTGGGGGTAAAGCAGTGGTGAAATCTGAACTGATTTACTACCGGTTTGCTGGCTGCGCGCCCATGCGCAGTACACACCAAACGGAGAACCGATAGTAAAAAAATGCTTAAAACGTTTTGAAAAAAAGGTTCCGACAATCGCGCGCCACAGCTGTGATCTGGAGAACTGATCGTTAAAAATGCTTTAAAAAGTAAAAAAAAAAAAAAAAAAGTTCCAACGATCATGTGTCGCTCAGCTGATCTTCAGAAATTTTTTTTTTTTTTTTACTTTTTTTACTACCGGTTCGGCAAACCAATAGCATTTTTTACTACCAGTTCAGGCGAACCAGACTGAACTGGTAGCATTTCACCCCTGGACTAAAGGCACAAGGGGATGCTGAATCGCCCCTCCCATAGGAAATAAATAGGAGCAAAAGGGGAGTTGTGTTCGCAGGAGACACTTAGTTTGTTTGTTAGTGTGAAGATTTGCTTATCTGAGTTTGTGCCTCACAGAGACTCCTTGCAAAGTATTTCATTGTACAGCATTGCTATCGGCCTGGCAACTATCCAAGGACTGATAAGGTCTGTGGTTGCAATTCACCCTTGAAAGACTGTTTGCCGGGACTTTGCTGGATGTTGAATGCTAGGAATTCACCTTAGCCAAATAAAAAGGGTTTTGTTGTGGCTCCGTTACCTGAGCCTGTGTCATCGGCAGGAGAGGACTCCGAGAGTGAAGGAGAGGAGTTGGCAAGGCCTCCCTCTCCAGACCCTCCTCTCTGGCAATGCCTTCGGTGTCCGCCGAAGAGCAAGAGATAGGGCCGGGGCCAAGCACGTCCACGCAGCCACAGATGGACAGTGATGAGGGTAATAAGTCTTGGCTGGACCCACACCAGCGTCGCAGAGATAAGCGCGCACAACAGAAGAAAAGGCGTGCCCGAGATTAGGCTGAGTCACTGGACCACACCCCACAGGGTATAAAAGGGAGTGTGGCAGCCAGTCAAACCTTGTGACGAACAAAGCTGAAAGCTTCCACGCCATTCTGCATTGCCGGACTTTCGCTTTAAGACTTTGCTGGAAGTATCTCTGGACTTGATTTAATTCTGTAATTATTGAACTGCTTTCCTTTGATGTATTAAAAGTGGGGAGAAGTTATCTCTCCTCTTTGTAAATAATAAACTTTTGGCAGGCAGCCACTAGGTTGTTGCCAAGTTCCGTTATCATAAGGAAAAGGATTTTGCCAGCTGGTTTGGTCTTTAACTCCTGAACGTCTGTTGGTGTGTGTGCGTGGGGTTGGGGACAGAACAGGTTTTTTTTCGGGACAAGGAGTCTGTTTCGTGATTTGGCGAAGCCTAGGTCAGAACACAAAAAATGAAGAAAAAGCCATAATGGAGGTTCTGAGAGATATATTCAACTGCAGGAAAAAATGGATTCCTGGCCCATTTCCTGAAGGTCAGCCAACATCACTAGGTCTGGATGAAAATTCATTGTTCTTGCTAAACACACATCCCTCGGATAAAAACAAATAAAAATGTCCCAATCACGAATGGTCCTTTCTTTGTGCCCCCAAAGACACCAAACATAACGGTGTCATTGCTGTGTATTCACGGAGAAACGGTACCTGAGCAAATAGGATCTACCTTGTTTCCCAAAAAATATGACCTACCCCAAAAATAAGTCCTAGCTTGATTTTTACATGCATGCCCAATATAAACCCTACCCCCAAAATAAGCCCTAATTAAGACCCCACCCACTCCAGGGTATACAGGTAAAAATTAAGCTAGGATGGGAATGTGGGGGTGGAGGTGCCCTACTACTTACCTTCGGACAATTGCAATCAGGCCTTGCACACCCCGATACCTGCCTTGTCAGCCTATTTCTTCTGCAGCCAGCAATGCCGGCAATACTTTCCTGAAGGCCTCTGAAGCCGATAACAGCGCTCCGGATCCGGAGCTCTGTTATCGGCTGCAGAGCCCTTCAGGAAAGCCTTGCCGGCCGCAGAAGAAGTTCCTGAAGGCCTCTGACAAAGAAAAGGAGACTGGGGGCGATGCGCGCAAGTGAGGTGAGTCAGTGGATGGCATCACCCCAAAATAAGACCTGGTGCCCTTTTTTGGGTGGCAAAAAAATAAATAAATAAAACAGAGTCTTATTTTCAGGGAAACATGGGTAGTAGGAGATGGGGCCTTGAGGATTGATGGAGAATCTCATGGCCACCAAACAGGAAAGCCCCCATTCCTTCTTATAACATAAATCATAGTGTTCAGAATTCAGCTGTATTTGTTCAGGCTAGAAACCAGAAGAGTGTAAGTTCTAGTTTTCCTTAGGTATTGAAAGGCCGCTGGGTTACTTTTGGTCAATCTCCAGGAGACTGTGAGTTCTAGTCTTGCCTTAGGCATGAAAGTCAGCAAGGCCAATCACCAGGAGACTGTGGGTTCTAGTCCCTTCCTGAGGCATGAAAACCAAATGGGTAATTTTGGGCTAATCTCCAGGAGACCAAATTCTAGTTCTGCCTGAGGCATGAAAGCTGGCTGGGTGACTTTGAGCCAACCACCAGGCGTCTGCGAATTCTAGTCCCATCTTAAGCATGAAAAGGACCCTGGATAGCTCTGCAGACTAAAAGCACTGTAATTTAACACCAGCTGTCTGCAATTAAAGTAAGTTCGAATCTTGCCAAGGTTGACTCAGCTTTCCATCCTTTCTAAGGCAGGTAAATTGAGGACCCAGTTTGTGGGGGCAATAAGCTGACTTTGTATAAAATATACAAAAGGATGAAGGCTATTGCTTAGCACATTGTAAGCCGCCCTGAGTCTCCGGAGAAGGGCGGCATATAAATCAAATTAAAAAAAAAAAAAGATGGCTGGATGACTTTGGGCCAGTCGTTCTCTCTCAGACCCATTCCACCTCACAGGGTTGTTGTTGTGGGGAAAATAGGAAGAGGATGGAGCATTAGGTCTGCTCGCTGTCTTGAGTTATTTATAAAAGTAATAAAGGCAGGCTAAAAAAAAAAAAATACAGAATCACTCACATTGGAAGTCCATGCCTTTCATGTAGATCCGTGCTTTCCTGTTCTTTATGAAGGTCACTGATTTCAATTATTTTTTGGGGAGGGGGGTGGAAAAAAACCTACATTTGCCTCTAGCATTAAATGGTACAGCAGAGAATCTCAGAAGAAGAATAGCTTGGGGGGAAACTGGAACCTTTTCATATCTCTGCCTAATCTTTTTTTTTTTCAGCCCTTAAGGTCAGGACTCTTAAGAAAAAATTTCTTAAGAACTGATGTCTTTTCTTTCAGGAAAATATTTTTTTTCCCCCATTTCTATAGTTCTTGCTTCTCGGTTTCATTCGTTCCAACCTTCACACATACCCTGGCAGAATATCCAATAAAACCCTGGTTTGTGACCTGCATATTTTAATTGCCAACTCACAAACTATTCAAGAGAAAGAGTGCTAGGCAGGGGTGGGCTGCTATGGGTTCGGGAGAATCTGTAGCTAACGTTATGACCAGTTCGGAGAACCTCCAAATCCCACCCCTGGCTGGCCCCGCTCACCCTGCCCCTCCCCTCTCAGGAGTTTCGCGGACTATTTTGGATGCGAGATAAGTGCAGGGCCCGCGCTGAGGTTCAGGGAGAGGGGGAAAACGGGCCTCCCGGAAGTTCCTGGCCTCTGGAGCGCGGGGAAGGCAGTTTTTGCCCTCCCAGAGGCTTGAGGAAAGCCTTCGGAGCCTTCTGAAGGCAAAAATGCACACACACCCCACCACTGTGGTGCAGGAGGCCAACTAGGCCACGCCCACCATGGCCACGCCCACCCAGCAACCGGCCAGAGAACCCGTTGCTGAAATTTTTGAAGCCCACCCGTTGCTAGGGCTGTTTTTGAAGAAGGCTACACATCATACACGGGGAAACAAGCCTTGTGACGTTCATAACAAGAAAACTGGAGAAAATTCTTGGGCGCAGCCGCAAACATTTACCTGATTCTTTGATGGTTAATGTCTTCCATTGTGAAATTATAAACCTCTGAAAACTCATCCGATTGCTGTCCAAAAGCCGTCCGCATAAGACTGCCGTACATCGGAAGAGAAATTAGTTGAATCCTTATCTCAGAATCTGGGGAATTGTTATCCTAAGGGCAGAAGTGAGATTAAGAAGAAAAAAAAAACCAGTCATATCCATTAAGATAATCATTGAACAAAATATGAAGGATGCCGGGGGTTTTTTTGGTCACCACATTACAAAAAAAGATGTTGAGACTCTGGAAAATGTGCAAAGAGGAGCAACTAAGATGATTAAAGGCCTGGAGACTAGAACATATGAAGAACGGTTGCAGGATTTGGGTCTGGCTAGTCTAAAGAAAAGAAGGACTAGGGGGGACATGATAGCAGTATTCCAATATTTGAGAGGCTGCCACAAAGAAGAGGGCGTCAACTTAGAAAGCAGGACAAGAAACAATGGATGGAAACTAATTAAGGAGAGAAGCAACCTGGAATTAAGGAAAAAATTCCTAACAGTGAGGACAATTAACCAGTGAAACAGCTTGCCACCAGAAGTTGTGGGTGCTTCATCACTGGAGGTTTTTAAGAAGGGACTGGACAGTTACTTGTCCATAATGGTATAGGGCCGTGATGGCGAACCTATGGCACGTGTGCCACAGGTGGCACATGGAGCCATATTGGTGGGCACGCAAGCGTTGCCCTAGCTCAGCTCCAGCATATATGTGTGCACTGGCCAGCTGATTTTTGGGCCTTTTGAGCCCACCGGAAGTTGGCAAATGGGCTGTTTCCGGCCTCTGGAGGGCCTGCAGGGAGGTGGGGAAGGCTGTTTTCACCCTCCCCAGGCTCCTAGAAAGTCTCTGGAGCCTGGGGAGGACAAAATACGGGCCTACCAGGCCCACCATGCCATCACATGCCAAAAGCAGGGGGGAGCATGGGGGGGGTCACACAGACATATGTGCGGGGGGCAGAACCAGTTCGGTGACATCATATCGTCATCGCTACTGGCTCAGGAGAACCGGGCCGAACCGGGAGGAACCCACCACTGGTGGTTACCCCTTAAGAGCTACTACTAGCATGATTTATAACCATAATTTTTCCCTCAGTTATGGTTATAAGGACCTGCAAGGTACATAAATTGAAAACAAACTTGTTCCTATGATGTTATTCTGTACTATTCTTTTTAAATTCTGTTGCACCGATTTTAAAGTTAAAGAAGAAGAAAAATATGCAAAGTATGATATATTGCAATTCTAATTCAATAAAACACTTTTTAATCAGTTGAGTCAATGGATTAATTGGCCTGGTGAGTCAATTGATTGACTAAATCAATCAATCAATTTTTTTTTTGCCAATTAATACATTGATTTAAAAAGCATTCAATTAATTAAGAGAGGTACATCCAATTAGTTAAGATTTTTTTTAAAAAAAACTGCTGATTATTTTGATTTCAGTAATGTGTTTATTGGCCGCCTTTAATTGAGTACAAATATATCGAATCATTTAAAAAAAGGTATCAATTAAGCAAAAAGGTTCTCCAAAACTGCTGATGACTCCAGTATGAAAACATTACAAAATAAAACAAACCTACGGTGGTAGCTCATTCATCAATAATCATTCAAGCATAAATATCACAAAATCAATTGTAGCAGTAAAGGTTACGCTTATACAAGATGTTATTTGAAATCAAGTCAACCCTTAAGAAACGCTCAAGTCTCCATTTACGTTAATATGGCTGCGATCTTTAGAAGGGGGAAAAAATATACATAAATAATGTCAGGCGTTTAAGAATCAGGACCAAATCTGAAGTTCCAGTCAAGCTGATTTATTGCTCGTGCCTATAAACACGAATCTAGTCAACTAACCGTCAGTATTACATTGGCGCTAGATAGGAGTTAATAGAATTCAAAAGGAATTGGATTTAGACTGCTTGTGAGACCATAGTGACTCTAAACAGGTAATTCTGTTGTGTCCTGTCAGCCGCAAGCCCCTCCAGCAGCCAAATCAGAAGAGGAGGAGGCATGGGAGTCAGGGTCAACCTCAAGGCAACCTGAGAGCTCCGAGGGGGAAGAGGGAATGGAGCTGGCACAGAGAGAGAGAGACAGAGGCAGAGTCTGGGCCGTCCGTCAGCCCTCAGATGGCGAGTCAACAGCCCCAAGGTCTGGAGGTGGCTGATGAGGAAGGGGAGGAACAGCTGGGTCCAGTGCCTGATGTGCGGAAGTGCAGAAGGTAGAGGAGAGGAGAGCAGTGGAAATCTATGGGCCAATCCTTGGGATGGAAAAACCACCGCTGCAGTAGTGGGTTGCCCCCGGTTTGCACCGGTTCTATAGAACCGGTAGTAAAACCGGTGGGAGGCTCCACCCACCGACCCCATCAAATCGCTTTTGCGCATGTGCAGAAGAGCATGGGCATACGTGAGCGAACTGAGCACGTGCGCACGGCCCCACTGCGAACTGGTAGTAAAGCAGTGGTGGGTTCCACCCGGTTCCGCCGAGCCGGTAGCGGTGACGATATGACGTCACCGAACCGGTTCTGCCCCCCACGCCCACAGAACCGGTAGTAAAAATTTTTAGAACCCACCCCTGTAGTAAAGGTAAGTAGAACCCAACCCTGCACCGCTGATAGCGAAACCCCACCCTAGGTCTGAAGATAAAAGGCAGGGGGTGGAGATGAATAGATATGGCAGACAACTACTTATCTCCCTGCCGGACAGACTTGTTAGCCTGCGTTGAGAGAGAAGCTTTTTGCTGGGGCTGCTGGCGCTCCTACTAAAGGAATTGTTAATTGTACAGAGGGGTTTGTCGTGTTTGGGGAGCTGGGTCAGAACAAGTTCTCAACATACAACGATTCTTTTAGTAACTGTTCAAATAGACAACAGTACTGAAAAAAACTGACTTATGACAGTTTTTCACACTTACAACCACTGTAGCATCCCCATGGTCATGTGATCAAAGTTTAGATGCTTGGCCAACTGGGATATATTTATGACGGTTGCAATGTCCCGGGTTTTGCGACCTTCTCACAAGCGAATGGGGAAGCCAGATTCCCTTAAGAACCGTGTTACTAACTTAACAACTGGAGCGATCCACTTATTTATTTATTTGTTGAATTGATATCACCGCCTATTCGCCCGTAGCAACTCAAGGTGGCTTACAGAATATAAAACCTCATTTAAAACAATAAAGTTAATAAAAAAGAATCAAATAAGTTAATATAATAAAATAAAATCAACCCCCACCATGCCCCCCCCCCCGGCTCCATTTTTGCTGGCAGAGGGCTGCAGGAGGCCATTGCAGCCAGAAACGGAGCCTGGGAGGGCTGTCATGTCTGTCATGTGTTGTGTGATTAAGGAGTTTTTAGTATATGCTGACTTCTGTTTTATGGATGCACTCTGTTACTCTCCTGCCTGTCTGACTTACAGAGTGGCTATTACAATCTTTACACTGTATGTTGTAGATAACACTTGTTTTTACTTCTTGAGCTATTGGGCAGGGGTGAAATCTACTTACCTTCCCTACCGGTTCAGAAGTGCACGCACCACCCACGCGCATCACGTGAGTGCACGGATCCCCTGTGCATGCACAAACCCTTCTGCGCATGCGCAGAGGGTAAAAAACAGGTTACTTCCTGGTTAAAACCAGGAAGTAACAACAACCGGGCGGGTAGGTGGAGCCTCGCACTGCCATCGCTACTGATTCTCCCGCCTAAACCACCCGCCACCATTGCTACCAGTTCGGCCGAACCGGTAGCATCTCACCCTTGCTATCAGTTCTTTTAGTTAATTTATAAAGTTTCAGAGTGCTTTAGTTGGTTTGTGTGCTACGGTGATGCTGTGTGATTCAAACAGTCTGTTGGTTCTTTCTGAGATATTTTTGATGTATGGTAGTATCTTTTTCATAGCTCTGTTGGTTGTGCTATAGTGCGTTGTGACATCAGGCACTTTTTGATAATGATTTTTTTGGAGTAGTACCGTATGGAAAGATAATTTAATCAAGAATGTAATGTAACAAAGGTTGTTCAATTATCTGTATTCTATGAAAAGTTATAGCCAAATAACCAGAAAAAGGAAGCACAACTTGCTTAGGTTGATATCAGGTAGCCTCCCTTCATCTGATTGTAGCCAATGAGCATGAGTGTTTAGAGAGCCAATCAGGTGTCATCTTGTTTTGGCAATGAGCCAATCAGATCACAGTAGGATTCAGTTATTGATGTCATGTATTGAAGCTGAGAAGAGGACATTTGTCAGTGTGTTATGAGATCGCTATCAAGTTGGTTGGGGTTTTTTTTTGTGTTCTTTCATTTAGTGAGCTTGTAAAATGTAATAAAATTAAAGTAATGGTGCAAAGAGTTGACTGGTCGCCCAGAAAGGGATGTAAAATAGTATTATTAAGTGAACAAGGCTACAGTTATCAAGAAATTAGAAGAAAAATTGGTGGAAACTTAACCAAAGGTGGCAATTCTAAGTTTTTGAAGAGATATAAGGAGACTCAGTCACTACAAAATGACACTGGTGAAGGCAGGAAAAGGTGCACAAGAGCAAGTGATGACAGAAGAATTAAGACACTGTGCCTACGTGACAGAAGAAAATCTTCTGGGTGGATACAAGATGAAATGGCGCAATGCAATGTGAAGTTGAGTGCAAGGACTGTTTGGCGCAGACTGCAGGAATTTGGCCTAAAATCTAGAATTCCACGGAAAAAAGCCACTTTTATCTCTCAAACAAAGGTTGAAAAGCATTATATTCTTGGTTAAATTATCTTTCCATTGATATATAATTTTATGCTACTAGTCAAAAAAAAAAAATGGTGTTATTAGCCATCAAACGTCAAAAATACACTTTTCCCAAAAGTTTCCCACCGTTTTGGCCACTAATGTAGGAGGAAGAGCAAAGGAATTTTAGTTTCTTTTATTGTTTGAATTTTAATCTGGACTTGTTGTTGCTTATTGCTGTGAGCCGCCCTGAGTCCTTGTGGAGAAAGGGCGGCATATAAGTCCGATTAAATAAATAAATACCCTATATTTTGTATCTCCTTAACTTTATGACTGCTTTGAACCCACCAAAGATACCCATATACCAGTGGTGAAATCCAAATTTTTTACTACCGGATCTGTGGGCGTCGCTTGGTGGGCGTGGTGAGGCTTGGTGGGCATGGCAGGGGAAGGATACTGCAAAATCTCCATTCCCACCCATTCCAAGGGAACAATACTGCAAAATCTCCATTCCTACCCCACTCTGGGGCCAGCCAGAGATAGTATTTGCCGGTTCTCCGAACTACTCAAAATTTCTGCTACCAGTTCGCCAGAACCTGTCAGAACCTGTTGGATTTCACCCCTGCCATATACTATACTTGAGGGATATATATACTTGAGGGATATATAAAAAAAAGATTAAATGCTTACAATATAAGCGAAGTGGGATCGAGTGATGATCACAGAGTTTTTACCAGCCACAGTGATACTCAGCGAGCAGCTAGGATCCAACCTTGGCCCGTTAATGTCCACTGGAGTTATTTTCACTTTGAGCAAAACGACGTCTTTGGTACTGCCATCAGTAACTGAAATTTCCATGCTGTCTTCTCCCGAGGATGAGCCATCGTGAAGATAATGCAAGGCGTTCCTGGTGATTTCCTCATAGGTGAAGCTATCACCTTCCCAGAAAGACATGGTAAAAATCAGAATTTTCTCCTTAATATAACATGAAGATCTCTCTTATTCCTATACGTAAATCCAGAAACGTGCTTTGGTCTAACTACAGACCTCTCTGTGACTTTACCATATTGACACTGAATGAAATGAGGAAGCACCAATTTTGTTCAAAGTTGGAATGATACAGTAGGTACAGAAAATATTTTCCTTGGTTATCCAGAAGTTCAGCTTTAATGGCTAACAATTGAGAAGATTCTCGCTTCATTCATGAAAGCCAGCTGGGCGATTTTGGGCCAATCACCAGGAGACTGTGAATTCTAGTCCCACCTTAAGCATGAAAGCCAGCTGGGTGATTTTGGGGCAATCACCAGGAGACTGTGAATTCTAGTCCCGCCTTAGGCACGAAAGCCGGCTGGGTGATTTTGGGCCAATCACCAGAAGACTGTGAATTCTAGTTCTGCCTTAAACACGAAAGCCGGCTGGGAGATTTGGGGGCAATCACCAGGAGACTGTGAATTCTAGTCCCACCTTAAGCATGAAAGCCGGCTGGGTGATTTTGGGCCAATCACCAGGAGACTGTGAATTCTAGTCCCGCCTTAAGCACGAAAGCCGGCTGGGAGATTTTGGGGCAATCATCAGGAGACTGTGAATTCTAGTCCCACCTTAAGCATGAAAGCCAGCTGGGTGATTTTGGAGCAATCACCAGGAGACTGTGAATTCTAGTCCCGCCTTAAGCACGAAAGCCGGCTGGGTGACTTTGGGTCAATCACCAGGAGACTGTGAATTCTAGTTACTAAGACGGGACTAGAAAAGCTAGCTGGCTGGCCTTGGGTTAGTCACTCTCTCTCAGCCCAACCCACCTCACAAGGTTGTTATTATAAGGAAAATAGGAGGAAGGAGTACGCAAATTCAAATTGCTGGTTGTTATCTTTAAAGCCACATCAATCAGATGGCTCACCCCATGTTTCACCATTCTTTTCTTACATCAACCCAGTACCTCAGGATTGGAAGAGTTTTAAAATTCTTGAGTGAAGGAATGGAATGGAATGATCCAGTGGTGAAATTCAATTTTTTTACTACTGGTTCTGTGGGCGTGGCTTGATGGGTGTGGCTTGGTGGGTGTGGCAGAGGAAGGATACTGCAAAATCCCCACCCCACTCTGGGACCAGCCAGAGGTGGTATTTGCCAGTTCTCTGAACTACTCAAAATTTCCGCTACCGGTTCTCCAGAACCTGTCAGAACCTGCTGGATTTCACCCCTGGAATGATCATAGGTTTTACCCATGTCAGTTGGAAATTATGGAAGCTGAAATCTAGGTTTTAGATTTTAAATCTAAATTCGATCCTCTAAGTACCGTATATCTGGAGATCTTCAAGTTGGGGAAAGTTGAGTGATTTTTAACACCACTCCATCACTCACTACATAAATAAAACACTTGCAAGTAAGTACAGATAGGACTTACTTAATGAACATCCTGTTTAGCAACCATTACAACAGTGCTGGAAAAGTAACTTTACAACTAGTCCTCACATTTATGGCGGCTGCAGAATCTTGCCGCCCTGTGATTGCCCTTTGCATGCTTTGCAACAGCCTTCTGACAAACAAAATCCATGGAGAAGCCGACATTAAAATCACAAGTCATGGTCACGTGATGTCTCACTTAATGACCTGTGGTGACTCACTTAAGGTCAAGACGGACTGGCACTTTCATCTATATTCTGCTTCGCTCGCAGCTTGACAAAAAAGAGGGAGGGGATGAAATGGAATGCAAGGGTGGGAGGAATAGCATCCGAGCATGGTCGGTTCCCGGGAGACACTGCTCTCCCCCTCAAGGACACCCCGAGCAGATGTCCCAGAGTGGCCGGCTGGTTCCCATAACAAAATGAACAGAAGTGATTGGTGGATATAATGGTCTGTGAGTGGCCCGTAGGGAAATGGAGGGTGGGGGGTGGGGGATGAACTATGCTTGCTTTTGTGCCGGAAGCCCAGAGCTGGTTTCACTTCTTCTGTGCCAATGTGGTTTATTCAGTAAAGTTTATACTCTTACTAAAATAATGTCCCAGGAGTTTCTTTTTCTGGATTCTCCAACTGGACAGCTGACACTTAACAGAAATAAACCTATTACGGTCAGCTGATGCTTACGACCATGGCACTTTGTGACAGAACTTGCTGTTCCTCATTGTGGTCATTAAGCAAGGACTACCGGCAGAGGTGGTATTCAGCCGGTTCGTACCGGTTCGGGAGAACCGGTAGCGGAGATTGCGGCTGGGCCCACCTACCTGCCCCGGCTCTATGCCATTCTATTTAGGGACATTTTCAAGGCTGGGCACATGTGTGGAAGGCGCGCACTAAGTGAGCATGTGTGTGCAGAGCAAACTGATGGTAAGTATAATGGAAACCCACCGCTGACTACTGTTAAGCATTCGTGTTGCACTTCAGTGCATTTTTGCTTCTTCTTAACGGGCGTGTCTTTTCACCTAAAAGGTCACAGACAAAACAGTACGAGAAACTTCCCCCAAACTTACCTGTTGCCATGTAGACTGGGAATCCGGAACCGTGTTTGAGAAGAGCTCCGTGGTGAGGAGGTTCTACCACTTCAAAGAAGAGATCCTCAGCAGCAATGGGCCCGTCACTCAGTGTCAGCTTTATTCCTTAACCATCCAAATATAGAGGAGGAGGAAGCAAAATATATTTAGATGTTTATCCTCTGATCTCCAAGGGAACTGCAATTTGTAAGCAGGCGAGGAGAGCGTGGATAGGGGAGTCGGTGGCATTTCAGGTATTTAAAAACGCATTTAAAAACTTGGGTTATAACGTTGATCAAAACGTCTGGTATGCTTTTGAGCAATAACAGTACAGGTAGTCCTCAATTTACGACCAATCATTTAGTGACTTTGGAGTTATGACAGATCCCCCAAAAGGTGTTAAGCCCCAGGGAAATCAGGAGATTCAGGCAGTTCAAATGAGCATAATGATTTCTTGCAAGCTTAAACTCTTTACAAGAATCTGAACTACTGACAGTCAAGGGGAATGAGCGGGAGATAAGAAAGGCATAAAAGGTGGGCTGGACTTAGATCATTTGCAGGCATGTAGGGAATCATGACTGATGGTGCATTTGATCCTTCCCTCAGGCTAAGCCTGGTCATCTTCTATCATAGATACATACAACCTGCTTCCAAAATCCAACACCAGCCTACTCAACCCCCCACAATCATGTGACATTTCAGGTGCTTAGAAACCAGCTCATAGGTTGTGACTCTGACTCCCGAACTTGTCCTCATGGAAGAAGAGGACTCAGAAGGTGAGGAGGAGGAACTAACAAGGCCTCCCTCTCCAGGACCCTCCTCTCTGGCAATGCCTCAGGTTCCATCTGAAGGCCAGGAGGAACAGCCTGGGATGGGCCAGAATGAAGGCATTTCGGAGCACCCATTGATAGAGAGTGATAATGATGAATCCTGGCTTGATCCCAGGCAGTGTCGGAGGGAGAAACGTGCGCAGCAAAGGAAGAGGTGTGGGAGAGCCAGGGATTGAGCTGAGTCAGAGCCACGCCCCACAAGGGATAAAAGGGGGCGTGATTGCTCGGCAGGCTTTCTGACGGACAAAAGTTTAAAGAGTCACATCGTGAATCCTGCACTTCGGCTCAGATATATTTTGGACTAAACTTTTGTGGATAATTTGTCGCTCTGGAAACGGACTGCAAATAAGGCTTCTCCTGCTTTTTGGGAGTACTAATTGGGCAGGCGTTTTACAGTTAGTTGCCAGAACTCTCGTCTGCCAGGAATTCTGGTCTGTTTATACAATAAATTATTGGCAGGCGTGTTTGATATTGCATTTGTCTGTGTGAGGACGGGGAACAGAACATCATATTTATGGCTCTTTGCAACCTCCCACACTCACCTGACTGCCATTCATGATTGTTTTTACGACTGGCATTTACTTCTGGTTTTAGCAAATCAGGGGTTTGTTTAACAACCGCAATGTTTGCTTAAAGACTACCACCAAAAACAACAGGTTGCAAAATTAGGTCAGTCATGGGGGTAGTCCACTTTGCAATCATCTTGACTTAAGACCATAATGGGAATGTATCATTACGGTCATTAAGTGGAGGACTACCTGTAGAAGGGCAGATTTCCTAATAACAGAGTAACAGAGTTGGAAGGGACCTTGGAGGTCTTCTAGTCCAACCCCCTGCTCAAGTAGGAGAGCCTATACATTCCAGACAAATGGTTGTCCAATCTCTTCTTAAAAACCTCCAGAGCACCCACAACTTCTGGACTTGTTCCACTGATTAATTGTTCTAACTGTCAGGAAATTTCTCCTTATTTTTAGGTTGGTCTTATCCTTGGTTTGTTTCCATACACTTGTTTTTGTCCTGCCTTCAGATGCTTTGGAGAACAGTTGGCCCTATCTTCTTTGTGGCAGCCCCTTACATATTGGAACACTGCTCTCATGTCACCCCTAGTCCTTCTTTACATTAAACTAAACATACCCAATTCCTGCAACTGTTCTTTGTATGTTTTAGCCTCCAGTCCCCTCATCATCCTTGTTGCTCTTCTCTGCACTCTTTCTAGAGTCTGAACATGTCAGAGGAAAAACCTCTTAGCATATTGCTGCAACTAATTGATTGATTGGTTTGAACAGTCTGAATGAACCAATCAGAGCACAGCTTCCTGGCTCTGAGTTTCCCGCACTTTCCAACAGTCAGTTGAGGAGCATATAAGCAGCAGCAGCAGATCACTTGCTTAGATGCTGACCAGATGATGAAGCAGAGATGCCGAGCAGATGAGGAAGAGACCACTTCACTCACACACGCAGCAGATTGCTGAGAGCTGATTACTTCTCCTCCCTCTCCTCACTCCGAGACCAGATGGGACTTTGATGAGAACATGCTGAAGTCACTACAAAGAGCTGCCTTGCTCCTGAGAAGACTGACAAAGAACCGAGAGCCTCCCACGCTTGGGAAGAAGATAAGAGCTAATGGACTTTGCTGAGAGGAGAATCTTGTAGGCCGTTGATGCCTTCTTGTAGGTTTTGTTTTTATGTGTTTTTATTGAAGTAATTTTTCAAGACTCCTCTGTCAACTTCCATGCTTCAGTGCATTTGTGTGCGTATTGGGCCACGGTCCATTCGAACCCAGAACCCCTCCTTCACAGAACATTTATATATATATATAAAGTAAAGGTAAAGGTTCCCCTTGCACATATGTGCTAGTCGTTCCCGACTCTAGGGGGCGGTGTTCATCTCCGTTTCAAAGCCGAAGAACCAGCGCTGTCCGAAGATGTCTCTGATCTGTCCCCGTCCCCGTCCCCACACACACACAAACACAGCCAGCCGAGGGTTAAGGAAACACTTTGGAACGCACCCAGGTCTTATCTCCCACTTGGCAGCGATAGACACACCGTCTGCCAAGTGACTTTATTTTCACAGTAAAACAGAAAGATAAATACTCAAGAGTCCAAATGTCCGACACTATAAATCTTTCTCTCAGCAGTTCCGGACGAGGCTTTAATGACTATCCAAGGTTTGCTTTTGTTCGTCACAAGGATCCCTGACCACTACCCTCTATTATATAGTCTCTGGGGTGTGGTCCAGTGACTCAGTTCTAATCCCTAGCACGCCTCCTAAGCTGCTGCAATCATTTATCACGCCTTCGGAGGCGTGCGTCCAGGAATGATGTTTCATCGTCACTCTGATCCAAACCAGCTGTCTCCCTGCTGATCTCCTCTCCCTCGGCCGGCACCTGAGACAATGCCAGAGGGGAGGGGCCTGGAGAGGGAGGCCTGGCTGACTCCTCTTCCTCATGCTCGGAGCTTTCTTCCTCCGATGGGACAGGCTCAGAGGGCGGGGCCACAACAGTCTCCGTGGTCATATGGCTGGCATGGTCATATGACTAAACGCCAAAGGCGCACGGAACACTGTTACCTTCCCACCAAAGGTGGTCCCTATTTTTCTACTTGCATTTTTTTTGCGTGCTTTCAAACTGCTAGGTTGGCAGAAGCTGGGACAAGTATAAGGGATAAGGAGCCTTGGTAGTACAGTGGTCTAAAGCACCCTGTCATTAAGACCAGCTGCCTGCAATTACTGAAGGTTCGAATCTCACCAGGCTCAAGGTTGACTCAGCCTTCCATCCTTTCTAAGGTAGGTAAATTGAGGACCCAGTTTGTGGGGGCAATAAGCTGACTTTGTATAAATATACAAAAGGATGAAGGCTATTGCTTAGCACATTGTAAGCTGCCCTGAGTCTCCGGAGAAGGGCGGCATATAAATCAAATTAAAAAAATAAATTAAAAAAAAAAGTAACAGGAGCTCACCCCATTATGCGGCATTAGGGATTCGAACCGCTGAACTGCCAACTTTTAAATTGACAAGCTCAGCGTCTTAGCCACTAAGCCACTGCATCCCTTTATATACAGTGGTGACCAAAACTGGATGATAATGAACATCACTATTCAAAATCATTATATACACATGTGAAGTTGGATTCATTGATTGAATATTCCCTTGGGAAACCAAAGAGGGTTGCATTGGTTGATATATTTCTGTTTAAATATGACCTTCCTGTGTCAGCCTAAAATAAAAACTACCTTAGGTAAGAACTAGATCACCCATTATACTTCCATGCGAAAGGATTCAAACTCACAAGGATCCTATGCAGAGTTATGTCTCCAGGTTGATTTCTTCAATTATGTTTTAAGTCTTCCTCTCTTCGCCGATGACAGGAGGAAGACATGAAATGTAATCCACCTGGATTTGAATTCCTCTACTGAATATTCGTTTCCTGGACTGGTGCCAAGTAATTTATGGGAAGTCCCCTAATTGAACTGCTACCGTTTATGAATTATAAATATAGCGTAGCGGGTACCTGAAGCCCATTGATGAACTAGTCTTTTTTTCCCCTTACCAATAGCAGCTCTGCCTCCTTGGCTGACCTCGAGCACCGGAGCAGTAATCTGGAACAATGGAGGCTCTACATCAGTGGAAAGTAAGTGGATGGTAAACGCCATCTCGGGACTTATATGCTCTCCATCCGACACTGAAAGAAATGACTGGAGTGAGTATGTTGCATAAAAGAATCAGGCTTAAAATATGGATGTGAAAGATTGGCTGAACTCTAAAAAGTTGGTGTTGTGGCCTGTCGGCTGCCGGCCCCTGTGGCAGCCGAATCAGAGGAGGCGGCGGAGTGGGAGTCGGGGACAGCATCAAGGTAATCTGACAGCTCCGAGGGGGAAGAGGGAATGGAGCTGTCAGAGATAGAGACAGAGGCGGAGCCTGGGCCAGCCATTGGCCCCCAAGTGGAGAGTCAACAGCCCCCAGGTCCAGAGGTGGCTGATGCGGAAGAGGAGGAACAGCTGGGTCCCGTGCCTGACCCACGGATGCGCAGAAGGAAGAGGAGAGGAGAGTAGCGGGACTCTATGGGCCGGTCCTTGGGACGGAAGAGCCACTGCTGCTAGTTAAGCCCCACTCTAGCTCTGGGAATAAAAGGCAGGGGACAAAGATGAATAGGTGTGGCAGACAACTTTTCGTCTCCCTGTCGGTCAGCCACTGACAGTCTGAACTTCTGAATCCTGTCTGGAACTGTATCGGAAGTCTTTCTTGGAATCTGCGGTGCTGAGAGCCGAGTGCGCCTTCGGAGTGTGTGTATGTATGTCTCCGCTGCTGGAAAAAGAGCGGGCGCACCTTCCATAACTTCCGTTACGTGTGTGGTGAGTGAGAGAGACTCCTGGTGTGTTGAGGGGGAAAGGGAGCGAGCTTTGCTTTCCACAGACACTTAAGAGATTTTGTTAGCCTGCTGAGAGAGACTTTTTGCTGGGGTTGCTGGCGCTCCTAATAAAGGGAACGTTTAGTTAAAAAACCACCATGCTTCTCATGTCTGGGAACCTGGTAAGAACAGTTGGGCTTGACTAATAAAGCCTCAGTGTCAGCCTTCCCAGGTAAACCAGACAGGAAACACGGTAAGGTGAACTAATTCTATTTTATTGTTAAGGCTATATCCAGAGGTGGTATTCAGCCGGTTCGCACCAGTTCTGGTGAACTAGCAGCGGTGATCGCGGGTGGGCCTGCCCACTCACCTCGGCTCCAAGTCATGTTATTTAGGAACGTTTTGGAGGCCGGGTGCATGCACGGAAGGTGCACGAGCGAGAAAAGCGCATGCGCGGACGGCTGGGTGCATATGCAGGCAGCGGGCGCGCGCAAAGCGAGCAGGCGTGCAAGGGGAGAACCAGTGGTAAGGGTAAGTGAAACCCACCCCCGGCTATATGAACAGAATCTTGCAAGTCTGAAAGTACAGATCTCCCACCGTCACTTTTTACCGCCTGATAAGTTAAGATGGGTCTTTTCTAAGTTTCTTTCTCTGCCTCTTATTCAGTTGCAAGCTCCTTCCCCATTTAGCTGATCCTTCTTTAGGGAGCATCCCCCTACTTCCTTCTTGCAAGGCCATTCTCATATTCCATTACACCCAATAACATTAAAGGAGTTCTAGGCAAGACCACCCATAGCAAAATTTCCAGGTTTAGCAACTAGGTTCTAGTCCTGCCTTAGGTATGAAAGGTGACTTTAGGCCAATCACCAGGAGATGGTGAGTTCTAGTTCCGCTTTAGGCATGAAAGGCAGCTAGGTGACTTTGGGTTAATCACCAGGAGATGGTGAGTTCTAGTTCCACTTTAGGTATGAAAGGCAGCTAGGTGACTTTAGGCCAATCACCAGGAGATGGTGAGTTCTAGTTCCACTTTAGGCATGAAAGGCAGCTAGGTGACTTTGGGTTAATCACCAGGAGATGGTGAGTTCTAGTTCCACTTTAGGCATGAAAGGCAGCTAGGTGACTTTGGGTTAATCACCAGGAGATGTTGAGTTCTAGTTCCACTTTAGGCATGAAAGGCAGCTAGGTGACTTTGGGCCAATCACCAGGAAATGGTGAGTTCTAGTTCCACTTTAGGCATGAAAGGCAGCTAGGTGACTTTGGGTTAATCACCAGGAAATGGTGAGTTCTAGTCCCGCCTTAGGCACAAAAGCCAACTGGGTAACTTTGGGCCAGTCACTCTCTTTCAGCAAAATTCACCCCTCTTATTTTATGGAGAAAATAAAAAGAGGAAAGAACACTGGGTATGTTCTTTGTCTTCAATAATTTATAAAAATAATAAAGGTGGGATAAAAAATAAATTTAATGTTATCTAGTTGGGTAATGAGGTATCTGTGAGCAAATAACCAAGCTTAGAGAGCATCAAGGACTCCGCAGTGTTTGATCTATCACTAAGCCTCCTATTTCAACACTACATTTTATGTTTATTAGGTGGTCCCGGGGTCTTCAAAATAGATAGAACGAAGTATAAATACACACTTTGAGTGATGTGCAACCAATATCCACATACCTGTAAAACGAAAGTTAATCGATTCTGGAAGACCTAGAGGAGATAAAAAGATTAGGAAAACACAATTGTTTGCAGCATGGAGAATCATACAAAATAAAACGAAATTGATTCACTACACAGGTATGATGTCACAAAGAATTTTTGGAAGGGGAAAGACACAAGCCCAATTTCCAGTATTTGGAAATGCTGACTGCATTCTCAGTGGATGTGAGACCACCGTTTTTAAGATATTGTATTTATCTGAGTATAAGATGCACCTTTTTCCCCCAAAAAGAGGGTGAAAATCTGGGTGCGCCTTATACTCCAAATCAGTGGTGAAATGTAAAATTTGTTACTACCGGTTCTGTGGGCGTGGCTTGGAGTGGGTAATATGACTGAGTGGGTGTGGCCAACTTTTTTTTTAACTTTTAAAACCATTTTTTCTACAAACTCTTCAGATGAAGAGGTTGTAAAAAAATGCTTTTAAAGCCTCTGACGATCCCAGCTGACTTGCCTGATCGGCAGAGGCTTTCTTTTTTTTAAAAAAAAAAGCCTCTGACGATCCCAGCTGACAGGGAATTCTGGGACTTGAAATCCACAAGTCTTAAAGGTCCCAAGTTTGGAGACCCCTGTATTAGAGGAAGGTGACACATCTGGATTGTCATAAAAAGACAATCAATTAACACAGGTAGTCCTCGACTTACAACAGTTCATTTAGTGGCCGTTCAAAGTTACAACGGAAACTGAAAAATGTGACTTACAACCATTTTTCACACTGCCATTGCGGCATTTTGGGGGTTTGGGCACACACTTTGGGCACTTGGTCCGGAAAAGGTTAACCATTACTGCCCTATACCATTTCAGACAAATGGTTGTCCAATCTCTTCTTAAAAACTTCCAGTGTTGGAGCATTTACAACTTCTGAAAGCAAGTTATTTCACTGGTTGATTGCTCTCACAGTTAAAAAAAAATTCTCCTGAGTTCTAGGTTGCTTCCCTCCTTGGTTAGTTTTCATCCATTGTTTCCTATCTCGCCTTTCGGTGCAAGAAGTGTTACGGCATTTAGTCTTAAGTTATAGAATGCTAAAAATGTTAGCCTTAGGGTAGAAACGTTATTTAGATTCATTTTTCAGGGATGCTTGGTGAATGCAGATCACGATGTTTCTGTTGACCCCCTCTGTTTGGTAGCAAAGGTAATGCCAAGTCCAATATTCCTGAAATTTAGGACTCCACAAAAGGAAAGAATGAAGAATAGTTAAAACACCAGCATCTTCGTAACTTGGCAATCCATTCTAGTTTGTTAGGGGACTATTAATTCCATCTTGCAGTGCAACCCACTCATAATTTTCCCGTTCTGTCTAATATATGGCCCTCAGTGATTTGTGGGGCCCAGTGTGTTTCACAACGAAATTTTACAGCAATTATACCACTAATCATCAGATTAGTATCAGTTCATGAATTAACATCAGCTCATGAAATTCCCCGGGCTCCTATCAAATTGCTTGCACCGTTAGGCATTGCTTAGATATTACACCTTATATGCGTTACAGTCCAAGAAACTGCTATTTCTACATTTGCAAAAGGAAGAAAGATACAAAGCCATCTTCCAATAGGAACTTGCGTGTCTTACCTGCTGTGTTTAGCCTGCCAGCGCCGAAACATGGGGCGCATAATCCATCAAAATGAATGAGAACTGTACTGAAACGAGCTGCCAAAAAGCTGAAAGCTGGGCATTTTTCAAAAGTACTCCTTTTTTTTTCCTTTCATATTTTAAAGATGTATTTTATGTCAGCCTTTGCTATAAACAGGCCTAAGGTACTTAAAAAGAGTTTTTTTCCCCGTTGTTAAAATTGTTTTTAAATAAGATCCCCAAAGATCCTGAAGCTTGGACCAGAGCTGCATTTTATCTCCCGTCTTCCTGTTGTGACCTAGGCTTAATGATTTTTAAGATGTCATAGATCCTTACTAGGCATTTGACCTAGCATTCTTCCATGTGCTTCATTGGTTTTCTTATGGCTGGGATCTTAGACCCTTCAAATATTGTTAAAATCTATTGCTCAACCTTCCCACCATTGTCTAGATCAGGGATGTCAAACTCAATTTCATTGAGGGCCTCATCAGGGCTGTGGTTGACCTTGGGGGGCCGGGTGGGTGTGGCCGACTGGGTGGGTGTGGCCACTTGACGCCACTCACTCGGTGTAACTGATTGGGTGGGTGTGGCCACCTTGATGCTACTCCCCAAACTGCTGGCATGTTTCCTCTTCGCACTGGGTAGACCTGTTCTGTCCCCGTCTCACACACGCACACAAACAGATAGCCAGGGGTTAAATAAAACTGGCAGACAACAAATTCTTCCGATAAGAGAATTGGCAGCAACCCAGTAGTTGCTTGCCAAGAACTTTACTCAGAGGGAGGGGTTCTTCCTCCGACAGATAAACCCAAACAAGATACACACAGTTCAAGAATTGTCAAGTCCAGTCCGTATTAAATCCAAGACAGATAACGTTTCAAAGATACAATGTGACTCGCTAGTAGTTTGTTTTGTCCGTCACGGAGTCTGAATGGCCACTTCGCCCCCTTTTATCCCCTGTGGGGTGTGGTCCAGTGACTCAGCCTAATCTCTTGCACACCTCCTCTTCTGCTGTGCGCGTCTGTCTCTCCGACGCTGGCGTGGATCCAGCCAAGACGTATCTCCGTCACTGTCCGACTGCGAGGAGATACCTGGCTCCTGGCCAATCTCTTCTCCTTCAGGAGACACCTGAGGCATTGCCAGAGAAGAGGGTCCTGGAGAGGGAGGCCTGGCCAACTCCTCTCCTTCTTGTTCGGAGCCTTCTCCCTCCGATAACACAGGCTCAGGTAACAGAGCCACAACAAGACCGGACCGAAGCCACGCTTCTTTGCATGCACACCTGCCGGGAGGGGATAGACCAGGGGTGAAATCCAGCAGGTTCTGACAAGTCCTGGACAACCGGTAGCAGAAATTTTGAGTAGTTTGGAGAACCGGCAAATACCACCTCTGGCTGGCCCCAGAGTGGGGTGGGAATGGAGATTTTGCAATATTCTTCCCCCAGGACTGGGGAGGGAATGGGGATTTTGCTGTATCCTTCCCCTGGAGTGGGGTGGGAATGGAGATTTTGCAGTATCCTTCCCCTGCCACGCCACCAAGTCACACCTTACAAGCCACGCCCACAGAACCGGTAGTAAAAAAATTTGGATTTCACCACTGGGGTAGGCTGGGACAAAGCGATGCGGGCCGGCCCCTTACATTTTTCAGGACGGCCCCATGGGCCAGATTTGACCACATCGCAGGCCGGATCTGCCCCACGGGCCTTGTGTTTGACACCCTTGGTCTAGATCCATGTTTCTCAACCTCAAAAGATGTGTGGCTTTCAACTCCCAGAATTCCCCAACCAGCCTGTTGACCTCCACTCATCTTCAAGTTGCCGAGAAACACTTTTTAAAGAGAAAGTTAGGGAGTTATGGAAGGGAATCTATGAATGAGCGCTAGTCAGCAGGTTAAATTCTTACCAGCAAAGGAGAATTCCATGAGCTCCTTAATATGGGATGCAGCACTAGGTGGACGATAGACAATTTTGCCATTGTTGATGTCCGTTTGGGTAAAAGCAGCTACCGGGAAGAATGGTTTGTCCCTGTGTTCCACCATGCCTGTTACAATGGAAAGAGAGTTTATTTATTTCTTAGCTAATCTCTGTTCTGACCTAGGCTTCCTTAGAAATTAAACAGCACAAACTTAGTCCCAGCAAACCTCTTTAATTCATACAGAGGAAGGTTATCAACACCTACCTATCTCAGGTGGAACGCTGCCAAAGAGCTAATTTTCAGATGCAAGGCAAGGCCAAACTTGGCACAGAGTCACAAACAGAAGTTTCAAATCTTGAATCGCTTGAACTAATTGCTTCCTGCAAAAACGCACGTCCTGTTTGCTTCTCTTTTATGTCTTATGGGAGGGGCCAATCGTCTCCAAGCCTTACTCCCAAGTCGACCCTGTTTCCTTAATTGTTTCTGTCTCCTGGCAGTTCTGCGCATGCGTGCACTGGGAAAGGCGCACACTGTTCTTCTGCCTCGCTGATGTCAGACTCTGGAGACAGCAAAGAACTAGCAGATGGCCTTGGCTTCCTCTCTGCCTCCGACTCAGAGCTTTCGTCTGAGCCTTCCCCAGACTCCAGGACTGGCCCATGTTCCTCCCCAACTTCCCCACTGTCCGAATCTACTGCCAGCTCTTCTGGCCACTGGTGGGCCACAACTATTTCAATAGACTATAAACAATTTACAATTGTTAGGTAAGTAAATACAGTAATCAAATATTATACATGAATTCTAACAAATGTGCTTTCTGTAAAACTGCAGTTATGGTCTTCCAATGTGCTGCTGATGTGTCCACAACTTCACAGTGGCTTTGTCCAGAATACTTAAAACTACATTTGCTTAATAATTATTGAACCTTCAACCAGCCATTCCATCTCGCTTAACATTTGTTGATAAATGAGGCTGGCTAGTTTCTGATTAACCAGTCAAGATTTCTATGGACTTTATATGAGGCTAATCAAAACTCAAGGCTTGCGGTGCTCATGGTCACCGAAATCTCTATTACGGAGCTTGTAAATATGAGTCTTAGGAACTTGTAAAGTTTGCTTCAAATATGATACGATTAATATGCCCTGCCATTCTTTCCCAATTCAGATTTTAATCCCAGCCATAGCATTCTCTTCCATTCAGCATCTGACATTCAATAGTTCTGCAGAAACCACTTAATCCTCCATTCACCATTCTGAGAAGTGCAAAAAGGAGGTATGTGAATTCAAACTTGTGCTCTATTTCCCAGTTTTGAAGGGTAACCATTCTGCTTAATCCGAGCCTCTCTGATTAAGATGGAGGCAGACATTTAGCAATAGCAATAATACTTACATATCGCTTCATCGTGCTTTACAGCCCTCTCTACGATGTTTATAAAATCAGCATATTGCCTCCAACAAGCTGGATCCTCATTTTACCAGCCTCGGAAGGATGGAAGGCTGAGTCAACCTTGAGCCGGTCAGAATCGAACTGTTGGCAGTGGCAGAGTTAGCCTGCAATGCTGCATTCTAACCACTGCGCCACCTGGGCTCCTAGCAATAGCACTTATGACTTATATACCACTTCATTGTGCTTTACAGCACTCTCTGAGTTGTTTACAGAGGCATCATATTGCTCCCAACAATCTCGGTCCTCATTTTACTGACCTCGGAAGGATGGAAGGCTGAGTCAATCTTGAGCCAGTCAAAATCAAACTGCTGGCAATCGGCAGAGTCAGCCTGCCATACTGCATTCTAACCACTGCGCCACCCCATCTCCTTCGTCACTTCAGCTTTGACCAAGGAAAGTTCAATGATTTCCCAAGAACGTGTTAATGTATAAATACTTACTTTATAAATACTTCCAGTATCCTTCAACTGATCCTCTTGGCTGCCTAGTTGCCAGCCTACTGGTTTCAGTTATAAAAAGAATCACATAGGAAAAAAAATTATATATGAAATGATCTTGCCTTGATTTGGAGGCAAGGGGACAGTCACGTTGTACATGATTTCTTCACTGGGAGTTTGCGAGTTGACGAAGGACAGTTGATGGGGTTGAATAGGTGTCACACGATCTTCTAGTGCCTGAAAGATAGATATTTAGATGAGATAAATATGTACTTATACACCATCTTGACTTTTTTGACTATCTTTGCCCTATAGATGGCGCTGGTCCATTTCAATCGCACTTGTGTTGGAAGCACCGAGGGTCTTACAGCAGGGGTGAAATGCTCCCAGTTCGACTGAACTGGTAGCAATGGCGGCCGGTGGTTCGGAGAACCGGTAGCGATGGCGGAGCAAGGCTCCGACCACCCGCCCGGTCTTCGTTACGTCCTGGTTTTAACCAGGAAGTAACCTGTTTTTTACCCTCTGTGCATGCGCAGAAGGGTTTGCTCATGTGCAGAGGGTCCCCACTTGTGTACGCGGCTTGTGCATTTCTGAACTTGTTGGGAAGGTAAGTAGATTTCACCCCTGCCTTCCAGGTTGAAAGGGTCAGAAGGTGAGATCACTGTTGCCTGGGGGATGCCCAGTAGGGCCCACCTTTCATGTCCCTGGCAGGAGCTGGAGCGAAGGATGGGAGCTCACCCCTCCCTACAGCAGTACTCGGGTCTCGAACGTGAGTTTGCTGCTTGTCAACCCAGCATCCTAACCACGCGAGCTACTATGCTCCTCAGCTGGTCCATTAAATATACAAAGCTTGTATATTCCTTTATATACACGAAGTTTGTATAATTCTCTAATAAAAGCATATAGTGCAGCTCTGTTATCAGTGACCCCCAATAAAGAAACATGCATTCTTGGAGAAATATAATTCTGGACTTACCGTCATGTGAAAAGAAGATCTGGAGGAGGATACAGGTGACGCCAGGTGGGGTGGTAAGATGGCAATGTTGAACAGGTGGGTCTCAAGATGGGTCTGTGGAAAGCCTGCCCCAGAGACCTGCAAATATGACATTACACAAAGGAAACAGAGGCAGTGAGACTTTTATGCATCATGACAGTGCATGTTCCTAGTGCAGTTATGCAGATTATTATGCCACGGCGGCCCAGATCTAAGTACCCCATGGGCCAGATCCACACCCTGGACCTCGAGTTTGATACCGCTGTGTTAGACCAATAAAATTATTACATCTATGACAGGAACTATTTTATTAAAGAGGTGAGATGAAAATTTGATGTTCTGCTGCTCCAAATAAATACAAAGATAACAAGGCAAAAATAATGTTGGCCCTGTCTTTTTTGATATAATTCTTTAAATAATTCGCTTTCTTCTGAAATGTGTGCAATTGATTAAATCAACTCCGCAATATCAGATATCTTAATATGCCGGAGGAGTTGTGACTTCAATTAGGATTAATTTGGAAGTATTTTTAGAACTGAAGCAAAAGGAAAATATTTCCCTTCCCCCCCCTCCTCGAAACAAAGATTTCGTTTTAAAAGCGCTTAAAAAAAGAAAAACCACAGTGAGAAATATAGCTGGGGATGGGGAAACCTTATTGTGTAGATTGTTGGCATAATGATATTATGAATTAGAATTAGATGCAAATAAATTATACAAAACAATAATTATGGGATCCATCTTTATATATATCCAATTCTGAAGCTGTAATCTATAAAAATTTCCCACAGAAATCAAAAATATTAAGAAAAAACGCTGTCTATTTATATGATCCTTTATTGTACATTTGTATACAAAAAGAACAGAACTGAAAAGTAAATAAATAAAATTTCCTTCAAATTACACATTATGTCGAACAAACTTGCTAGAATCATCCCCTGTGTACATTTGACTGAGATTTTAAGGTATTTCTAAAACTCTTTTAATCTAGCACGTAAACTACTAAAACATATACATATTTTCATCTCTATTTTTCCTTCTTGGACATTGCCAAAAATCAGAAAACTAAGGTAAACCTCAGCATTACTGATTCATTACTAATTACTTGACATTATTAATTTATGACTATTACTAATTATGATTGGTTTTATAATATTGTGGTATTGGTTTTTAGAAGATTTATTTCTGATAGCGTATCGGAATTCAAGAATTATCGTGCCTGTGGCGGCCTGAGAGCTCTGCCAACAAAAACGGGCTCCTGAGCTCCGTTTTCAGCTGTGACAGCCTCCTGCAACCCTCTGCCAGTGAAAACAGAGGCAGGCCAGTCCTTCACTGTTTCTAGGGTAGCCCCATGAGCCAAATCTAAGAACCCCGTGGGCCGGCTCCAGCACCTGGCCCTTGAGTTTGAAACCCCTGGTATAAACCACCCATAAACCCTCCTCTGGAGTATGTGGCTACAATAAATGTAATAAATGACCAATAAATAAATAAACACCACCGTTAATGCCTTATCAGAATGCATCCTACAACCCAAATACGTCCCACAGCAGATAAGCGGCTATGCCGATAGAAGAATTGATAGAAGATTTCAGAAGGGCTTCCCCAAAGAACGACAGAGAAATCAATAAATGGCAACACGGAGAAACCATCCTCTTACGCGATGTGAAAGAAATGTAGCACGGAATATTTCCTCCCTCAAAAAAGAAGCAAGAGATCTCAACCCATAGAGTTTCCTAGACCGTTGTCAAGATTCGGTCAAGCGGACCCTTGGGGGAAAGGGAAAGGAAAAGGAAAGTAAATGACAGATCTGTAACTGAGCTTGGGGAAGATCTATTCTGCGAGCGGTCGCTGGAAACGCAGTTCTCAGAATATTAATTTTTAAAAAATCATCCATCTGCATTTTCTCAGCAGTCACTGAGCTGCCTGACAGATAGGTTATTGTTTTGTGATACACACAGCTTCACTCCAACTCCCTACACACACACACATACATACACACCAAGAACACACACAAAAGTTTAACTGCATAATTATTTCCACAGTCGCAATATGGTTCTTCAGAAAAGCCCAAACTTGCAACCTTCTCTTCCATCGTGCTACAAACTGAAAAATGCATACAGGACAACCACAAGTCCAAGATCTTAAGAGTAGCACAGAATTGGGATTCTTTATCTGGGAAACTGAGGAACAAAAATGTCACAAGAATATTGTAAAGTATAAGGCTATATCCCGCTCCTTTTATTAATTGACTGTAGAAATTACAGGTAGTCCTCGATTTACAACAGTTCGTTTAGCGACTGTTCAAAGTTACAACGGCACTGGGGGGAAAAAAGACATAGGATCGGGTTTTTTTACAACCATTTGCAGCATGCCTGCGGTCATGTGTCCAACATTTGGGGGCTTGGTAACTGGCAATGGTTGCAAGATCCCGGGGTCATGTGATCACCTTTTGTAACCTGTCACCGTTGTTAAGCGAATCACTGCAGTTCCCCATTGAAGCCAGATTTACTAAACAGCCATGTTTACTAATTTAACAACTGCAGTGATTCGCTTAACAACGGTGATAATCCTAAAATGGGGCAAAACTCACTTAACAACTGCCTTGCTTAAAAGCAGCATATTTGGGCTCAGTTGCAGTTGTAAATTGAGGATTACCTGTACAGCTGCACATAGCTTTTCTCCAACTCTCTACACAGACACGCATAAACAAAAGTTTATCTTAACATCTAGCTCTTCTATATTAGCTCTTTATCATCTATTCTAATTACCTCAGAAATTACCTTAATTGCCCCCTGGGTGCCAGAATGACAGGGAAAGCAAACATACAACATGCTGGAGGTACAAGCCAAATTAAACTTTCCGCGAAAAGAGGAGGATGTTTCTGGGGAGACAAACCCAATTTTTGCACTGTCATGTTGTGCTGTTTCTGAGGGGCGACTTCTACACGGAAAAGGAATCTCAACAGTTCTGCAAATAACACAGCAACAGAATAACAGAGTTGGAAGGGACCTTGGAGGTCTTCTAGTCCAACCCCCTGCTCAAGAAGGAAACCCTACATCACTTCAGACAAATGGTTGCCCAATCTCTTCTTAAAAACCTCCAGTGATGGAGCGAGCACCCACAACTTCTGGAGGCAAGTCTGAGTAATTGTTCTGCAGTAACTGTCAGGAAAGTTCTCCTTAGTTCTAGGTTGCTTCTCTCCTTCATTCGTTTCCATCTATTGCTTCTTGTCCTGCTTTCAGCTGCTTTGGAAAATAGGTTGACCTATTTCTTCTTTATAGCAGCCCTTCAAATATTGAAATATTGCTGTCATGTCACCCATGGCCCTTTTCATTAAACTAGACCAGGGGTGTCAAACTCAATTTCATTGAGGGCAGGATCAGGGTTGTCTTTGACCTGGGGGCGGCATGGCCAGGGTAGGCGTGGCCAGCTCGACATCACTTAATGTTGGGGACGCCTATGGTGGCCTGAGCGCCCTGCCAGAGAAAACGGGCTCCTGAGCTCCATTTTCGGCTGCGACTGCCTCCTGCAACCCTCTGCCATTGAAAATGGAGCTTGGGAGGGCCGGGAGGGCTCTGTTTCTGCTGGCAGAGGCACCACAGGCCAGTCCTTCACTGTTTCCAGGGTGGCCCTGAGGGTCAGATCCAGGGGTGAAATCCAGCAGGCTCTGACAGGTTCTGAAGAACCAGTAGCGGAAATTTTGAGCAGTTCAGAAAACCAGCAAATACCACCTCTGGCTGGCCCCAGAGTGGGGCGGGAATGGAGATTTTGCAATATCCTTCCCCCCAGGAGTGGGGAGGGAATGGAGATTTTGCAGTATCCTTCCCCCAGGAGCAGGGTGGGAATAGAGAATTTGCCGTATCCTTCCCCTGCCACGTCACCAAGCCACACCCACCAAGCCGCACCAGGCCGACCAAGCCACGCTCATAGAACCAGTAGTAAAAAAAATTGGATTTCACCACTGGTCAGATCTAAGCACCCTAGGAGAGGAAGTAGAAAAGGGAAGGAGAGGAGGAATGAGGAAAGTAGAAAGAAACAGAAGAGGAGAGAGAAGGGAAGAAAAGGAAAGGCTGTATTAAAATAAAGGAAGGAGATGGTAGAAGAGCAGACTTGAACAACTAAATAGCCAATGGAAGTTAAAGAATAAGATGAATGAATAATGATTAATGATGGACAAAAGACTTTACATTTGAATACGTTGATAAAAAATAAAAAAACTTTTTTAAAAAAAGATCTAAGCACCCTGCGGGCCACATCCGGCCCCGGGGCCTTGAGTTTGACACCCCTGAAGTAGACATACCCAATTCCTGGGCTGCTGGGCTGAGCTCCAAACTTCGCAATTTGGTTGCAAACGTTTCATCACCATTCAAGGAGACATCATCAGTGTGCATTGAATTTTAATTTAATTTAATTTAATTTCCAATTTATATACCGCCCTTCTCCCTGAGGACTCAGGGCGGTGTACAGCCAAGATAAAAAACATAGAATACAAATATTAAAACATTTAAAAATATATATAAATTTGGGCCGAAAGTTAAGAATCACAAACTAATTAAAAAATTTAAAAATTTCTTCTAAGCCAACCCGGCTTGCTGGAAAAGATGGGTTTTCAGGGAACGACGGAAGGCATTGAGGTCATGGATTCTCCTTATCTCCGGGGGCAACTGATTCCAGAGGGTGGGAGCCCCCACAGAGAAGGCCCTCCCCCTGGGGGCCACCAGCCTACATTGTTTGGCTGATGGCACCCTGAGGAGGCCCTCTCTGTGGGAGCGCACGGGTCGATGGGAGGTCGTTGGTAGCAGCAGGCGGTCTCGGAGATAGCTAGGCCCTATGCCATGGAGCGCTTTAAAGGTGATAACCAACACCTTGAAGCGCACCCGGAAGACCACCGGGAGCCAGTGCAGCTCGCGCAGGAGTGGTGTTACATGGGAGCGCCATGTTGCTCCCATCACTACCCGCGCTGCTGCATTCTGGACCAGCTGGAGCCTCCGGGTGCTCTTCAAGGGGAGCCCCATGTAGAGAGCGTTGCAGTAGTCAAGGCGAGAGGTGACGAGGGCGTGAGTGACTGTGCACAAGGAATCCCGATCAAGAAAGGCCCGCAACTAGCGAATCAGGCGAACCTGATAAAAGGTCCCCCTGGTAACAGCCGTCAGATGTTCCTCCAAGGACAGCTGCCTATCCAGGAGGACTCCCAGATTGCGAGCCCCTTCAGTGGGGGCCAAAGACTCGCCCCCAATAGTCAGCGATGGAGTCAACTGACTATATCGGGATGCCGGGAGCCACAGCCACTCAGTCTTGGAAGGGTTGAGCTTGAGCCTGTTCCTCCCCATCCAGATCCGCACAGCCTCCAGGCACTGGGACATCACTTCAAGGGCATCGTTGGGGTGGCCTGGGGTGGAGATGTACAGCTGGGTGTCATCAGCGTACTGGTGGTATCTCACCCCAAAGCCACGGATGATCTCGCCCAGCGGCTTCACATAAATGTTGAACAGAAGGGGCGAGAGGACCGATCCCTGCGGCACTCCACAGATGAGAGGCCTCGAGGTCGACCTCTGCCCCCCTGCCAACACAAACTGCGACCGGTCGGAGAGAAAGGAGGAGAACCACCGCAACACAGTGCCTCCCACCCCCAACTCTTCCAGCCGGTGCAGCATGATACCATGGTCGATGGTATCAAAAGCCGCTGAGAGATCTAACAGGACCAGAACAGAGGAATAACCCCTGTCCCGAGCCCTCCAGAGATCATCCACCAACGCGACCAATGCCGTTTCCGTGCTGTGCCCAGACCTGAAACCCGACTGGAACGGATCTAGATAGGATGTTTCCTCCAGGAATTGCGGAAACTGTTGCGCGACCACACTCTCAACAACCTTCGCAATGAAGCGAAGTTTGGAGACAGGACGATAGTTGGCCAATATTGCTGGATCCAGGGACGGCTTCTTGAGGAGAGGCCTCACCACCGCCTCTTTCAGGGCAGCGGGGAAGTACCCAATACCCAATTCCTGCAACCGTTCTTCCTATGTTTTAGCCTCCAATCCCCTCATCATCTTTCTTGCTCTTCTCTGCACTCTTTCTAGAATCTCAACGTCTTTTTAACATCGTGGCGATCAGAACTGGATGCAGTATTCTTGGTGTGGTCTTACTAAGGCATTATAAAATAAGACCAAATTAAAGCACTTGTTACACTTAACGATGATGTAACATACCTGGAAGCGGAATGAGTCACTCTCCGTCTCGGCTCCAGAGTGCCTGTACCAAATGACACCTTCGTTGATGTCCTGTTGGGTGAACGTGGTTGTTGGGGTGGCTCTACCTCCATTGGCCAAAGGCTGCCACTCTAATCCAGAATCATCGGCGGGCATGGGAACCAGAAACACCACTTCACCTAGGAAAGCGCAGAGCAAAAGTCAGGAGGACACTTTGAGGAGGTGAAAGTTAGGAGTTTTCAAAATTTTGATACTTTGATGGACCACTAAAATTATGACTTTGTGATGTGAAGGATCCTAATAGCAATAACAATAGCACTTAGACTTACAGTAGTGGCCAAAATTATGGAAACCTTTTGGGAAAAGTGTATTTTTGATGTTTGATGGCTAATAACACCACTTTTTTTAGAGTTTCAAGATAAACCCATTTCACTGCTGGAATGGCCTGGGAATAGCCCAGACCTTAATTGAAAATCTATGGAGCCGACTAAACAAACTTGTTAGTCAGAAGCGACCCAGCAATAAAACCCAGTTAATAGAAGCCATCATTCAATCTTGGTTTCACATTATAATAGCTGCAGAACTAAAAGATTTGGTTCACTCTATGGGAAGAGGTTGTAAGGCCATAATTCATGCTAATGTTTACCCAACTAAGTATTAACTGACATGGTGATAATTTTTGTATATCTCATTTTTTTCTATGGTGATCATTTTTGTATATCTCGTTTTTTCTACGTGTTTCACTTTTCTTCTTTATATTGTAACTGCTCTTCTAATAGCAAATCCTTCATAAATGCTATTGCATTACATTCTTGATTGAATTATCTTTCCATTGATATATAATTTTTATGGTACTACTCCAAAAAAAAAAAAAAGTGGTGTTATTAGGTAATTTTAGATAATACACTTTTCCCAAAAGATTTCCACAATTTTGGCCACTACTGTATTTACTGCTTTCCAGTGTTCTCCAGCCCTCTCTAAGTGGTTTACAGAGTCAGCCTATTGCCCCAACAATCTGGGTCCTCACTTTACCCACCTCAGAAGGATAGAAGGCTGAGTCAACCTTGAGCCTGGTGAGATTTGAACTGCCAAATTGCAGGCAGCCAGCAGGCAGCAGAAGTAGCCTGCAGTACTGCACCTTAAGCACTGTGCCACCGCGGCTCTAATACAGGTGGTTCTCAACTTACGACCACATTTGGGGCCAGAATTTCCATTGCTAACCAAGGCAGTTGTTAAGTGAGTCTCACCTGATTTTGCTACCATTTTTGCCATGGTTGTTAAGCAAATCACTGCAGTTACTAAATAAATCATACACTTATTAAGTGAATTAGGTTTCCGCATTGTCTGGGAAGGTTGCAAATGGCAATCACGTGACCCAGGGACGTTGCAAAGATTTCTAAATTCAGTCCGGTTGCTAAGCGCCCAAATCAGGATTGTGTGACCGTGAGATGTAGCCGTGGTTGTAATTGCGAGGACGGATTGTCAGTCACTTTTTTCGGTGCCATTGTAATTTTGAATGGTCGTAAGTCGAGGATTACCTGCACAGGTAGTCCTCGCTGTATGACCATAACTGAGCCCAAAATTTCTGTTGCTAAGTGAGACATTTGTTAAGTGAGATTTGCCCCATCTTACAACCTTTCTTGCCACATTTGTTAAGTGAATCACTCCACTTGCCAAGTTAGTAACCCGGCTATTAAGTGAATTTGGTGTCCTCATTGACTTTGCTTGTCAGAAGATCACAAAACGGGATCATCTGACCCCGGGATGCTGCAATCGTCATAAATTTGAGCAAGGATGAAATCCAGCAGGTTCTGACAGATTCTGGAGAACCGGTAGCAGGAATTTTGAGTAGTTCAGAGAACCAGCACATACCACTTCTGGCTGGCCTCAGAGCGGGGTGGGAATGGAGATTTTGCAATATCCTTCCCCCAGGAGTGGGGAGGGAATGGAGATTTTTCAGTATCCTTCACCTAGGAGTGGGGTGGGAATGGAGATTTTGCAATATCCTTCCCCCAGTAGTGGGGAGGGAATGGAGATTTTGCAGTATCCTTCCCCTGCCACGCCCACCAAGCCACACCATGCCCACCGAGCCACGCCCACAGAACCGGTAGTAAAAAAAATTGGATTTCACCACTGAATTTGAGTCAATTTCCCAAGCGTTTGAATTTTGCTCATGTGACCATCAGGGTGCTGCAATGGTCATTAAGTGTGAAAAAATGATCAGCTGTCACTTTTTGCTTTATAAAACCTGAACGTTTTTAAGAGACATTTGGACCGCTCTCCACAGTCATTCGGATCAAAATAGCAGTCATAATGAGCTTCAGTATTCATGTCCCTGCCTCCAGAAGTCCTCTGGGCTAAAGCAGTCATTCCTGCTTTTAATCTGTTTTGATACCGGAGTTACAGATTCTATTACCCTGACAGTCTGGATATGACTGTTTTGTCTCTATGATTTGTGCTCTTCACAAATCAGTTCCCGGAGGGGGCTTAATACCGAACGCCTGAATTATGTAGAATGCATACATCTCAATTAAATAATCTCACTGTTCTGTCCCCAACCCTACGCACACACACCAACAGACGTTCAGGAGTTAAAGACCAAACCAGCCGGCAAAATCCTTTTCCTTATGATAACAGAATTTGGCAACAACCTAGTGGCTGCCTGCCAAGAGTTTATTATTTACAAAGAGGAGAGATAACTTCTCCCCACTTCTGATACATCAAAGGAAAGCAGCTCAATAATTACAGAGTTAATCAAGTCCAGAGATAATCCAGTCTTAAAGCAAAAGTCCAGCAATGCAGAATGGTGTGGAAGCTTTCAGCTTTGTTCGTCACAAGGTTTGACTGGCCACCATGCTCCCTTTTATATCCTGTGGGGTGTGGTCCAGTGACTCAGCCTAATCTTGGGCACGCCCTTTCTTCTGTTGCGCGTGCTTATCTCTGCGATGCTGGCGTGGATTCAGCCAAGACTCATTACCCTCATCACGGTCCATCTGCGGCTGCGTGGACGTGCTTGGCCCTGGCCCTATCTCTTGCCCTTCAGCGGACACCGAAGGCATTGCCAGAGAGGAGGGTCCTGGAGAGGGAGACCTTGCCAACTCCCCCCTTCGCTCTCGGAGTCCTCTCCTGACGATGACACAGGCTCTGGTAACGGAGCCACAACACTCACACACCAAAGTTTTCTGGCAGATAACTGATAACTCTTCTTCCTCTTTATGTTTCTCTCCAACTCTCATTCATGCAGCAGCCACTAAACTGCGCTTTGAGAGTATCAAGAAACATCGAGTCTGAGCAATAAATATTGAGGGTTGGTTCCAGGGAATTACGAACCCCAACAGCAGAACCTCAAGCTATAGTCAAGGCATCTTGGAAACTGATGAAGGAGCTTCAATTATTGATTCAATTAAAGGGTGGACCCTTTAAGAGCTGCATGCAATGAAATTTCATTTTAATGTACAGGTATGCCGATTAGTGTACATCAGGGGTGAAATCCACTTACTTTTGTTACTGGTTCGCAAATGTGAGCGCACGCACCTCCTCCACGCATGCGCAGACCCTTCTGCACATGTGCTGAGGGTCAGAAACGGGACGTGATGACATCTGGGCAGGTAGGCGGAGCCTCCCGCCACCGCTGCTACCAGTTTGCCCGAGCCAGATAGAACTGGCTGCATTTCACCACTGGTGTACATTCAAAGTGACAATAAACTTATCATTCTGTTCTGTTCTGTTCTCTTGTTCTGTTGTATTCTTCTTCATCATCATCATCATCATCATATTATTATTATTATTATTATTATTATTATTATTATTATTACTATTATTATTATTTACATTCATTAAGTCCAATTTCTTGGACTTGTTTGAACCTCTTTTTCCCACAATGTATAACTAAAAGGCTAATTGTCCTGATTCCAGATAAGTCTAGTATTGCAATAGATGTAGTCCTTACAACCATTCATTAAATGACCATTCAAAGTTCTCCAATGGTTATTCTCTTATGCAAAGGACTGAGTGGCATACAATTTTAGAGTGACAGTTCAAGGTAATTCATTTATTTAATGATCTATCTCTTCATTTTTTTTAACCTATTGAGGATATATGTGTGTATGTATGTATATGTATCACCAGACCTTCCAAAAGTATAATATAGAAGCATAGTTCTCTTCCACTTGATGGCATTCTCAGAACAGTCATGGGAAATGCCTGTTCTAAGAATGGGTTTCACCCAAGGTGGGAGAATTTCACCCAAGATGGGTGAAATTTAGTGACTAGTTCATATTTACCTACTGAGCATTTGCTATATAATGCTAGATTTCATGAAGATAACAGGCAAAGTTGCTGGAATTGGGTATGTCTAGTTTGATGAAAAGAAGGACTAGGGGAGACATGATAGCAGTGTTCCAATATCTCAAGGGCTGCCACAAAGAAGAGGGAGCCCTTTTCCAGGTTTTTTTTCCAGCCTGTTTCCGTGGCTTTTTTTGGCCCATTTGAGGAGCTTTTTGAAGCCCATTTTTTGGCTTTTTTTGGCCTGGTTTTTTGGCTTTTTTCAGACCATTTTCGAGGCTTTTGGGGGCCATTTTTGAGGCTTTGGGGGGGGCTGTTTTTTAGGCTTTTTGGCCTTTTTAAAGACTTTTTTGGCCCATTTTCGAGGTTTTTTTCGGCCTGAAAAAAGCCTAAAAAATGACCCGGAAAAAGCCTCAAAATGGGCCAAAAAAGCCCCCAAAACGGGCCAAGAAAAGCCTTAAAAGTGAGCCAAAAAAGGTCTGAAAAAGGCCGAAAGAAGGCCCAAAAACAGGACATGCGGAGGACAAAAAATGGCTGGCAGGTGGGCAGGGCTTTAGCAATATTCGGTCTATAAGACACACAGACATTTTTGCCCCCTTTTGGGAGACAAAAAAGTGTGTCTTATAGTCTGAAAAATAATCAAGGAGAGAAGCAACCTAGAACTAAGGAGAAATTCCCTGACAATTAGAACAATTCATCAGTTGAACGACTTTCCTCCAACACTGAAAGTTTTCAAGAAGAGATTGGACTACCATTTGTCTGAAATAGTATAGTTTTTCCTGCCTGAGCAGGAGTTGGACTAAAAGACCTCCAAGGTCCCTTCCAACTCTCTTATTCATTGATTCAATGAATCAACACTGATCATAAATAATAACCCAATCATAAATAATAACCCAAGCAAGCTCACTATCGGGCCTGGCTATTAAAAAGAACTTGCTGAGGGATGCCTGACATAGCAATTTAGAGTTGTCCTATCTCTTGTTTGTGTTTCTGGAACGTGTGAAAAAAGTAACTAGGGACAAGAAGTTATTTTTTCCACAGAAATTCTTGTAGAAAATATGAAACAGACGTAAGGAACTTCTCCTCTGCCCAGGCCACACAGCTGATGCTGTAGTTGTCAGAGTTTCAAATAATACACCCATAGCAAACAGAACAGGTCTTCCGGGTGCGCTTCAAGGTTTTGGTTATCACCTTTAGAGCGCTCCATGGCATCGGACTGGGGTATTTACGAGACTGCCTTCTGCTACCAATAGCCTCTCACTGACCAGTACGCTCCCATAGAGAGGGGCTTCTCAGGGTGCCGTCGGACCCCAGGGGGAAGAGCCTTCTCTGTGGGGGCACCTACCATCTGGAACGAGCTCCCCCCGGAGATACGGAGGATCCCGGATCTGTGCATGTTTCGTCGTGCTCTCAAAACATTTTTATTTCAGCAGGCTGGCCTGGCCTAACTCTCCCTTTTAAATTTTAAATTGTTTAATTTGTTTTACAAATTGGGTGTTTTAAATTTGTTTTCGGCCAAAATATTTAATAATTTTAATGGACTTTTAATGTTTGTATTATCTGTATTTTATCTTGGCTGTTCACCGCCCTGAGTCCTCCGGGAGTAGGGCGGTATAGAAATTCGATAAATAAATAAATAAATAAATAAATAAAATAATAAATAAATAAATAAATAAACAAACAAACAAACAAACAAACAAACAAACAAACAAACTCAGAGGCAAGCAGTTTCCTCAAAGAACAGTTTTATTGGATGTACCATATTGGCACAGACTGGTGAAAACTGACTCTAAAGCTTCCCGTGGTTTTCACCTAATTAAAAGTAAAGTTTTTTTCCCAAACAAGTTTGGGAGAAGTTTTTCCCTTTCCCAAACAATCAGTCACATGGTCCAATCAAAGTGCTTTCCGGTTGCTTGGAAACTTTCAGCCACCTGTGGGAATGTCCTTGGTTCTCAGGAGAAACTATTTTGTTTTGGCTACAAAACCCCAGCTATCTCTATTCCCCCCTCCCTATCCCTCAGCACCACTGTGGCAGCTCTGAAGCCTCCAAGATGGCCTCAGTCAGGCCAGCTTCAGAGTTGACAGTCATAGTATCTGTACTTAAATCACAATCCCCCTTTACACACTGCAGCAACCATACAGCTCAGCTTTTCACAGTCTTCCTAGCTTTTTTGTAAGCCTAGAATGGATCTCCTGGGAATGGCCCAGTCATTCAGTCTTCATTCTCTTCCTTGACTGAGGCTGTTAAAACAGTCTGGGGCCTGATCTTAGCATTAAGTGGGATCCTGGATGCAATTGTTTCCCTTCTGGCAATGCTTTATGAGAATCTGCCGGTGCTATTTCCAATGATCTGTCCAACTTCTGTGCTTTAAAGCTGATTTGAGACTGACGATCTGTAAGCTGCTTTGAAGCAATCTTTGGTTTATGTGGATCATTCCAGCATCTGCCTTACAGAAGAGCAAGAGGCAATTCTTTCTCTCTATGGGAAGGATTCCGGTGCACAGAGAACTACAGCCACCCATGCATTTATTTTTAAAATTACCTATTAACATCAGACCAACAATCAGTGGTGGGTTTCAAAAATTTTTACTACCAATTCTGTGGGTGTGGCTTGGTGGGTGTGGCAGGGGAAGGATACTGTAAAATCTCCATTCCCTCCCCAATCCAGGGGAAGGTTACTGCAAAATCCCCATTTCCTCCTGATCAGCTGGGACTTGGGAGGCAGAGAATAGATGGGGGCGGGGCCAGTCAGAATTTTTGCTACCGGTTCTCCGAACTACTCAAAATTTCCGCTACCGGTTCTCCAGAACTGGTCAGAACCTGCTGAAACCCACCTCCACCAACAATCAAGAAGTAAACAATACCCCAATCAAGGAACTGTCAAACAAGCTAACAGTAAACAGTCCAATCAAAGAACCATACCAATAGGGCAAGCCTCTAGAACAGGGGTGTCAAACTCGCGGCCCGTGGGCCAGATGCGTCAGGTACTGGCTCCGCCCCTGCCCAGTTTAGCGAAAGGAGGAAAAGTCCTGATACGTCACATGACCTCGCCATGACGACGCAACTTTGACACTCCTGCTCTAGTACAAGGGTGTCAAACTCAAGGTCCAGGGGACAGATCCGGCCCATGGGGGCTGTGGGGCTGCCCTAGAAACAGCGAAGGACCAGCCCACAGTGCCTTTGCCAGTAAAAATGGAGCTTGGGAGGGCCGCCCGCAGCTCTCCTGAGCTCCATTTTCGCTGGCAGAGGGTTGCAGGAGGCCGTCACAGCCAAAAACGGAGCTCAGGAGCCCGTTTTCACTGGCAGAATGCTCGGGCCATCATAGGCACCCCTGACAGGAGTGATGTCGAGCTGGCCACGCCCACCCTGGCCCCCAGAAGTCAAACACAACCCTGATGTAGCCCTTAATGAAATTGAATTTGACACCCCTGCTCTAGAATATAAATAGAGAACAAAACCCACTCCGTACTACCACTGATGACGTTACCTAGTTTGGTAATGAAATGCCTGCAAGAAAACAACCAAGCTCAGAGAGCACCAAGGATGCCTCAGAATACTATTTCATGAGTGTGCATGCTCTGAGGCGGGCTTAAAAAATTGTACCGTGCATTGTAGGGCATTTCCAGAGTTGCAAAAATGAGCAGGATATCCTCATGTTTCCCTCCTCTTTATTTATGTTTTATTCTACTTTATTTTTTAAATTTTTTTTAATGGGGTTTAGTCATAACAAAATTTTCCTCAAATAAACTGCAGCTCTTTTTGTCATCAGTAGGGGGAGCAAGAGCACTAAAGTAGTGTTATAATTAGTGTTATAGCTCCCTCTATATGGTTTGGTCCTGCAATCCAACAAGACAGACAGACAGACTTCAGAGGATAATTAGAACTGCAGAAAAAACAATGGCTACCAACCTGCCTTCCATTGAGGACCTGTATACTGCACGAGTCAAAAAGAGGGCTGTGAACATATTTACAGACCCCTCGCATCCTGGACATAAACTGTGTCAACTCCTACCCTCAAGACGACGCTATAGAGCACTGCACACCAGAACAACTAGACACAAGAACAGTTTTTTTCCCGAACGCCATCACTCTGCTAAAAAAATAATTCCCTCAACACTGTCCAACTATTCACTAAGTCTGCACAACTATTAATCTTCTCATCGTTCCCACCACCCATCTCCTTCCACTTATGACTGTATGACTGTAACTTCGTTGCTTGGATCCTTACGATTTATATTGATATTGTTTCCTGATTGCTTATTTGTACCCTATGACTATCATTAAGTGTTGTACCTTATGATTCTTGATGAACGTATCTTTTCTTTTATGTACACTGAGAGCTTATGCACCAAGACAAATTCCTTGTGTGTCCAATCACACTTGGCCAATAAAAAATTCTATTCTATTCTATTCTATTCTATTCTATTCTATTCTATTCTATTCTCTACTGATAAAGAAAAGCACCGCTTTTAAAAAAAAAAAAAAACAAGAAAAGGTTAAGAAATAAGTCACCAGACCAAGAAGTTGAGAACTTAAGACATTTTTTTGTTCCTTTAGCTCACCTTCCTAAACAAGCAAGCAAACAAACAAGGTCCAGAAATCTCTCGCCCATCTAAAAGATTCTAGGGCGTACAGAAAAGGAAGTTAAGCGCCATAATCTGTAGTTTTTCATACCCTTGCTTTACTGAGTTTGTGTAGGTCCAAAGATATTCTCATTAATAAAAATCATCGAGGAGGGTTACGCTTTGCTTTCTTTCATGCGAACTTCAATTTTTCTTTAATTGGATTCCTTTAATTAAAGGACTCTTTTAGATAAAATAAGCTAGCAGCCAAAGAGGTATCCATTGACAACCGTCGGCCTAGTCTTAGCATCTAAAAAAAGCCAAATTAAACAACCCTAGGAGATGTCACAATTCTAGGATTCCCTCCAGGTACATGTTTGATTCCTTTAAATGAGGTTAATTTTGGTTCTCCCATAGAGACTTTCGGTCTCTAACTGCTGGGGATTATGAAGGTTGTGTGGCCACTATATAAACAATACTGGTTCGGAAAGGTTACCCTGTTCAGTCGTAACGTTTCCAGACTGATCTTGGGGAAATCTTACTTTACAAAATTCTTAAAAAGACTATGATGTCCATATATGTATATATATGAATGGGTGTGTAGCAGAGTGGGTTGCCCTCGGTTCGGACTGGTTCGCAAGAACCGGTAGTAAAACCAGTGGGAGGCCCCACCCACCGGCCTGGATGTCGTCATCAGTGATCTGTGCATGCGTAGAAGCAAGGCGTATGCGCGAGCAAAGCGAGCGATCCCGTTGTAAACCGGTAATAAAGGTAAGTAGAATCCACTCCGGGTGTATAGGTATTAATTAGTAACACAGCTGTCAATTGAATCTGGTTTCTCCTTTGACATGACATGAGATGAGATATAAGATGAGATATGAGATATATTTGAGATGAGATGAGATGAGATGAGATCAGATATGAGATGAGATGAGATGAGATGAGATGAGATAAGATGAGGTAAAGTAAGGTATGTTCTAGTCGGGAGAATGAAGTAGGAACTGAGGCGAGACGGCGTTAAAAGGAAACCCTTTTATTGGGAACAATAGCTAACAGGCAACTAGAACAAACTAGAATGGCAACACAACAACTTTCAGTCACGGCTGCTATTTATATAGCAGCTGTCAAAAGGAGCAGCCAATAGCGCCTGCTTATTTCTCCCGCCGGCTGAGCTGTCAAGTCTCAGCCAATGGGAGGCACTTCCATGTTGCCGGCTAGTGACACTCTGCAACAAGGTAAGATAGCCTTTATTGTCATGTTTTACTGTGAGCACACTGGCACAGATTAAAAATGAAATTCCGTTTCCTGCTCTCAAAAAGAAAATATATATCTACTCATACACAAAGATAACAGACATACAGTATACACATGCTATATATATATATATATGTAGGTCTTTGGTTATTCGGGTCTTCTCCCACGTAAAATTGGAAGTGTCTTGGCGACGTTTCGACCAAGTCTCATTCGTCATCTTCAGGCTGGTGTTCTCGGCTTCGTGCTTCCTGGAAGCACGAAGCCGAGAACACCAGCCTGAAGATGACGAATGAGACTTGGTCGAAATGTCGCCAAGACACTTCCAATTTTACGTGGGAGAAGACCCGAATAACCAAAGACCTACATACAAACACCCGCGAAAACCTGAGAAAACATATATATATATATATGTTTTTTTCTTCTAGCCAGGTTTTCCCTATATATATACACATACATACATACATATACATATACATATATATATACATACATAGATACATACATACATACATATATACACACACACACACACACACACACACACACATACACAGTACACATGCTATATACATGTACTTGCATCTTCTGCCAACCTAGCAGTTCGAAAGCATGTAAAAAATGGAAGTAGAAAAATAGGGATTTGTTGGGAAGGTAACAGCGTTCCGTGTGCCTTTGGCGTTTAGTCATGCCGGCCACAAGACCGTGGAGACGTCTTCGGACAGCGCTGGCTTTTCGGCTTTGAAACGGAGATGAGCATACATACATACGTGTATTTGTGTGTGTACATACATACATACATACGTGTGTGTGTACATACATACACATACATACATACATACATACATATGCTCCCTCCCATATTGGGTGCTTTGACAGAAAAACACTTAATCTCTCCCCTGGCTCAGCTGATAAAAGGAGGAGAACTTGTGTCTCAAAGGTTAATACAACTGCCTAATATGCAGGCAGCCCAAGTTCAAATCCGAGTAAGGAAATGGCTAGCTGATGAGAGCTAAATAGCTTGAAATAGATCTATACTAGTCTCCCTTTATTTCTTTATCAGCAAATATAAATTTGATACACACACACATATGCTTATGAACGCCCCTTACAGACCTCTTAGGAATGGGGTGAGGTCAACAGTAGACAGTCTAAGGTTAAAGTTTTGAGGGTTTGGGGAAGAAACCACAGAGTCAGGTAGTGCATTTCAGGCATTGACCACTCTGTTGCTGAAGTCATATTTTCTGCAGTCGAGTTTGGAACAGTTTACCTTGAGTTTGTATCTATTATTTGCTCGTGTATTGTTGTGGTTGAAGCTGAAGTAGTCATTGACAGGAAGGACATTGTGGCAGACAATTTTATGAGCTACGCTTAGGTCAGACCAAATTCTGGGAGTTAAAAGTCCCCAGATCTCAAAGTTGCCAAGATTGAGAAATGACTGCTATAGGTCATTAAAATCAGAATTCACTCAGAAAATATTTGGAGTATGAAGTATCACCAAACCTTTTATTGATTCTGTGATAATTTTTTTTGATGCGTTAACTGGTGACGGCTCATCTTGATTTTGTTTGATTTGCGTATTAAGGAATGTTTTATTGTGCTGCTTTGCACCGTGAGTTTGATTTTTATTTATTACATCCACAGACTCTTTATTGGATGGTTTACAGAGGTATCAAAAAATGCTAAAAGTCTCCTCTATTGCAGTGGCTATAAATAGGGCCAATTAATAAAGAAGTTGGGGCATTTTACTTTAGCACCCAACATCTACCACTCTCAACTCAAATGAGGTAGGCAAAGATACAAAAAAGAAAAAACTATTGATGGACTTAATTATCCTTGTCTAAAGACTTCGAAATATCTTCTGGGTATTGAGCGAGCCTGAAAATGAGAGAAATGGATACGGAAGATTACCCAGAAACATTTCGGCCTTCTGTGCTTCCCTAATGTTGATTTAATTTTAGGTCTAGAGAGACCGTATTATACAAATATCAATTTCTGGTAATTTCTAAGATGAGGGGAGTGAGGTGACTTATTTTCTCCCATCCTGAAGGAATAATTTCTGGTTTTTGTCATCAGTTTGGTGCTGAATAGATCTTTGAGAAGATACCACCAGAGAAATTATACCTTCAGAAAGAAGAAAAGGTACAAGTAATCCCTGCAGATTTTACTATACGGGGTAGTACTCATCTCCGTTTCAAGGCCATTAAGCTGTCCAAAGACATTTCTGTGGTCATGTGGCCAGCATGATGTAATGGAGGGCTTCTACCGTTCCATCCTGAAGTGGTACCTATTTATCGACTTGCATTTGCAGGCTTTCAAACTGCTAGGTTGGCAGGAGCTGAGGCGAGGAAAGGAGCTCACCCCATCACACGGAGCTCGGGTCTCTAACCCGAGCTTCTGACTTTAAGCCCAATATCTTAACCACTGAGCCACCAAGCCCCCGCTGCAAGTAATGAGAACTCTCTGAAAATAAAATACAGGTATTCCTTTACTAATAATCATTCGATAAGTTACAGTGGCACTGAAAAAAAATGACTTACAACCAGTCTTTCCACTTACAACCGCTGCAACCTCCTCAAAGTCACATGATCAAAATTTGGGTGCTTGGCAACCAGCAGGTATTTACGACAATCACAGCACCCTGGGTGTCATGTGATCATCGTTTGGGACCTTCCCAGCGAGTTTCAAACAAGCAAAATCAACGGGGAAAGCCAGATTCGCTGAACAACTTAATGATTCACTTTACAACTGCAGTGATCTGCAGTAAAAAAAAAATAGGTTGTGAAATGAGGCACAGCTCACTTATCTTGTTTCGGCATGGAAATTTCTGGTTCCAACTATGGTCTTAAGTCAAGGATAACCTGCGTCTTGTCATCTACATCAGGGGTGTCAAACTCAAGGCCCAGTGGCTGGATCCGGCCCACGGGGTGCTTAGATCTGGCCCACAGGGCTACCCTGGAAACAGCGAAGGACCGGCCCGCAGCTCGGGACCCCATTTTCGCTGGTAGGGCGCTCGGGCTACCAAAGGTGCCCCTGACACGAGTGACGTCAAACTGCCCATACCCACCCCAGCCACACCCATCCTAGCCTCCCCGAGGCCAAACACAATCTTGATGCGGCCCTCAATGAAATCGAGTTTGACACCCCTGGTCTGCATTAATCTTTCTAACGCAAATTAATGAGCTGAGCGACCGCCGTCATCACCCCCTCTTGACAATACAAAGGATGTTTTCAATAACACTCTTTTTAAAGCACCCTTCTCTGCACACTCTGCATTCAAAAAGTATTTTATCCGCTACAAACAAATATACATCAAACACCGAAGTGCTTAGCCTGTATGGAATACCATTACATCTAATGCTTGTTTTTCTAGGCCGTTTCCTTGGAACTGCAAATTCTGGTCACGTAAAGTTCGTTTGTTTTTCTTAAATCTGGAAGAGTTCTTTGCGACTTAAATGAAAAACGTGCAGAAGAAATGTTCTTTTCCAAGGCACATAGCGATACAAGGGCACACATATGTTTCTATATAGGGAGGGACTTTCTATCATTATAATTATAGGCAATATAGTCTTTCTAGATTACCTTTCTATAAACTGCTATGGACTCTCATCAGCTCACAGAATGGTGACCTATTCTCAAATCCATCTTGAGGCCGTCATTAGGCTGGGCTTGTGAAAAGCTTTCAAAATCCTCTACCAAATTTTAAGGAAATTTGGATTGGACGATTTCTCTGATTCTATGAAACCTTCCCCCAGAGATTCATGTAATTTCAACCCTAATGACGTTCAGAAAAATCTTGGGAAACTTGTTGGTTCTGCCAGTGCTTGGGACAGGATGGTTGCAGGGTTCCCATTGTTTTGGTTTTTTTTAATTGTTAATATGCTGTCTTCTACCAGTTGTCCGTCTATTCTTTCTTTCAGCTATAAATTGTTCAAACGAGACAATTATTAAGGAGCTGGGCAACCTTGAAACTGAATTAAATAAATACATGTAAATCAGCGGTGGGTTTCTAATATTCTTACCACCAGTTTGCCACGTGCACGCTCGCTGCATGCGCCTTCCACGCATGTGCCCGCCTTCCGCGCATGCGCTTTGCTCGCTTGCGCGCCTTCTGCATATTCACCCATCCTAGAAAACGTGCTGAAATAGGATGAAATAGAGCCAAGGCGGGTGGGCGCCCCCCCGCAATCTCCGCTACCAGTTCGCACGAACTGGCACGAACCGGCTGAATACCGCCTCTGATGTAATTTCCTTCTTCAAGCTCAATAAAAACAGGAAGAGCAATGGGAGGATTTTTCTGCTCAATCACAGCATCAAAAGGCAAATCTTGAACTGGCCATGGAAAACTTTGCCGTATGGCCTTAGGCAAACTGTGTCCATAACTTCTTTCTGAACCCATGAACTCCAAATTCCATCATTCCTTTCCAAAAATTATACGATTGAAACACTGCAATTGGTGAGATTTTGACATGTTACACAAGGTCTCAAGATGATGCCACCAGAATTGAGTTTGAACAACCTGGTGAGATTTTAGAATCTGGGAGTGGGGGATCTGTAAATTAGACTGACAGCGTCTGATCACATAAGAGGCAATAAGATGGAAAAGTTTTGGCTTATAGCAGGGGTGTCAAACTCAAGGCCCGTGGGCCGAATCCGGCCTGTGAGGTGCTTAGATCTGGCCTGCGGGACCTCCCTGGGTCCGTTTTCACTGGCAGAGGGCTAGCAAAACAAACTAAAAACAAAACAAAAGGAGAAATGTTTCCCCTTTTGCATATGAGCATGCAAGAAGAGACAGGAAAGGAGAAAGGGAAAGAGAGAAGATAAAGAAAAAGAAGGGAAGATTGGAATAGAGCAAGGAAGGAAAAATAAGGAAAGAGGGAAAGGAAGAAGAAAGAAGAATGAAGAGAGAAGGGAAGGGGAGGGAGGGAGGGAAGGAGGAAGGAAGGAAGGAAGGAAGGATATAATGAGAGTGAGGGAGGGTCTGAGGGAAGTCCTCCCTTAGCACTTGGCCACCACAGGTGCCCCCAACACAAGTGACATTGAAGTGGCCATGCCCACCCCAGCCACATCCACCACGGCCCCCTGAGGTCAAACACAACCCTGATGTGGCCCTCAATGAAATCGAGTTTGACACCCCTGGCATATAGCATCTTTCTCTTATGCAAAGGATTGAGTGGCATACAATTTTAGAGGGATGGTTCAATGTAACTCATTAATTATCTATCTCTTTTTTTTTAACCTATTAAGGGTATATGTATATATCCAGAGGTGGGATTCACTCACCTTCCCTAACGGTTCGCAAATGTGACCATGCGCCTTCCACACATGCTCTTTGCTCGTGCGCGCGCCTTCCACACATGCGCATGGCCTCCAAAAAGGTGGCTAAATAGGACGGCATTACTTCCCCTTGAATGGGCGCGACCTATCGCAGTCGGCGCTACCGGTTCGCCTGAACTGGACAAAACCAGCTGAATTTCACCACTTTATATATTGCAAACCTTCAGTTTATTATTATTTATTGGCATCCTTCAGTCTCAAGAGACTATAATGTCGTGCTCTGGAAAGAGGTCCTAAAACAGCAGCTGGTGTGACTAAAAAGGCCAATTCGAGAGTGGCAATCCCTTCCACACTGAGGGCTGATACATTCTGTCCCCTGCCCAGCCCCCGGATTTCACTGGTTCCGGGATTGCCTCTTTTCCTCGGCCTGCCGAACAAGTGTCTCTTCGAATTGGAGAAGGCCATGCTGCGTCTTTAGCCTCCAAGCTGAACGAACGGAGGTCAAGGTTTCCCAGTTGTTAATGTCCATTCCCAGGGCCTTTAGGTTCCTCTTGCAGATATCTTTATATTGTAGCTGTGGTCTTCCTCTGAGGCGCTTTCCCTGCACTAATTCTCCATACAGGAGAATTCTTCAAACCTTCAAAGGGTTTAATATAGGAGCAAAGTTCTCTTCTTCCTCGTGGGTTTGTTTTTTTTTTTAACGAGCATGGGACAGTTGCAGTGTCCTGGGGTCATGTGATCACCTTTTGAGATCTTCTGACGAGCAAAGTCAAAGGGGAAGCCAGACTCACTTAACAACTCAAGAGGTTCCATGCAGTGTGGGATTCAAATTTTTTTTACTACTGGTTCTGTGGGCGTGACATGGCTTGGTGGGCGTGGCAGGGGAAGGATACTGTAAAATCTCCATTCCCTCCCGACTCCAGGGGAAGGTTACTGCAAAATCCCCATTTCTTCCCGATCAGCTGGGACTCGGGAGGCAGAGAATAGATGGGGGCGGGGCCAGTCAGAGGCGGTATTTACCGGTTCTCCGAACTACTCAAAATTTCCGCTACCGGTTCTCCAGAACTGGTCAGAACCTGCTGAATACAACCTCTGGTTCCATACCTCCCAACTTACCATACTGCGGCTTGTCCCTGATTGTATAGATGATCGCAGAATCACTAGCCCCGAACATCTCGGCTTGCAGATTTCTTTTGGTGATTTGCAACATGCCTCCCTCGGGGACCCAGACGGTAGAGCTGATAACCAGGCGGGGAATGCCGTTGCTCTGCAAAGATCGAAAATGCATAAAGTTAAATTGAAGCGATGAATGGGAGGCGAGGTTGGAAGATAAGAATAGCCCGAGTCTTTTGAGTATTTGTGGAACAGATCTTAAGGTGACATCTTGAAACAAGGCACAGGCTGAATTTCCAAAGGGATGGCAATTTATACCATCGCCCAGGGACCAATTGAATGCTCTAACGGTGGCATTGGTTTCTACAAACTTGTCAGGCGCAAGAAATCAGAAGGCAGGATAGAGTTCACAAGCACTATAATTTTATTTTACGTTACGCTCTGTGAGAACTCTCCCTCCCGCCCCCCCGCCCACCTCCAAGAATGAAATATTTTGGGGAATATTAAAAGAGACAGAATCTTATATTTCCCCACAGGAGAACAAAGGCAGAAAGCAGCCCCAACAGCCTCCAGCAGATGCCTGAAGTCTTTAGACACGGATATTTTGTGCCCATTAAGAAATCCGGGGCCAGTTATCTTCATGAACAAAACAACTTCATCTCCAGATGATGGGATTAAGAAGGACAAGACATGGCCTTTAGGACATAATACAACCATGATGGCGAACCTATGCCACGCATGGTGTGTGTGTGTTTGCGCGCGCATTGCATTATGGGTAAGCTCATGCGCACACTTTCGGCACTCGGTGATGAAACGGTTAGCCATCACTGTAATAGGATTAACCCACCACCAATCAAATAATAAAAGCACACAAAGCAAACCTCAAAATTACAAAATACTGTAAAGCAGGGGTGTCAAACTCGATTTCATTGAGGGCCGCATAAGAGTTGTGTTTCGGGAGCACTTGTGTCAGGGGCACCTGTGGTGGCCCGAGCACTCTGCCAGTGAAAACGGTGCTCCATTTTCACTGGCAGAGGCACCATGGGCTGGTCTTTTGCTGTTTCCAGGGCAGCGCCATAAGCCAGATCTAAGCACCCTGAGTGTCAGATCAGGCCCCTAGGCCTTGAGTTTAGACACCCCTGCTGTAAACTGTATAAAAATCCTTGCACTCATCAAGCTAATTTGTCAGCTGTCCCAGAACTGCATGCTTTTGTTGGTTCTGCTCATCAATAAACCTTCTTTCCAATCAGCCTCCCATTTTATTTCCAGCGTCTTTCTCTCAGTTTGGAACTGGACCTGATTTTTGTTACTACAACCCATTCCCCACGGAATGGGACTGTCAGGTTTCGATGTCGTCTCAAATAAAATAAATTGCATTTTCAAACAAATAGTCTTTGATGAAATCTTTCATTTATTAAGCACGACAATCTGTCCCCGATCGTAGCGTAGCCAACACTCACTTCCTGACCCCAAACCTTCCCTTTCCGTTCCCCAATTCTCTGTGTCTCATTGGCCATCTTCCAAATCACTCTCCCTATATCTACTATTTCAGCTCCCAGGAATGTCCTCCCTCCCATCTCATCTCCTAGGGGATAATATCTTCAGGGAAAATAAGTAGGTGAGAAGTCAAGCGTCCTCTTGCCAGCTGCCCCCTCTTCTCCTTCTTATGTCAGCACTAGAGTAAATGCAGGTTGAAGTGCTGACAGGGATAACTTGCCACAGCCAACATGCTGCGGCCAACTCACCACAGCCAACTCGCCACAGGACAATTCGCCACGCCCAACTTGCCATGGGACAACTTGCTGCAGGGCTATTTAACAATTCAATTTAATTATTTTTTAAAAAAATTAAAAAAATATTTTAATTTTTGCAATTCACATTTCATTCTGTCCCTCTTTTTGCATCCTTTCTTTCCACTATTTCTTTGATATTAGTATAAATCTTGAATTGCAATGAGTTGTCCTCCGGCAAGTTGGTTTGGAGAGTTGCCCCGCAATGAATTGGCTGTGGCATGTTGGCCATGGAGAGTTGACTGTGGCAAATTGTCATAGATCCCATTCCCAAAGCACCATTATTCTTCAAAGATCAAACTCAAATGGATGCAGGAGGAGATGCCTACCTTCTCTGTCACCTTCTATTGCTGGTCAGCTCTTGATCTTCTGAGGATCCAATTCAAGTAATAAAAAGGCCACTTTGGGTCTCTTAGAGTCCATAAAAATGAAAATATCCCAAAGATGCTTTTTCAAAAGACAACTGGACTTTCTTTTCTTTTTTTCTATTTTTTTTTTTTTTTTTGCTTGAAGACTTCTCATCCAGAAGCTTCTTCAGTTCTCCAGAAGGGAAAAACAAAAAAAGTCCAGTTGCCTTTTGAAAAAGCACCTTTGGGACAACCATGACCTGGATGACTGAGACTCTCCAGATGCTTTGAAAATATCTATATTCCATCATTTTGTTGTTAAAGATGGAGAGCTAGTGGTTCAGAGTTTAACTCTGTACTTTTGTGACTTATTCAATCAAATTAAGCAAACTGGCTTAGCTGTGGACTCAGTTAAGTTGTCCACAAGATTTTCCAACAGCTCATTGTGAAAGGTAACCAGAGCAAAGAGGCTATTTTAAGTTACAACTCAGTGGAAATCTGCAAAAAACACGGATGCAGATTAAATCCATTAAACCCCTGTCCTTGATCATTATTATTATAATTAATTTTGCTGTGCTTCTAATTGCTAAGGAATCCTAACGAGCTCATCGGGAACATTTCTGGATGCTCTTTAAGGCTTGGGATGGTAGGTCAATGAGCTCATTAAAGTAGATTGTTTTACTCAGTAGAAAATAGGGAATCTATTCAGAAATCCATCGTGCTTAAAAGCAACCTTGTACAATAGAGTTACCTTATTGTATTAAGGGAGAAATCAGAGAGTTGAAATATTTTGAACAATCAAGGAAACTTTTGTAGGAGAAGACCAGGCAGATCCGGGGTGATGGTGGGATTAAATGTGTCATCAATTTAGAATCCTTACATTGCCACAAACGATTCAAGTCCAGCCCCCCTTGAATTCCGTTGATTTATCTGGTGCCAGTTCAGATTTGAATGTTATTTGACTAGATCCTTATATATAGGGTTGAGCAATAAATCCTTCTGAATTGCAATGCTGGACATTAATCTCGTTTAACCCTACCTCCTAGCTCTTCCTGCTCTTTTTTTTTTACATATTCCTAAGTACATGCATTTTTTAAAAAGGGGAATGCCTTAGACTTCACAATGTTTTTCTACTAGACTTATCTACAGCTCATTGTTTGAAAAGGTCACAGTCTATGTTTTTTCAGTACCTGTCTGTAATCAAATATATATCCTGTTATTCCTTTTACAATATATTTTCAGGGTGTTTGGAAACAAAATTGATAGAGGGGTTCCATTTCAAGGTTAAGCTGAGCTACTTCCCCAGTTCTTAGGAGCTAAAATTCCCCTAAAACAGGGGTAAAATGCTCCCGGTTCAGACGGCTCGGGCGAGTAGGCAGCGATGGCAGCAGGCAGTTCGGAGAACCGGTAGCAAAAATCCCTGCCCCCGCCTCTCATGCCCAGCTGAGCCGTGTGATCATCAGAGGCTTTTTTCCTTTAAATTAAATTTTAAATTCCTTTTAAAATTCCTTTTTTTAAAACCCTCTGACGATCAGGCAACTCAGCTGGGATCGTCAGAGCCTTTTGAAAGCATCTTTTTACATGGTTTTACATGTAAAAAATGGTTTTAAAAGTAAAAAAAAAAATTGGCCACGCCCACCCAGTCACATTACCCACCACCACCAAGCCACGCCCACAGAACCGGTAGTAACAAATATTAGATTTCACCACTGCCCTAAAAGCATCATTTTTCTATAGTTCAAAAAACAACAATAACCTTTTCTGCAATTTTTTAAAATTATTTATTTATTTTTATATGCCGCCCTTCTCCGGAGACTCAGGGCGGCTTACAATGCGTTAAGCAATAGCCTTCATACTTTTGTATATTTTATACAAAGTCAGCTTATTGCCCCCACAAACCAGATCCTCATTTTACCCACCTTAGAAAGGATGGAAGGCTGAGTCAACTTTGAGCCTGGTGAGAATTGAACTCGCAGTAATGGCAGGCAGCTGGATGTTAAATGCTGCCTTAGAAGGAGGCATTAGCCTCCTACGCCACTCAGGCTCCTAACATGTGAGATCAACAGCAATTAAAAAACGATGAAATAAAAAGGAATCGGCTGCTTAAATCAGTTGCGCAGCAATCTGGGAATAATGGACGAGTTTGCTTTTCAGAAACAACTCAGTAACATAACATACAGAGCATGGTGGAAGAGAAAATGTTGCAAGGAAACCACACGCAGATATGTTGCTTAAATAATATTTATTCGGGGAGAATAGGAAATACAGGTAGTCCTGGATTTATGACCACAATTGAGACCTAAAATTTCCATTGCTTAGCAAGACAATAGTTAACAGCAATAGCAATTAAAATTACATATCACCCCATAGTGTTTTTACAGCACTCTCTCAGCAGTTTACAAATGTGAGTGTATTGCCCCCAACTATCTGGGTCCTCATTTTACTGACCTCGGAAGCAGTGGTGAAATTTAAAATTTGTTACTACTGATTCTGTGGGCGTGGCTTGGTGGGGGGGTAATGTGACAACGTGGCATGGCCAACTTTTTTTTTTTTACTTTTAAAAGCATTTTTTCTACAATCTTAAGAGGTTGCAGAAAAAAATGCTTTTAAAAGCCTCTGACGATCAGGCAACTCAGCTGGGATCGTCAGAGGCTTTTAAAGGCTTTTTTTTTCTACAACCTCTTCAGCCAAAGAGGTTGTAGAAAAACTACTTTTAAAAGCCTCTGACGATCCCAGCTGAGCTCGTCAGAGGCTTTTTTTTTTTTTTTTACTTTTAAAAGCATCTTTCGGCTGAAGAGTTTGTAGAAAAAATGCTTTTAAAAGTAAAAAAAAAGCCTCTGCTGATCGCGCGGTTCAGCTGGGCATGGGGGAGGGCAGGCATTTTTGCTACTGGTTCTCCGAACCACCTGCCGCCATCGGTACCGGATTGGGCAATCCGGTCCGAACCGGGAGCATTTCACCCCTGCTCGGAAGGATGCAAAACTGAGTCAACTTTGAGCATGTCAGGATCAAATTCCAGGCTGCGGACCGATTTTGCCTGGAATACTGCATTCTAACCACTGTACCAAACTGGTAGCGGCGGGTGCGGGAGGCTCTGCCCACCTGCTCGGACATCATCACGTCCCATTTTTTGATGTTTTTGATGCTCTGTGCATGTGCAGAAGGCATGTGCATGTGTGGATGTGGCACGCACTCGCGCGCACTCACTCACATTTGTGAACCAGTAGCTAAGGTAAGTGAATATCACCCCTGGTTCTCCTGCTTGAGTAGGGTGCTAGAGTAGAAGATCTCCAAAGTCGCTTCAAGCTCTATTCTATTCTATTCTATTCTATTCTATTCTATTCTATTCTATTCTATTCTATTCTATTCCTATTCCTATTCCTATTCCACTCCACATTTTCTGTTCTGTTCTGTTCTGTTCTGTTCTGTTCCGTTCCACTCCACATTTTCTTTTCTGTTCTGTTCTGTTCCATTCTGTTCCACTCCATATTTTCTATTCTATTCTATTCTATTCTATTCTATTCTATTCTATTCTATTCTATTCTAGTCTAGTCTAGTCTAGTCTAGTCTAGTCTAGTCTATTTTTCTATTTCTATTTCTTTTTCTATTCTACCGTGTTTTCCCGAAAATAAGACCCTGTCTTATATTTTTTTGAACCTCAAAATAAGTGCTTGGCCTTATTTTCGGGTATGTCTTATTATTTTGGGGCGCTCCTCTTGCCGTCTTATCTAATTTCCAGCTCTGTCTCCCTAACCCTAACCAGAGGAAATGGGGGGGAACGGCTGTGCATGCATTTAAATATTTTCGGGGAGGTCTTATTTTTGGGGGGAGGCTTATTTTAGCGCATGCGCTTAAAAGCCAGATTGGGTTTATTATCAGGGGATGTCTTATTTTAGGGGAAACAGGGTATATTCTATATTCTATACTACTCTACTCTATTTTCTATTCTATCCTATTCTATCCTATCCTATCCCACCGTGTTCCCCATCCCATTTCAAGCCCCAAATGCCTTGGTGGTTTACAGAACAAAATTTTATTAATGCTATTCTATCTACAACAGGCTTAAGCAGAGCAATATGAGTATGAGTTAAAGGATGTCCCACTTTTCAAGCAAGGATATTTACTTTACACTAGAGTGTCCTCAGAAAAATTCCAAGCTGGTAGTTGCCTAACTCCAACTAAAAGTGAAAGCTGCAGGGGGGTATCTGTGAATTTAAAGAGTAATATCCCTATCACAGCATCATTTTTCAGCTGAGAATAATAATATTCATGCAGCTCAGTTAAAGCGACCATCACTGAACTGTAAAAGAACCAAGTGACCACTAGATGGCCACAGAGAGAGACAAAAAAATGCTAGTTCTTTTCCGCCACCTAGGGGTTGTTCAGAATGTCACAGGTCAGTTAGGACAACCTTATCTAAAAAAACCACATTTTTTGATGACAGTCCTATCTAAAAATGCTAAATAATTCCTGGAAGCCTAGCACTCTGACAAATTGGCTAACAATAGACACAAGCAACATCTACACACTGGGCAAAAGAGACAATCAGCAAGGCAAAAAGGGAAGAAAAAGACCAAAACATCCTCTTACCACCAATCAACACCCAGATGAACATAAATTAACACCAAGAATAACATCAGGCCAACAATCAAGAAGTAAACTGTCTCCCAATCAAGGAATTGCCAAACAAGCCAACAATAAACAGCCCCAGCCCCACCAAAGAACCTCCAAGACCATTCTCACCCACATTGACAGGGCAACAGAGGTGGTATTCAGCCGGTTCACACCAGTTCAGGTGAACTGGTAGCGGCAATCACGGGACCCGTCCACTCACCCCAGCTCCAAGTCATGCTATTTAGGCACGTTTTTGAGGCCAGGAGCATGCGCGGAAGGCCGGGCACATGTATGGACAGCATGCGCATGGCGAACCAGTAGTAAAAGTAAGTGAAACCCACCCCTACAGGGCAAGCCACTGGAATATAAACTGAGAGCAAATCCCACTCCCTACTAACACTGATGATGCTATCTAGTTCGGTAATGAAATGTCTGCAAGAAAACAACCAAGCTCAGAGAGCACCAAGGAACTCTCAAAAACCACTTTATCAAATGTGCAGAATGGACTCTAGTTCACAGTCATTTACATGGGCATTTAAAACAAGGGTTGGCCATCCACATGTACAACTCAGCTACATATCTGGAGCTCTTCGTGTAACCAAGATCACACTGCCACAACTTGACAGCCCTGTACGATTTTCACCAGAACAATTTGGATCTGGTTGTTGTGGGCCGCCAGCAGCCTGCGGAGCTGGGGAGGAACATGGGCCAGTCCTGGAGTCTGGGGAACACCCAGACGAGGGCTCAGTGTCGGAGGCAGAGATGAGGCCAGGGCCATCTGGGAGTGATGCGCAGACTCCGAAGCCCCCAGAGTCGGAAGCAGAGAGGCAGAAGAACAGGAGGAGCCTGTTCCTAGTGCACACATGTGCAGAGCTGCCAGAAAGCAAGAGCAGCTAAAGCAAAAGGGACAACTCGGAAGTAAGGCCAGGAGATGATTGGCCCCTCCCATAAGGCTTAAAAGAGAAACAAAGGCACTTGGGCTTTTTGCAGGAAAGCAATGTTGCTAACTCTGTTTCTAGTCAGCATCTCGTTTGTTTCTGAACTCCGTGGGGCTTTGCCAAGTAAGACCTTTGGCAGGGTGTCAAAGAAGATAAAGGTTGGTGATTATCCTGAAGGACTTGTTTTGCAACTAATTGGGACTCAGCTGGGAATGAACGTAATTCTCAGCTGTTACAATAAAATACAATTGTGTATTGTAATGACTCAGTAAGCCTAGATCACAACACTGTTTTTTTATTAAATAAACCCTAAATGTGGTGTTTTGAGTCTCATAGGAGCAAAGAGAGAAAATCTGGGAATGGAAGAGAGCTTCCAACTTGGATCTTTTTCCCAAGAAACTGAGCAGACGGTTGGACTAGAACAGAAAAGAAAACAAATTATTTTTTTCAATTGTTTCTTTGAATTGCAAAATGAGATTTTTGATCCTTGGCATACATGAATGGGTGCCTTCCCCCCCCCCAAAAAAAAATCTGGATAAATCTACTTCGTGCAATAGCAAGGGTGGGATTCAGACGGTTCAGACCGGTTTGGGCGTCCCGGTAGCTCCAACGATCAGCTGGGAGCGAACCAGTTTGCTCTGATTATCAGGTGGCCCCCCCCCGCCCTCCCCTGCATGCTTTACTTACCTTTATCCTCTTAGCTGATTCGTGCGGCAAAGTGTATTGCTGCGTCTCAGCTGTGTTAGTCCCCAGAAGTAACGCAGAAGTTCAGTTTTGTCAATGCACATCAGGTGCGGGTGTGTACGAAGTGCAGCGCACAGGTGAAACACACAATCACCAAACTGGTTGTTAAACCGGCAGGATTCCACCACTGTGCAATAGGAATAGGATGCACCACAATGCTGCCAATTATTTCACATGTCTTTATTTGAGTTATTTGAGGATTAATCTTGAAGTTAATCAATGCTGGTTATCGATGGCTGGATGGGACGTGTTTTGGTCCTTTTTTTGTTCCCTTTTTGGCTTGTCGATTGTCTCTTTTGAATGGTATGTACATATTGCTTACGCCTTTATTTCTCTGAGGCATATGAGGACTTAAAAGAACACTCTTATTTTTCCTCCTTTCGCATACAACATTTTGAACAGTAGATATACCCCAGACATTTACACTTTAAAAAAACCACACCGTTCATTTTAACACAGATTTATAATCCAATCTAAAAGTGCACTCAGGAATGGCTCAGAAAAAGGTGCATTTGAACACTTTTTTTATTAGTTCAAGGAGATATCAAATTGAAGTGCCAATTGGAATTAAAGTACTTCTACCAAATTAATTCAACTTCTGTTTTTCTTTATTTGCAACAAAAAGCAGAAAGTTTATATTTATCTATGTATCTATTTATGAAGTAGATTTATCCAGATTTTGGGGGTGGGGATGGGGAGAAACCATTTAGATTTGCCAAGGATCAAAAATCTCATTCTGCAATTCGAAGAAAATATTGAAAAAATAATTTGTTCCTTTTCGGTCAATCCCCTAGATATTTTCGTAAAATGGTAGAGAAATCATTTTTTTTAAAAAAAAATCTTCCTAGAGGGAAATCTTTCAAATAACATTCAGAAGAACAAAAGAACAAAGTTGAACCAGCCGGAATCAAGATTCAAACAGAATCTAATGCTGGATAAAGAAACAAAAATGAAGACAATTCATTATCAAGTATATCATTTGGAAGTGAATGAATCTTAGAAGAAGATGGATTTTCTTAAGCAGAAGTATTTCGAGAAAAATAATGAGCCACACAAATTGTTGGCCTATCAACTATGCGTTTGTTTTTTAAAAAAATTAAACCACCCAATATTCAAAGCTTTCTGAATAGTTCACAATAAAACACATTAAAATGCCAAAAAATAAATAAATACAACTATCACTTCAGATTGGGACAGAAAGAAATATATTTCAGCTTCGGAAGAGATGATAAATCAGTTTGTTAAATACTATTCTCAACCGGAAAACAGATGCCAAGTTTGTAAAAGATTATAGAGTATTTGGATACAACACTAAATTTACAGATCAGCAAAAGGAATTGCTTAACGAGCCAATTACAGAAGATGAAATGAAGGAAACAAAATTGCATAAATTCCCCGAACCAGTATTTTGCAAAAGACTGTTAAGATTTTCCAAGAAATTTCCATGGGACTATTAATTCAGGTAATGAATAAGATACAATGATGGCAAATAGTTCCTTCCTGGTGGCATAGTGCTTTCAAAATTTGACTTTATAAGGAAAATAATTCAACCTGTTCGGAGTCTTATAAGCCTATCATCTTATTGAACACACCGTAAATCACAGATAGTCCTCAATTTACAACCACAATCTGTTGCTAAGCGAGACAGTTGTGAAGTTGCATTTTGCCCCATTTGTACGACTTTTCTTGCCACAGTTGTTAAGCGAATCACTCTAATTGCCAAATTAGTAACACGACTGTTCAGTGAATCTGGCTTCCCCCATTGACTTTGCTTGTCAGAAGGTTGCAAAAGGGGATCGCACGACCCCGGGACATTGCAACCGTCATAAATATGAGTCAGTTGCCAAGTGTCTGAATTTTGATCATGTGATAATGGGGAATGCTACAATAGCCGTCTGAAAAATGGTCGTCCAGTCAGGTTTTTCAGTGCTGTTATAACTTTGAACGGCTGCTAAACGAACTGTTGTAAGTCGTGGTACAAGTTTTTCATGGCTACTCTTGCGGAGGTTAAACATAGATAGTCCTCTGCTTATGTCCATTTGGTCAGCGACCACTCAAAGCTATGGCGGTGCTAGAAAAGTGAACATTACTTTTGCCTGCAAAAATAAATGGGTAGGCCAGTGCCTCCAAAAATAAATGAGTAGACCGGTGCCTGCAAAAATAAATGAGTAGACCGGTGCCTGCAAAAATAAAAGAGTAGACCAGTGCCTCCAAAAACAAATAAGTAGACCGGTGCCTGCAAAAATAAATGAGTAGACTGGTACACCTCTGCAAGTAGTTAAAAGCCTGGTAGACCAGTACCTCTGCTAAATCCTAAAGAATTGTCACATGACCATCAAGCCATGCCCACAAAATAAGCCACGCCCACAGAACCAGTAGTAAAAAAATTTAGAACCCACCCCTGAGTACCCCTCTATTTCCTCGGTGGTATCACCCCCCTTTTCCTGACCCCTTCTTCACACACTCATTCGCTGACCTGCTTCCCTGGGATTCCCGCTTCTTCCCACTTAACCACAGACAGGGGTTAGAGCAGGACCGCAAGAATTGCTATCGCTAAAAGATGTGGTCGCGTGAGTCTCACTTTACGACTACGCTGCTTAGTGACAGAAATGTTAATTCCAATTGTTGTTGGAAGCTGAGAACTCTCTGTCATTTAGCGTACTGAATTTTTTTAGCTAACCTAATTGCTAAATACCACTTTATAATGTCTTGGTTAAGATCACATTTGGTATATTGCATCCAGTTGGGTCATCGCATTATAAGAAAAAGATGTTGAGACTCAGGAAAGAGGGCAGAGAAGAGCAACGAAGATGATTAGGAAGATGGAGGCTAAAACATATAAAGAATGGTTGCAGGAACTGGGCATGGCTAGTCTAGTGAAGAGAAGGTCTAGGGGTGACATGATAGCAGTCTTCCAATATCTCAGCAGGTGCCGCCAAGAAGAGGGGTCAAGCTATTCTCCAAAGCACCTGAGGGCAGGACAAGAAGCAACGGATGGAAACTAATCAAGGAGAGAAGCAACTTAGAACTAAGGAGAAATTTCCTGACAGAACAATGAATCAGTGGAACAACTTGCCTCCAGAAGTTGTGAATGCTCCAACATTGGAAGTTTTTAAGAAGATGTTGGATAACCATTTGTCTGAAGTGGTGTAGGGTTTCCTGCCTAAGCAGGGGGTTGGACTAGAAGACCTCCAAGGTCCCTTCCAACTCTGATAGTCTGTTAGGAGTTTCAAAAGACCTACAAAGAGCTTATTAAAACTGTGGGATAAATGTAAAAGAAACATAAGCCCAAGTTTCAATGTCTCTTGCTCAAACATTATTTTCATGAAAGGTAACGTGGTAAAGATTGATTGGCAGGGATAATGATTCCTATAGACTGCAAGATTTAACGTTTAATCAAACAAAGATGAAATCTTTTGAGACTCCCCGCTAGGGATGGTCTGAAACACCTCATTACTTTCAATATCTTCAAATAAGTAGCTGAGTAGTTCAAAAGGAGCTAAAAAACGTTAAGATGGCAAATGGAGAGGTTTTATCATATTTTAAAACCTTATAAAACAAAACTCAGAACATCTGCTAAGGCTCTTACCTAATTGCTATTAAAATCCAATTCAAAAACCGAAGGAGAGAAGGGCTGCAGGATTAAAGGAATGCAGAATCGAAATAGGATAATTAATGTGTAAGTATGACACTATCAATGACAGATAAATAACTAATTTCCCACAAGGTGATGCGAAGGTCTTGTCAATGTTGACTATGCTACACTATTATGCGTATGATTAAGAATCATGGCTATCATTTATGAATAACAGCTCCCATTGTTATAGTACAGATTTAAAGTCTAAACTTGGCGACTTTAAGACTTGTGGACTTCAACTCCCAGAATTCACGTTTGTTAGGATTTGGTGTCGTCTCAAATAAACTGCATTTCAAACAAATAGTCCTTGATCAAAATCTTTCATTTATTAGGCACAACAATCGAAACTCCGACTCGGTTGCAGCCAACACTGACTTCCTGGTCCAAACCCTCCCTTTCCTTTCCCCACTGCTCTGCGCCTCATTGGCCATCTTCCAAGTCACTCTGTTGTTATCAACTACTTCAGCTCAAAGGAATTTCCCCCCTCCCAACCCATCTCCTAGGGGATAGTATCTCCAGGGAAAATAAGTCGGTGAAAAGTCAAGCGTCCTTTTACCAGATGCCCCCCACCTTCTCCTTCTTATGTCAATACTGGAGTGAATGCAGCTTGGAGTGCTGACGCACGTAGTTGAAGTCCAAAAGTCTTAAATGTGTGAGGTTTGGAGACCCCTGCTCTAGCAAATTCACAAATTCGTGTGTTGTACAAATCCAGCCACCTTAGCAGAGGTGTTAAGCCAGTATAAATTCAACAGTAATCCTCCCACAAGCCCCATTGCAAGAAAACAAAGCAGGGAAGATGGGAGATTTGAACCCATGTGGACCCATGGAGGATTGGGCATAAAAAGCCAAATCCAAGTTAGTGTTTTCTTTCTATCTATCTATCTATCTATCTATCTATCTATCTATCTATCTATCTATCTATCTATCTATCTATCTATCTATTCGGCTTATATGCCGCCCTATCTCACAATGGACTCAGGGCGGCTCACAACAATAAAACACAAGCCACAATAAAAATAAAGACTAAAATCTAGAAAATTTAAAATTAACCCATTAAAACCCTTAAAACCCCTTAAAACCCCGTCATCAAACCAGGTCAAGGGATTTGAAAAGCCAAGTTTTTAATTCCCGGCGGAAGGTGCGAAGGTCAGGCGCTAGTCGGAGCTCCAAGGGGAGTTGATTCCAGAGGGTGGGCGCCCCAACCAAGAAGGCTCTACTCCTGGGGGCCGCCAGCCGCCACTGTCTAGCCAACGGCACCCTGAGTAGGCCCTCTCTATGGGCGCGAACCGGGCGATGGGATGTTGTTGCTGGCTGTAGGTGGTCTGCCAAATATCCTGGTCCTAAGCCATGTAGGGCTTTATAGGTCAACACCAGCACCTTGAATCTCACCCGGAGGGCAACCGGTAGCCAATGCAAACCGCGCAGGAGGAGTGTAACATGGGAGTATCGGGATTCTCCCATCACAACCTGCGCGGCCGCATTTTGCACCAGCTGAAGCCTCCGAGTGGTCCTCAAGGGCAGCCCCATGTAGAGAGCGTTGCAGTAGTCAATCCGTGAGGTGACCAGCGCATGAGTAACTGTGCGTAGGGCATCTCGGTCCAAGTAGGGACGCAACTGGCGCACCAGACATATCTGGGCGAATGCCCCCCTGGTCACGGTCATTATCTGGTCTTCTAAGCTCAACCGTGAATCCAGAAGGCATCCAAGCCAAGATGAATTCAATCAATCAATCAGAATAGAGCTGGAAGAGACCTTGGAGGTCTTCTAGTCCAGCCCCCTGTTCAAGCAGGAGACCCTATACCATTTCAGACACGTGGCTGTCCAGTCTCTTCTTAAAAACCTCCAGTGATGAAGCAGCCACAATTTCTGAAGACAAGCCATTTTACTGGTTGATTGTTCTCACTCTTAGGAAAGTTCTCCTTAGTTCTAGGTTGCTTCTCTCCTTGATTAGTTTCCATCCACTGTTTCTTGTCTTGCCTTCTGGTGCTTTGGAAAATAAATTGAGCCCCTCCTCTTTGTGGCAGCCTCTCAAATACTGGAATACTGCTATCAGCGCTGTCCGAAGACATCTCCGTGGTCATGTGGCCGGCATGACTAAACGCCAAAGGTGCACGTAATGCTGTTACCTTCCCATCAAAGGTGGTCTCTATTTTTCTAGTTGCATTTTTTACGTGCTTTTGAACTGCTAGGTTGGCAGAAGTAATGGGAACTCATCCCATTACACGGCACTAGGGATTCGAACCGCTGAACTGCCGACCTTTCGATCGACCAGCTCAGCGTCTTAGCCGCTGAGCTACCGCGTCCCTAGATGCATTCTCTAGACTAGCCAAACTCAAATCCTGCAGCTGTGCTTCGTATGTTTTAGTCTCTGGGCCTTTAATTATCTTAGTTGCTCTTTTCTGCACTTTTTCCAAAGTTTGTCCTATGAGTGACTCACACTTCTACAGACGCACAGACACATCCGTTGCAAGACAATATATCTGTGTCATAAAATTCTGGGATGCATCTGCTCCTCTTAATGGACATCTTAATCAAAGCCCTCAATTGTTTATACCCCTTTGTGTTAATTTTATCACTCTGCGCATTCATCACTCAACTGTGGTAGCTGAAAAGTATGTGCTTCACTCATCTCCCATTCACGTGTAATACACACTATTATTTCCAGGAAGCCTGATAGAATTAACATCTTTTTCTGTTGACATTATTATTTTCCAGGTCACCTCTGTTTCTCTCCCCCTCCCCCTCATTTTTTAGGAGAAGGATAACTCATTCTTGTTCTACAGGTAGTCCTCAATTTACGACCACAATTGAGCCCAAAATTGATTTTGCTAAATGAGAAATCTGCTAACTGAATTTTACTCCATTTTTTTTTAATTTTAAAAAAGTTTTTTATTAATCATTCAAAATTAAAAAAACATCGGACCTAGATATGACAACACTGGTTCTAAATAACTTCCAACACTTTAAACTACTGTATTTTTCGGAGTATAAGACACACCGGACTATAAGACGCACCTATCTTTTTTGGTGAGGAAAAGAAGAAAAAGAAATCTCCCTCTGCCTCTGAGCAATTTTGCCTCCTTGCAGCAAACAGCCTGCTTTACTTTCATTTTCATTTTCAGCATAGCTTGATTAGCACAACGGGGAAAAAAAAAATCTGCTCCAGCAATTTATCTCTTTACAGCAAGCAGCAGAGTCCTGGCAAAACAGCTGAGAGCAAAGGGAGGCGGATCCAATCAACTTGTGCTAATTAGGCTGTGCTGAAGCTGAAAGGAGCTGTTTTTTCTTGCTGTTTGCTTGCAAGGAGGTAACTGTTGGGAGGCAGAGGCCAAAGGGTGGGGGCCAGTGGGTGGGCGGGGCTACATTCGGTGTATAAGACGCACCTAAATTTTCACCCCCTTTTAGGGGGAAAAAAGGTGCGTCTTATACTCCGAAAAATATGGTAATACAAATTATGTTAAAGTTAATATTATAATATAATTCTTTAACCTTATACAATTTTGCTCCATTTTATTGCCATAATTGTTAAGCGAATCACTGCAGTTATAAAGTTAGTAGCACGGTTGTTAAGTGAATCTGGCTTCCCCACTGGCTTTGCTCGCAATGAAGTCACAAAAGGGGATCATGGGACCCCGGGACAATGCAACCGTCATAAATACGAGTTGGTTGCCAAGCATCCGAATTTGGAGCACGCGACCATGGGGATGCTGCAACGGTCACAAGTGCGAAAAATGGTCAAAAGTGCCGTTGTAACTTCGAACGGTCCTTAAATGAACTGTTGTAAGTCGAGGACTACCTGTATTCTGCCATTAATACTATTACATATATTTATACTTTTCATTGGCTAATTAGGTTAATGTAGCTGTTGAGGAATTAGCAGAGCAACCCTAGAGTAGCAAGGGTGTGCACATGAAAGCGACTGAGAGCAGTTGCAAATAATCACAGTCAACACACAGATACACTGAGTTGTGTTTACTTTTAGGAAAACATTAAGGCACAGTCCAATAAACAGTTCAGGTCATACACAGATAAAGCAGTAGATACTAAACAATAGTCCAGGGATATTCCAATTACTAAGTCTTCTTACCAGTCGCTGTAGTCATACACAATAAACAGTTGCAAACAGTAGCAAACACAGCAAATGGCAGTAACGATTAGTAACATTCAGCAAAGAGTAGCAAAGAGCAGTAAAAAGAAACTAACCATGTTTCAAGCTCTCTCTTAAGGACATTGGCTACAGAGCTAACCAATCAGGAAACAGTATGATGCAATACAGCAATACAGCCTTAAAGCTATATTGAGGTTTTATATATTGCCAACCCAACAAGTTAGGTAACTATCATTTCCTAACAGTAACATTCTTAAAATTAAAAGGAGGAAGCCAGAATGGGTCGTCCTGATAGGATATTTTCTGAGTGCATGGACATTTTTGTCGCTTTTAATTCACATGGTTTTCTCACTTCCATCTCCCTACAAATTACAGGCTGGTGAAAAAATGAAAAACACTTTGAGGGAGAAACCCTGGAGGCAGAATGATTGTAGCCAGCAATTTCTGGAAAGGGAAGATGGTTTAAAGCCGCATGAACATTTCCTTTGAAGTGAGTCCTTTAAATGACTTCTAAGTAAGTAAGTATAACACTGTGTACAAGGTCTATGACGTGGATTGGAATGTCCAACTGTTACATTATTTTTATTTATGTGTATGTAACCCACCTTTATCGTTTTTACAAATAGCTCAAGGTGGCAACCATATCCAATACTCCTTCAACCTATTTTCCCCAGAGCAACAACTGTGTGAGGTAAACTGGGCTGAGAGAAAGTCACCCAGCTGGCTTTCATGGCTAAGGCGGGACTAGAACTCACCGTCTCCTGGTGATTGGCCCAAAGTCACCCAACTGACTTTCATGGCCAAGGTGGGACTAGAACTCACAGTCTCCTGGTGATTGGCCCAAAGTCACCCAATTGACTTTCATGCTCAAGGCAGGACTAGAACTCAACATCTCCTGGTGATTGGCCCAAAGTCATCCAGCTGGCTTTCATGCTCAAGGCAGGACTAGAACTCACCGTCTCCTGGTGATTGGCCCAAAGTCATCCAGTTGGCTTTCATGCTCAAGGCAGGACTAGAACTCACCGTCTCCTGGTGATTGGCCCAAAGTCACCCAATTGACTTTCATGGCCAAAGTGGGACTAGAACTCACCATCTCCTAGTGATTGACCCAAAGTCACCCAGCTGGCTTTCATGGCTAAGGCGGGACTAGAACTCATGGTTGTAGCCTGGTGCTTAACCACTAGACCAAATTGATCCCAAGCCATGTAAGTTTCTAGACTTATAACCAGTACCTTGACACACGAGAAGAAACAGCAGCCTATGTAGCCCTTATTATAGAAGGATAACATGGCAGTAACAGTTCTGCCCATGAACATATGAGCAACCACAACTTAACTTATTTATTTCCCACCCTCATTATTTTTATACACAACTTAAGGTAGCAAACATATCCAATATTCCTTCTTTCTCCTACTTTCCCGACGGCAACAACTCTGTGAGGTGAGTTGGGCTGAGAGAGTGTAACCAGTTCAAAGTTACCTAGCTGGTTTTCATGGCTCAGGCGGGACCAGAACTCTCAGTCTCCTGGTGATTGGCCCGAAGTGACTCAGCTGGCTTTCATGTCTAAGGCGGGACTAGAACTCAGGGTCTTCAGGTGATTGGCCCAAAGTCACCCAATTGGTTTTCATGTCTAGAATTCACGTCTCCCGTTTTCTAGCTTGGTGCCTCAATCACTAGACCAGTGATAGCTAATCTTTTTGGTGCCGAGTGCCCAAAGCGCAAGCATGCGCAAATGCGTATGTGAAACCCCAAAATTCAATGTGAGCACCCCCACGCATGCTTCCCACTCCCCCTCACCCATTTTTCACTTCCAGGTTGGTGCAGGAGGCTTTCCAGGCCAAAATGGAGCGCAAATGCATGTGTGAAACCCCAAAATGCAATGCAAGCACCCCCGTGCATGCGCCCCGCCCCCCATGCATAAGCCCCGCCCCCCTCGCCCTGTTTTGGCTTCTAGGTTGGTGCAGGAGGCCTTCCAGGCCCAAAACACGGACCCCCCAAAATGCAATGTGAGCATTCCCCGTGCATTCACCACCCCCCACATGCATGCGTACATCTCTGCATGCGCCCCGCCCCTAGCAAGGAAGAGACCCAAAGACCAGCTGGCCGTTGGGAGGTGTGCACACATGCGCGGTGGAGCTGGGCTGGGGCGACGGCTGGCGTGTCTGCAGAGAGGGCTTGTTCTGTCCCCGTCTCACACATGCACACAAACAGACAGCCAGGGGTTAAATAAACTGGCAGACAACCAATTCTTCCGATAAGACGCTTGGCAGCAACCCAGTAGCTGCTTGCCAAGAACTTTACTCATAAACAAGATACACACAGTTCAAGAATTGTCCCGTTCGTAAAATAAATCCAAGGCCAATAATGTTATTTCCAAAGATGCAATGTGACTCGATAGCAGTTAGTTTTGTCCGTCACAGAGTCTGAATGGCCACCTCACCCCCTTTTATACCCTGTGCGGTGTGGTCCAGTGACTCAACTTAATCTCTGGCACGCCTCTTCTTCTGTTGCACGCGCTTATCTCTGTGACGCTGCCGAGGATCCAGCCAAGACTCATTTCCCTCATCACTGTCCATCTGTGGCTGCGTGGACGTGCTTGGCTACCTACCTCTTGTCCTCCGGCGAAGGACCGAAGGCATTGCCAGAGAGGAGGATCCTGGAGAGGGAGGCCTTGCCAACTCCTCTCCTTCACTCTCGGAGTCCTCTCCTGCCGATGACACAGGCTCAGGTAACGGAGCCACAACAGGGCTCTGCGTGCCACCTGTGGCACGCATGCCATAGGTTCACCATCACGGCACTAGACCAAACTGCCTCTATTAGCTCCAGCATGACCAACAGTCAAGGATTATGGCCATTACCCTCTCAACGCTGTTGGGCACCAAATTATTATTAAGCATTGCTGGCGGAACTTCAGAGGTCTTACCTTTAGATCAATCTTGATGCGGAAGAGTATATTCTGAAAGTGGTACCCATCGCTGACTTGCAGAACCGCCGTGTCTTCCAAATTGTTGGATCCGTCATGAATATAATGCACGAATCCTCCTGAAAGTTCACCGAGGCTGAACACATGCAGAGTCAAAGGGCCGTTTCCTGAAAGCTTGACCAATTGCCCATGTTTTGGAGGGTCTAAAATGGTCACCGTCACATCTTGAGGATTATCCCTATCCTGGACATCAAGCAAGTGGTTGGTGATGGTTCCAGCATCCCCTTTGCTAACCAAGAGGACTTCGTTCTTGAAGACATAAGGAGCCTGAAATAGAATAACAACAACAACAACAAAAATCAACTCCTGAGTGGCTGGTACAGGTAGTCCTCAATTTAGAACAGGTCACTTAGTGACTGTTAAAAGTTATGATGGATATCCCCCCAAAATCAGTATTTAAGACCTGGTTTCAAAATTCCACTGGCATTTTGGGCACTTGGAAATGTGTGATGGCATCTATTGTGATTTGCAGCACCCCGCAATCACATGACTGTGATTTATGGGTTTTTTTTCTGGCAAACCAGTGTCCAGTAACAAAAAGGCTCTTACTGCCAAACAGTTTGCTTAACGAATGCAGCATCCACTTGGTTTTAGTTTAATGACCACCTTGTTCACTTAATGATTGCCATATTAGATGAAGGACCGCTGCAAAAAAAAAAAGTTGTAAAATCGAGTTAGTCACGTGGATGACTCCACTTACAACCATCGTGACATATAGTGGAAATTCTGGAATCTATTAGGGTCGTACGTCGAGGACCATCTGTATTCTCTGTTTCACAACACAGAGTTTTTAATTTTTTTTAAAAAAGGTGCTCTAGAATTGACTACTTGGGCACAACGATGCAATTTTTCTTGAGAGCGGTACAGAAGTCATTTTTTTTCGGGAATGTTTTTCAATTCTGTATCTTCGCCTACATAAAACATCAAATCCCAGTTGTTCAGATATGACTTCCTCAGCTTGGTAAAATGGAACACATGTATGTGCACCTGGGTGTTTCCTTCGGTGAGACCAGTCTATCGGGGTAACCTGGTCTACCCAAATATGGGATGGAACATACTGCTTCTGCTTTCGCCTTTCAGCCTCAATCCAGGAGCCTTTGCAGGTCGTCGCTTTGGCGACAAACTATTTTTGTGTTGAATTTATATTTTACCGACAAAGTAATAAAGGGAGACTGGTATAGATCTATTTCAAGCTACAGTAGTGGCCAAAATTGTGGAAACATTTGGGGAAAAGTGTGTTGTGGTCTGCCAGCAGCCTGTGGAGCTGGCAGCGGAGTTGGACAGTGAGGAGGCTGGGGAGGAACATGGGTCAGTCCTGGAGTCTGGGGAAAGCCCGGATAAGAGATGGGGCCAGGGCCATCGGAATGATGTGCGGACTCCGGAGACCCCGGAGTTGGACAGCAGAAAGGCAGAGGAACAGGAGGAGCCTGTTCCTAGTGCACGCATGCGCAGAGCTGCCAGAAGGCAAGAGCAGCTAAAGCAAAAGGGACGACTCAGGAGTAAGGCCAGGAGATGATTGGCCCCTCTCATAAGGCTTAAAAGAGAAACAAAGGCACTTGGGCCTTTTGCAAGAAAACAAGGTTGCTAACTCTGTTTCCAGTCGGCATCTCTTGTTTGTTTCTGAACTTTGTGGGGCTTTGCCAAGTAAGGCCTTTGGCAGGGTGTCAAAGAAGATAAAGGTTGGTGATTATCCCGAAGGACTTCTTCTGAAGGACTTGTTTTGCAGCAACTAATTGGGATTCAGCTGGGAATGAATGTAATTCTCATCTGTTCCAATAAAAAAAGGGTTTTTTGGGGACTAATTGTGTCGTGTGATGACTCAGTAAACCTAGGTCATAACAAAGTGTATTTTCTAAAACTCGCTAATAATATCAATTTTTTTGGGAGTCGTACTTTTGGAGTAGTTTTGGAGTAGCATTCCACTTTGAGAATTTTGAGAGTTTGTCTGGGTTCTGCTAAAGCTGACTTTAAAAAAAAACAACAACCTTAAATAAGGCTTGAGGAACTAAATGTGTTGAAATCTAAGAGCTAGCAAATGACCTCATTCGGTGAAATGAATAAGTGTTTCTTCCCATAGGCTTTTCAGAAAGACTGAGTCAGCTTCTTCAGATAGGCACTGAGGGTTACCAGGTCATATTGTAGTTTATGAATCTTCCTTTAAACTTTCCAGAGTTTTAAGACAATGTGTGGGCAGATTACAGAGACATGGTGATCAAGTTACCATTTGGGAGATAAAAGTACCTCAACAAAGCATCTCTAAACCCAAGAAGATGAATTCATCCCGATTATCCTAGGAATGTTGTCTAAATGGACTGGTTTGTCTACGGAGATTCTCAATCATCCAGGTCAATGTTGTCCCAAATCTGCTTTTTCAAGAAGCAACTGGACCAGGGGTGGGTTCTAAATTTTTTTACTACCGGTTCTGTGGGTGTGGCTTATTTTGTGGGTGTGGCTTGGAGGTCATGTGACTGGGTGGGCGTGGCTAACTGGTCAAAGTCATTTCTGGAAGGTCCTCGCACTTCCGACCAGTCCTCGCACTTCCGACTCGACTCATTTGTTTGCTTTTAACACTGATCAGCTGTAGGACAGCCCTTTGAAGCCCCGCGGCAAGAGTTTAAACAGTTTTTTCCCCTCTAGTCATTAGCTGGGACTCAGGAGGCAGCAATAGATTGGGGGTGGGACCAAATAAAAGGTAAGAATAATGTGGGGGGTGGGGGGGGTGGGAAGGCGGGGTGGAGAAGCGGTTCGGTGATGTCATATCTTCACCGCTACCGGCTCGGCTGAACCGGACCGAACCGGGAGGAACCCACCACTGAACTGGACTTTTTTGTTTTTCTTTGAAGACGTTTCACTTCTCATCCAAGAAGCTTCTTTAGCTCTGACTGGATGGTGAGGAACGGAAGGATTTATATTCAAGGGACTCTGAGGAAAGAGACAAACCTCCAAGTGGTCTCAACGACTCTCCAAAAAGAATGCAAATGACCAGCTGTCTGCAAGGAGTATAAATCCTTCCATTCCCCACCACCCAGTCAGAGCTGAAGAAGCTTCTTGGATAAGAAGCAAAACGTCTTCGAAGAAAAACAAACATTGTCTGGAATGGTATAGTGGTGTCTCCTGTTTGGTTGGACTAGAAGACCTCCAAGGTCACTTCCAACTCTGTTATACCGTTCTTACTAAATAGTAACAGAAAATTGGTTTGGTTTCGGTTTTATTGGTGAACTTTACCTTGCCCTTTGAAAGCTGTGGCTTATGGCTTAATAAGATGCCCAAATCCTGCTATTCGTAGCTTCCAAAAAATGAACAGCCTGAGCTTAGGTGCTCATGACTTAATCAGAGATGCGATGCAGTGTGCTCTAGAGTTGCTGCTCCTGAAGAGGATCCAGAAAGTGCCATTGGTGCAAAATAACTGTGGCCTAATGGTTGGCAATCACCTTGCCAAGCACAAATTACACCTGTGCCCAGAGCTTCACAATGATTGCTGAATTAGATTGCAGCTAATTCCAGATGAGATTTGATGCACTGGTTTTGACCATAAAGCTCTCTCTCTCTATATATATTGCATTTTTGCTTTAAATGTATGTCAATATGGGACATCAATCAAACAAGTAAGAAATTCATATATTTCCATCTCACCCGTTACGGGGAATCTTACACACAAGCAGAGAAATACTGCCAATATATGTATTTTCCCCTCCAGCCTGTTCAAAAATATAAATCAACCCATCCTCTACCTTACCTGTGTTGAAACAGCTTGAACAGTGAACATTACTGGCTCAGATGTGGATTCTTGATAGCTGAGCGTCAGGAAAAACTGGCCATTCCTAGAGGAAACCCCAACATGGTATTATATTGATATAAATGTAATTAATTACTATGTTTCCCCGAAAATAAGACCCTAGACCCTCTTATATTTTTTTGAACCCCGAAATAAGTGCTTGGCCTTATTTTCGAGGAGATCTTATTATTTTGGGGCACGTGGAGCAAGATGGGGCTCCTCTTGCCGTCTTACCTGATTTCCAGCTCTGCGTTTAAATATTTTCGGGGAGGGCTTATTTTCAGGGGGATGCTTATTTTAGCGCATGCACTCAAAAGCCCGATTGGGCTTATTATCAGGGCAGGTCTTATTTTCGGGGAAACAGGGTAGGTACACATTTTCATCCAACCAGAAGAGTAGCAACTGTACATTTTTCTGGGGTTTCAAGCAGAAGTGGGTTTCACGCGCACGCACACACACACGCTAGCTTCACGCGCACCTTCCGTGCATGCGCCTGGGAATGAGTCAGCAGGATCTTTGGCTGTTATCCCTTTAAGAGCCTGTGTAATAAGAGAAGGCCCTGCTAGAATGGTTTTTGTTTGTGGAGTTTCTTTCCTGCTGTTTGTATAATACTCCTATATTCCTATTGTAGATTCTACTCCTATATTCCTACTTAGATAAAAACCACTATTTGATACAAACCACTGTTGGCTGTACTCCTGGGTTGATACCAGTGGTGGGATTCAAATTTTTTTATGACCGGTTCTGTGGGTGTGGCTTGGTGGGTGTGGCGTGGCTTGGTGGGCGTGGCAGGGGAAGGATACTGCAAAATCTCCATTCCTACCCCACTCCAGGGGAAGAATACTGTAAAATCTCCATTCCCTCCCCACCCTACTAATCTGCTTTCCAGCTCTGTTCTCCTGTGAAGGGCAACAAAAGAAGACCCAGCCAATCAGCTGGGACTCGATCAGCTGGGACTCGGGAGGCAGCCAATAGATCAGGGGCGGGGCCAGTCAGAGGTGGTATTTGCTGGTTCTCCAAACTATTCAAAATTTCTGCTACCGGTTTGCCAGAACCGGCTGAATACCACCTCTGGTTGATACACGTGGTAGACTTGTGCACACTCTGACAGAAGTTATTACATTCTGTAGAGGGACCTTCTCCCATTCTCCTCATATTCTCCTCATACAGAAGATGGAAAGCACCACCAAATCACCTGGATTTCATTTTGTCATGGATAAAGAAAACGCGCTGTTCCTTCACGTCTTCCCAGGTGAAATGGTCCTGTTCACTTTCTTTCCCTTCAGCCAGGACTACCAGCCTGCCATTGGTGGGAAGGGCTGCCGTGCGAAAGAGAAGGCCTTCTCCATAGCTCTCTAGGTTCTCTACTTCCATCAAGGAACGATCTAGTAGTTTCAGCCCACCAATTCCTACCAAGAGGTGGCTCTTGGCCTTGAACCCAGGAGCAGGCCCAGAAGCTAAAACAAAAGAAAGAAACAAAATCCATCAAAATTCACTCTTTTATTAATTATTCTTGCACAACACTCTTTCCGTAACATATAAAGTCACTGAACTTTGTGCATTAGAATAGGGATAGGGATAGGGATAGGGATAGGGATAGGGATAGGGATAGGATAGGATAGGATAGGATAGGATAGAATAGAATAGAATAGAATAGAATAGAATAGAATAGAATAGAATAGAATAGAATAGAATAGAATAGAATAGGATAGAATAGAATAGAATAGAATAGAATAGAATAGAATGAAATTAGGGAAGAATGAAATTAGGATAGGATAGGATAGGATAGGATAGGATAGGATAGGATAGGATAGGATAGGATAGGATAGGATAGGATAGAATAGAATGAGTTGGAAGGGACCTTGGAGGTCTTCTAGTCCAACCCCCTGCTTAGGCAGGAAACCCTACACCGCTTCAGACAAATGGTTGTCCAATCTCTTCTTAAAAACTTCCAATGTTGGAGCATTCACAACTTCTGGAGATAAATCGTTTCACTGATTGATTGTTCTAACTGTCAGGAAATTTCTTCTCAGTTCTAAGTTGCTTTTCTCCTTATTTTTTAACTTTTAACCCTTATTTTTATAACTTTGTATTACAGATAGTCCTTGACTTACAACCATTCATTTAGCGACTGTTTTGAAGTTACAACGGTAGTGTTACTCATGAATGGTCCTTGCATTTGCAGGAAGTCCTCGACGTACGACCACAACGGAGCCCCAAAATCTCTGCTGCTAAGCAAGACAGTTTGTTCAGTGAGTTTTGCCCCATTTTACAACCTTTCTTGCCACAGTTGTTAAGCAAATCAATGGCGTTATTAAGTTAGTAACACGATCATTAAGTCAATCTGTCTTCCCCATTGGCTTTGCTTGTCAGAAGGTCGCAAACACATGACCACGGGACACTGCCCCGTCATAAATATGAACCAGTTGCCAAGCATTTTAATTTTGATCACGTGGCAATGGGGATGCTACAACATTCATAAGTGTGAAACATGATCATAAGTCACTTTTTTCAGTGCCATTGTAACTTTGAACCAGTGGTGAAATCCAAATTTTTTTACTACCGGTTCTGTGGGTGTGGTTTGGTGGGCGTGGTGCAGTTTGGTGGGCGTGGCAGGGGAAGGATACTGCAAAATCCCCATTCCCTCCCCACTCCTGGGGGAAGGATATTGCAAAATCTCCATTCCCATCCCACTCTGGGGCAGCCAGAGGTGGTATTTGCCGGTTCTCTGAACTACTGAAAATTTCCACTGTCGGTTCTCCAAACTGCTCAAAATTTCGGCTACCAGTTCTCCAGAACCTGTGAGAACCTGCTGGATTTCACCCCTGCTTTGAACGGTCACTAAATGAAGTGTTGTAAGTCAAGGATTATCTGTAGGTGGAAAAGAGGATAGCCAAAATCTCAAGAAGAAATTTCTAGCAATTTAAAAATAGCCAGAATGCTTCAGGAAAAATGAGGAAAAAAGAGAGAGAGAGAGACATAAAACCAATATTAGTGAACATCCTCCTTTATTAGATTGATAATGTACTGTAAAGGTATATTCTGTTTAAAATGCTTTATGGTCTTTAATTCTCAGAGCTGTAGTTTGCAGGGCGGCAGAAAATTTCCTCTAAAATTTGTCCCCAGTGTGATACACGGAGAAATATAACCCCAGGTTTCTTCAAACTGACAATACTCAACCTAATAAATCATCACGTGGTTAGAGGCACTTCAGCGAATGTTAGTGCGTGCACCCAGTCACCATGGATTACAAATCATGGTTATATCTTAGTGTACTATATGTATGCAAGCTTGATGATTTATTCCAGGGGTCTCCAAACTTGGCCCCTTCAAGCCTTGTGGACTTCAACTTCCAGAATTCCCCAGCTAGCCATGCTGGCTAAGGAATTCTGGGAGTTGAAGTCCACAAGTCTTAAAGTGGCCAAGTTTGGAGAGGTTGATTCAACAAATCATGGTTGAGACAAACTGTAGTTCAGTGTGTCTATGGAGATTCTCAGTCATCCGGGTCATGGTTGTCCCAAAGGTGCTTTTTCAAGAGGCAACTGGATTTTCTTTGTTTTTCTTTGAAGAGGTTTCGCTTCTCATCTGAGAAGCTTCTTCAGCTCTGTAGTTCAGTGCGCGGTGTGAACCAGTTTTCATCCTTGTAAAATCACTGTTTGTTTTTTTTAAACTTAAACACGAGAAACTAGGGCTGAATCAGATTATCCTGTAATGGCTAGAAGGGGAACTCACATTTGCACTGCCGATTTCGGGGATCGTTGTAGACGCCACGCCCACAGTCAGCCACACAAAGGCCTTTCTGAAGGAATGTAGTGGAATTACAAACTCGGCATCTGATGGAACCGTCACACTCCAAGCATCCCTCGGGACAAGCTAGCATGAAAGGAAAAGCAAGATGCTATGATAGGCATTTTAAACCGAGAAAACAAGGCCGCTCTTATGTAACTCCTTTATTGATAGTCAAGGAAAGTTAACTCTGAACACCTCTGCCTTTGACTTCAGCCATGCGGTGGGTTGAAATCTGACAGCCAATTTAAAAAGCCGCCGCATTTTATTTGGACTCAAATTTCAATAATGTGAGGCGAACGAACATTCAGTCACTCCTGCCCTGGTTGTCTCACGTCTGGACTACTGCAAAGGGGTTCTACATGGGCTTACCCTTGAAGAAGTTAGATTAGATCAGTGATGGCTAAACTTTTTGCCATCACGTGCCAGGAGAGGGGAGGGGCGGGGGGGGTCGTGCGCGCAAGTGCCCACGCCCATAATTCTATGCGCCCCACCCCCCTCGCTCCTCCCACACAATGGCCCAGTAGGCCCATTTTTCTCTCTCACCTGGCTCCAGAGCCTCTCTAGGAGTCTAGGGAAGGCGAAAATGGCCTTCCCCACCCCCCCGGAGGACCTCCGGTGGCCAGAAACAGCCCATTTGCCAACGTCTAGTGAGACTTGTGCTATAGTTTGCCATCACGGGATTAGATTAGATTAGATTAGATTAGATTAGATTAGATTAACAGAGTTAGAAGGGATCTTGTAGGTCATCTAGTCCAGCTGGTCGTCACCTGAACCAGTCTGAACCGGCAGCAGCCCACCACCACTGCTTTAAACCCTTAAACCAGGCCTGGAGTCCTGATGCAGGCATCCCGTATTGAAGATGCTTAGTGGATTTCTACCAAAAAGGTTTTTCCTTCCGACATGTTTTGCAAATTATTATTTTTTTTTAAAGGTTCTGTTTAAATGAAGCGTGATCGCTCGAATAATGAATTTCTCCCAATGGGTGAAATCTTTGGTGTGATTTCCTTTTGCACTTTTTAATATTTACTCAGATTGCTCTGGGCATCGAGCGTGTTTAACTTTGAACGCGCTCATTCATTTACCTAGGCATATCTGCCCTCCGTGGTCCCCGTAATACCGCTTTCCACAAGACAAGACGCACTGGGAATCCAGGAGCAGGAAGGGAGCCTGGCAGCGCACACATTTCCGCGGCCCGTCACACTGGAGGCAGTGGTCATCAACACATCCTGCAAAGCCCCGTAAGAAACTCAGAAAGGAGTGTTTCCCGATTTACATAGGATGCAGCAATTCATTCCCTGCCTTTTATCACCCCTTAAGAACCAGGATAGCAAACAGAGTGAGATACTAGATCAGGGATCAGCAACCTGCGGCTCTGGAGCCACATGTGGCTCTTTCACCCCTATGCTGTGGCTCCCTGTCACTCAAAATATGCATCACACAATTTATTGAGTTTTCAAACCCCGGTAGGCCAACCATGGATAAATCCAAGAAAAGAAAAGTTTCTGAAGAAAACAGAACATTTAATTCAACTACAGACTAGCGGCCCCCAGAGGGAGGGCCTTCTCTGTGGGGGCACCCACTATCTGGAACGAGCTCCCCCCAGAGATACGGAGGATCCTGGATCTACGCACTTTCCGCCGTGCTCTTAAGATTTTCCTATTCCAGCAAGCCGGCCTGGCCTAATTTTCTCCCCTGTTTTAAAATTCTTTTAAATCGAAATTTTAATCTGTTTTAAATTATTGGGATTTTTTAATTGTCTCGGGCTAAATTGTTTAATCTGGTTTTAATTATGTCTTTTAACTTTTGTATCTATGCATTTTATTTTGTGCCTGTTTACCGCCCCGAGTCCTTCGGGAGTAGGGCAGTATATAAATCTAATAAAACAAACAAAACAATAAAACAATTTGCTAGTTTTGTGGCCGCTCAAGAAATAGTCAGGCATGGGAAGGGTTTTGTGGCTCCCGGTGTTTTCTTTTCTGTGGGAAACGGATCCAAATGGCTCTTTCAGTGTTTAAGGTTGCAGACCCCTGTACTGGATGGAGAAAAGGTAAAGATAAGCTCAACTCCTGAGGATGGCAACCATGAAGGTTTCTTAGCAGCATTATGGAAGTCAACTGACACTCCGTTTTCAACAGGTTTCAAATTTCCAGTATCTCCCAGTCAACGCCAGTGCCATTCTTTGCCTCAGTCCCATTACAATTTTCCTTTGGACTCACTAATTCTGAGAGTCTTGGTGTTCTCTGAACTTGGTTGTTGAATCAAGCTCAGAGAGCACCAAGGACTCCAGAGTTCAATCCATACCAGAGATAGGATTCACATACTGTAGCAACTGGTTCGCCCAGCACCGGAAATGTGACCGTGCGCGAGCACCGGAACATGCGTGCGGTGTCACAAAGCATGGCAATTCGCTTGTGTGCGACATCACACGCTTCGTCTGCACATGTGTGCAGCGTCAAAAACACAGCAATATAGGACAGGATTGTGCCCGGGCCCATCCGCAGGTCGCCACTACGGGCTCATCCGAATCAGTCCGAACCGGCTGAATACCACCTCTGACCCATATGTACATTCTTTTCTATAGAAATCACTTATTCCAGGCTTACCTAGCTTCCAAGATTCTCCCTGTTGGCATTAGAAGATGTTCCCAATCCATGTTCCATGGCAGAACCTAAGTGCCTTCTTATGCTACCCTGTTTCCCCCAAAATAAGACATCCCCTAATAAGTCCAATCAAGCTTTTGAGTGCATAGCAATAAGGCCAAGAGCTTATTTCAGGGTTCAAAAAAATATAAGGCAGGGTCTTATTTTCAGGGGAACATGTTATATATATATATCATCCATGCTATCTTTCCCAGGCCTGTGTCAGATATATTGGGACTACAGCTTCAAGAAAATCCATCTAATATGTTGGATGGGAATATTTGGAATTGTCCTAATACATCTGGAGCAGTGGTGAAATGTAAAATTTGTTAGTACTGGTTCTGTGGACATGGCTTGGTGGGGGGGGGTAATGTGACTGGATGGGCGTGGCCAACTTTTTTTTTTTTTTTTTTACTTTTAAAAGCATTTTTTCTACAACCTCTTTGGCCAAAGAGGTTGTAGAAAAAAATGCTTTTAAAAGCCTCTGATGATCCCAGCTGAGCCACGCAATCATCAGAGGCTTTTTTAAAAAAAACTTTTAAAAGCATTTTTTTGGCTGAAGAGGTTGTAGGAAAAACATCCTTTTAAAAATATATTTTAAAAAAGCCTCTGATGATCGTGTGGCTCAGCTGGGCATTGGGGGAGGGCAGGGATTTTTGCTACCGGTTCTCCGAACCACCCGCCGCCTTCACTACCGGATCGCGCGATCCGGTCCGAACCGGGAAGATTTCACCCCTGATCTGGAGGGAGGTAGATTTGGGAAAGTTGGTTCTCTGGTTTATGTTTATAAATTAGAAGTGGAAGGCAAATAATAGTTTAGGTCAGGAGTGGGATTCAGCCGGCTCATACAGATTCGGATGAACCGGATGCTAATTTTACATCTGGTTCACCAAACCGGTAGTTGCAAGGACTGGCTGACCCCTCCCACTCCACCCCGCGCCTCCCAGGAGTCTCCACATGGCCCGTTTTGGATGCCAGGTAAGTGCATAAGTCATTTTTTTTCAATGCCGTTGTAACTTCAAACGGTCACTAAACAAACTGTTGTACATTGAGGACTACCTGTAAGTGGATTTGTTTTTTTTTTTAAAAAAAAACCGGCCACTGTTTGTTGTGATTTCCGAACTACGCCCCCTCAAGGTGATCACACAAAATGGTACCTTAAGTGCCAGTACATCAAAACTTACTTTGACATGTTTCAGATTCCCTAAAAAATGCCGGCAGACAATGCTCGACGCAAGCTCCTTGTTGGAGAAAATATCCCTCCATGCACTGCAGGCAATCCGTACGGTTTGGACCGTGGCAAACGTTGCAGCTCCAGTCACACTCTGGAATTAGATTAGATTAGATTAGAGTTCTTTATTGGCCAAGTATGATCGGACACCCAAGGAATTTGTCTTTGGCGCTTATGCTCTCAGTGTACGTAAAAAGACAAGATACATTGGTCAAGAATCATAAGGTACAACACCTAATGATAGTCAGAGGGTAGAAATAAGCAATCGAATCATACTAGGAAACAATCCATATAAATCCTAAGGATACCAGCAACAAAGTTATAGTCGTACAGTCGTAAGTGGGAGGAGATGGGTGATAGGAACGATGAGGAGATTCATAGTAATTGTAATGCGGGCTTAGTGAATAGTTTGACAGTGTTGAGGGAATTATTTGTTTAGCAGAGCGATGGCGTTCAGGGAAAAAACTGTTCTTGTGTCTAGTTCAGTGGTGGGCCTAAACCGGGGCGAACTGGTAGCAGTGGCGGCGGGAGGCTCCACCCACCTGCCCGGATGACATCAAATATACGCGAGCGCACGAGCGAACCAGTAGGAAACGTAAGTGAAATCCACCACTGGTGTAGTTGTTCTGGTGTGCAATACTCTATAGCAGGGGTCTCCAACCTTGGCAACTTTAAGCCTGGTGGACTTCAACTCCCAGAATTCCACAGCCAGCTTTGCTGGCTGTGGAATTCTGGGAGTTGAAGTCCTCCAGGCTTAAAGTTGTCAAGGTTGGAGACCCTGCTCTATAGCGACTTAAATATTTTCACAGCCTTCTTTTTGACTCGTGCAGTATACAGGTCCTCAATGGAAGGCAGGTTGGTAGTTTATTAAGACAATAAAAGAGAGCAGTTCCTCACAGAGCCACCATGGAGCTCCCTTTATACCTCCCCAATTTCACCCGTCACGCCAGTACCGTCTGCAGAACGCACTGAAGGGCAAAGGAAGAACGGCAAAACAGAATGTAAGACCCGGAGAAGAAACGCCAAAAAGAGACGGTCTTAAAATAACACAAATTCTTCCCTGGAGCTCCACGTTTTTCCCAATTATCTTAACCTAATCGCGGCTGCTCATTTTTTTCCAGCCGTCCAGATGAATGAGACCGCGATATCCGTCCTCCCGAGTGGCTAGAGTGCTGATCGGCCCACGCCAGCCTCCCAGGGAAGCCATCAATCTTTTCTCTCTCAATGACCGAGGGGCCTGTGGGATTTCTCCACAAACAGCGGCTAATTAAGCAGGCCAGATTGACAAGGAAGGTGACATTGGCTCTTGGCAGTTCAAACATCGTTTTCAGAAAATAAATGTTTAGATTAGATTAACAGAGTTGGAAGGGACCTTTTAGGTCATCTAGTCCAACCCCCTGCCTAAGCAGGAGACCCTACACCATTTCCGACAAATGGCAGTCCAATTCTTCTTGAAGGCCTCCAGTGATGAAGCTACCCAACTTCCGAAGGCAACTTCTGGTCCATTGGTTGATTGTTCTCACTGTCAGAAAATTTCTCCTCATTTCTAGGTTGAAATGTGGCGAAGTGGATCGTTGGAAGATCCCCAAGTTTCATCTTCCTCTCGCTTTCCCCATTGGGGGGGGAGGAGGAATTGTCTGAAGAGAAGGGTACCGTAGAGAAGAGAATCAAACTGTGATCAGGCTGACTTGACATTTATGTCTCACTAATTCAATGGATTTGGGGATCTGTGAAGTAGGCATGACACCGACAGTGACTGTTCAGGAAGCCGAAGTGATGAGACAAGAGATAAGCAAATAGAAATGGACAGGTGGTTAAGAATTTTATTTTTTAAGGAAAGTCTGTTCAAATAGAATCCACCTCCAAAGCCATGTATGGTCTACTACAACTCCACTTTCTGTAGCCTCCAGAGCAATGTTTCTGAATCTTGGCATTTTTAAGAGGTGTGAACTTCAACTCCCAGAATTCCCTGGCCAGGAGGGGGGGAGGCGAAGGAGAAGAGGAGGAGAAGGAGAAGAGGAGGAGAAGGAGAAGGAGAAGGAGGAGAAGGAGGAGGAGGAGGAGGAGGAGGAGAGGAGGAGGAGGAGGAGAAGGAGAAGAGGAGAAGGAGAGGAGGAGGAGGAGGAGAAGGAGGAGGAGGAGAAGAAGGAGAGGAAGAGGAGGAGAAGGAGAAGAGGAGAAGGAGAGGAGGAGGAAGAGGAGGAGGAGGAAGAGAAGGAGGAGGAGGAGGAGGAGGAGGAGGAGAAGAAGGAGAGGAAGAGGAGGAGAAGGAGAAGAGGAGAAGGAGAGGAGGAGGAAGAGGAGGAGGAGGAGATGGTGATGGTTTTTAGAGCTTTTTGGAAGACAACTCTTCCAAAAATTATCTCTCTGATAAGGAGCTGTAATAAGCAGAAGTGCAGAGACGTTCTTTGGATCTCTCTGCCAAATTCTCAGCATTTCACCTAGGACAGCTTATCTCAGCCCCTGCGATAACCATATGGAACCATTCAACACTATTATTTTAACATCTCGTTAAATATTGCTATCAGGATAAAAACAATCCAATGCACTTTCTCTCGATGCAAAAGATGGGGATTTGTTTGACATTAAAGTAGAAGAAGGTTGCCTGTGTGGATTCTCAATCATCCAGGTTATGGTTGTCCCAAAGATACTTTTCAAGGGGACTTCCTTGGTTTTCTTTTTTTCCCCTTGAAAACATTTCGCTTCTCATCCAAGAAGCTTCTTCAGTTCTGGAGAAGGTTTCTGGATGGTGAATTTAGATAAAAGAAAAAATAAGGGGTCACTGGGATTTGTGTTAGAGGTGGGTTTCAGCAGGTTCTGACCAGTTTTGGAGAACCGGTAGTGAAAATTTTGAGTAGTTCAGTGAACCGGTAAATACCACCTCTGACTGGCCCTGCCCCCATCTATTCTCTGCCTCCCGAGTCCCAGCTGATTGGGAGGAAATGGGGATTTTTCAGTAACCTTCCCCTGGAGTGGGGAGGGAATGGATATTTTACAGTATCCTTCCCCTGGAGTGGGGAGGGAATGGAGATTTTACAGTATCCATCCCCTGGAGTGGCGAGGAAATGGGGATTTTTCAGTAACCTACCCCTGGAGTGGAGAGGGAATGGAGATTTTACAGTATCCTTCCCCTGGAATGGGAATGGGGATTTTACAGTATCTTTCCCCTGGAGTGGGGAGGAAATGAAGATTTTACAGTATCCTTCCCTTGCCACGCCCACCAAGCCACGCCCATAGAACTGGTAGTAAAAAAATTTGAATCCCACCACTGATTTGTGCATAGATCAATTTTCAACCCCTTGGCCTTGTTTTCCGTCTTCGACTGACGACAATGAATTCTAGATTCCATTTTGTTCCAACAATATTCATTTCCAGAGCTAGCAAATTCATGAATAAAGAGGCCATTATTAATCAGAGGTTCTGCCCCTTATTTTCATCGTGTCTCAATCTTGACCTTGATTGTTAAAAAAAGGAATAAGATCAGTCTTCTCAGGATAGCTAATTATGAGATAAGTCACTAGAGAAGATGGAAAAGAATTTCCCTTGGATAATATATTTATAATGCAATTTTGTTCGGGTCAGAAAAGAGCAAGCCCTCAATCTTCTGATGATAGTGGATTTTCTTTCTTGGAACATGACACCAGGACCTGGCTGGCTCTCTTGGTGGGTGGATCTTCAAAGACCTCTACTGAAGGACACTTGCAACATTTCCAGCAAATATTTGAAACGAGTTGAGTTTTAATCTATACAACCGGTTAACCCAGTTGGGTGTGGTGGTGAAGGTGCTGCCCTAGAAACCAGGAGACAGTGAGTTCTAGTCCTATTTTAGGCATGAAAGCCAGCTGGGTAAGTTTCGGCCAATGACCAGGAGACAATGAGTTCTAGTCCCACTTAGGCATGAAAGCCGATTGGTTGATTCTGGGTCAATCACCAAAAGAATGTGAATTCTAATTCTGCCAATCACACGCTCTCAACCCAACTCACCTCACAGGTTGTTGTTATGGGGGAAAAGAGGAGGAGGAGGAAGGAATATAATTTAAGTTCAATGTAGGGGTGAAATGCTCCCGGTTCAGACCCGATCGCCTGATCCGGTAGCGATGGCGGCGGGTGGTTGGGAGAACCGGTAGCAAAAATCCCTGCCCACCCCCATGCCCAGCTGAGCTGCGCAATCATCAGAGGCTTTTTTTTTTTACTTTTAAAAGCATATTTCTACAACCTCTTTGGCCGAAACAAATGCTTTTAAAAGTTTTAAAAAAGCCTCTGAAGATTGTGTGGCTCAGCTGGGATCGTCAGAGGCTTTTATAAGCATTTTTTCTACAACCTCTTCAGCCGAAGAGGCATTTTTTTCTACAGCCTCTTCGGCTGAAGAGGTTGTAGAAAAAAATGCTTTTAAAAGCCTCTGACGATCCCAGCTGACTTGCCTGATCATCAGAAGCTTTTAAAAGCATTTTTTTCTGCAACCTCTTGGGCTGAAGAGGTTGTAGAAAAAATGCTTTTAAAAGAAAAAAAAAAGCCTCTGATGAAGGCAACTCAGCTGGGATTGTCAGAGCCTTTTAAAAGCATTTTTTTACAACCTCTTCGGCCAAAGAGTTTGTAGAAAAAATGCTTTTAAAAGTACAAAAAAAAAAGTTGGCCACGCCCACCCAGTCACAGAACCAGTAGTAACAAATTTTACATTTCACCACTGGTTCACTGTCTTGAGTTACTTATAAAAGTAATAAAAGTGAGATTAAAATCTAATAAATAAATGACCCAATGTTGAGAGGAGAGGAGAGAGAAAGGAGAAGAGAGGGAGCGGAGAGGGAGAGGAGAGGGAGGGGAGAGGGAAAAGAGAGGAAGAGGGAGAGGAGAGGGGAAGGAGAGAAGAAGAGAGGAGAGGGATGGTGAGAGGAGAGGAGAGGAGAGGGAAAAGGAGAGGGAGAGGAGAGGGAGAGGGAGAGGGAGAAGAGAGGGAGAGGAGAGAGAGAGAGGAGGGGGAGAGGAGAGGAGGTAATTGAGGGATTTACAAATTTAAACTCATTCATCATTCAACTAACCACTGAGCAGAGCAAACCCTTGGCCAGAATTTACCCATGGCAACAAGCATGTGTGGGTGTGAGTGTCATGTACAGGTAGTCTTTGATATATAATTGAGCCTAAAATCTATGTTTCTAAGCAAAATGACATTGCAACCGTCATAAAAAGTTGCCATGCATTTAAATTTTGGTCATGTGACCCATGGAGATGCTGCAACGGTCCTCAAGTGTGCAAAACGCTCACAAATCACTTTCGTCGGTGCCGTTATAATTTCGAACGGTCACTACACTGTTGCAAATCGAGGACTACCTGTACATGGGTACGCACGGGCGTCCGCAGAGTGGGAGACAGGACTGAAGAGAAAAGGCTTCAATATGGCAGGTGAGAGAAACAGGTAGGGAAGAGACCACAGAGGTGGGTTCATGCAGACCATTAAAACTTGGCTGACCATTACAGCAAAAATAGGGAGGAGTATGTTGAGATTAACAGTAAAATTGAAATGTATAAATTGGATTTAACAATAGAAATAAAGAATTTACAGCTAAAAATAAAAATGATTATGTTGGGAACAGCAAAAATGAAACAATAGTGTCGGGATTAATAGTAATGTAATGAAGATGATTATATTGGGAGTAATAGTTAAAATATTTTCTAAATGTTTACAATAACTGTAATGATTGATATTTTTGAAATATATCCATCTAAGCAAAAAGGAAGAGAAAAATGGAATGATGTTTGGTTAGGATTTAAGATTTAAGTAACGGTTTTTGGGATAAAGGCATAGTTAAATTGATAGAATTTAGAGAAATAACTGAGTAAAATATTAAGTTGTGTTAATTGGAAGTTAAGATTTGTTAGTCATTTGTACTAATTTGTGACCGTATCAATGCTTCGTTTTGGAAAAGATGTGTTTTATGTTTGTGTTTTAAAAAATAAACTTTTTAAAGAAAAAACACTTGGCTGACCATTGTTACTAAGACTCACGATGAACATTTTTGGAATTTCTTTCACCTTTGCAAGTCCTGGTAGACACGTCAAGGAAATACTGCGATGGACATTTATCATACTGGCACTCTCCAAATAGTAACACCTTGGATGGATCTTTGCAAGAAGTACAGTGGGATCTCGAATCACAGCTCAGACACGAGTCACTGCAAGCTGGAGAGAAAGATAAAAAAACATTGAGACCGATCAGATTTCACATTAAGAAACGAAGCTATAAGAGTTCAGAATTACAAGTTCCAAATCTGCATTTCAAAGGACACTTCAGAAGTCTTTCTAAGGGGGGACAAGTAGCAATACAGAGAGGATTTTTAAAAAAAACAAACCCAGAGCTACATCATATATAAAACACTTCGGATAAGTCAAAGAATGATAAGAAGCAGAGGTGCGCTATTTCTATAAACCCAAGTTTTTCATTTCGTCATCGACCAGAATAGCGTGGGGGACAATCCTGGACCAAAAGTTAACGTAGCTTTTAATTTCATTCATGAAGCAGTGAATTTGATTACCTTCCTGTGTAATAATAATACAATTCTTCTTTGGGTACATGAAAAATGAAACGCTGGCAACTTTAAGATATGTGGACTTCAACTCCCAGAATTCCTCAGCCAGCCATGCTGAGGAATTCTGGGAGTTGAAGTCTACAAGTCTTAAAAGTTGCCAAGGTTGGGAAACCTTAGTACAGGGGTGCAGGGTGGATTTGATTTAAGTCAAGTTGATTTAAATCACGATTTAAATCATGATTTAAATCACTAGTAAAAAGGCTTGATTTAAATAAACTCGATTTAAATCATAATTTTTAAAGAGCAACTGCCATCTCTGTCCCTCAGCGGCTCCTCCTGTGACCTGCTGTTGACTCACCGAGAGTCCCAATATTGCAGAATATACAGCCTCATGCTACATAACTAAGCTCCATTTCATGCTGACTAAACTAAATTATTAATGTATCTTAAATATAAACTATCTTTAGATAGATTTTTTACTCCAAAAGCATTTTATTAAAATGAATTTGATAAAAATAAAAAAAAATCCGATTTAAATTAAAAAAATCCGATTTAAATCAAAAAAATCTGATTTTTTTTTAAAAAAAATCATTGATTTTTATGCGCCCTGCAGGGGTGTCAAACTCGATTTCATTGAGGGCTGCATCAGGGTTGTGTTTGACCTTGGGGGGCCAGGGTGGGCATGGCCAGGGTGCACGTGGCCAGCTCGACTTCACTCGTGTCAGGGGCACCTGTGGTGGCCCAAATGCTCTGTCAGTGAAAACAGGCTCCCGAGCTTCGTTTTTGGCTGCCAGGGCCTCCTGCAACCTGTTGCCAGTGAATACGGAGCTTGGGAGGAGCCCTCCCGAGCTCCGTTTTCACTGGTAGAGGCACTGTGGGGCGGTCCTTCGCTGTTTCCAGGGCAGCTCCGTGGACCAGATCTAAGCACTCTGTGGGCCAGATTCAGGCCCCGGGGCCTTATGTTTGACACACTCCTAGTATAACCTAGGACAGGAGTCTGCAACCTTAAACACTCCCGTTTCTCACAGAAAAGAAAACACCGGGAGCCACAAAACCCTTCCCGTGCCTGGCTATTTCTTGAGCGGCCACAAAACTAGCATATGTAGTTGAATTAAATGTTCTGTTTTCTTCAGAAACTTTTCTTTTCTTGGATTTATCCATGGTGGGCCTACCGGGGGTTGAAAACCTCAATAAATCACATGCTGGTAGATGTCGTACATTGGCAGTTTGATGCATATTTTGAGTGACAGGGAGCCGCAGCAGAGGGGTGAAAGAGCCACATGCGGCTCCAGAACCACAGGTTGCTGACCCCTGACCTAGGAGACATCCTAACAGGGGAAATATCCATACTGATGATACCAAACTCCAACAAATGACCTCACCCAACAGTTTTACGTAAATGTGAAATAGAGAGTTGGATGTGCCCAACTCTCAAGCACCACATAAGTGAGGGGCCGTAGTTGTGGTTTCTCCCCTCCTTAATTGGAACACAGTCCTCAACGCTGACTGGAACAGACTACTGAGGAATGAGGTGAACCACTGCTCCAGATTTCTTCCTGATATGCTAGATTTGCATCTACAAGTGAAGACTGACAGAGGACCACATTTGAACATAAACACCTAAAGAGCTGATTTGAAGCAATGGAGATCCGAGTGTAGGAGTTGACCAGGCTGAGCCTGAGGGAGGGGTCAAATGCATCATCAGTCTTGAGTCATTCGGGAGTATAGTAAGATCGTGTTAAATTCCGCTCTACCCATACATGGATACATTCCTGATCTCTTAAGATGCCGATTAAAGTCAAGAAATCCACCAATCTTGACAGCGCGTAAGTTGATGGCCGATCATCAGAACACCACACAAAAGTGGATGGAGGCGTGGAATAGCTGTTCCCCCCAAGATGTCTCCGAGCATATCAGTCCTAGTAGTATACCTCCAGGATTTAGCCTACCCCGACACATATGGGTGACATATAATAGAATTAGAACAACTCATGGGGTGTGTGCTGACTCCCTGTATAAATGGGGAAAGACACCTTCAGCACAATGTGATTGCGGGGCCCCTCGACAGACTATCCAGCATATAGTGAGGGAATGCCCTAACAGAAGGTATCCAGGAGATTCTAGGGACTTCCTCTGCATAACAATGGCAGCTACTGACTGGATCTCCAAACTCGACATTAAACTTTGAAATGTTATTTCTGTTTTCCTTTTAGGTTTTCTTACTGCTTTTTTATTGTTTTAATTGTTTTTAACCTGTAAAAATGAAGTGTTTTAATACTGTGTGTGACCAAACATACGCTAAATAAAATAAATAAGTCTTGAGTCCCTTTGTGCCCACAAGAGTTCTAAGTCCAACCCACCCAGTGGTGGGTTCCTCCCGGTTAGGCCTGCTTCTCCCGAGCCGGTAGCGGTGACGATATGACGTCACCAAACTGGTTCTCCCCCCCCCCGTGGACCCCCACCTCCCTGCGTTATTCTTACCTTTTATTTTTATTTTTATTTTTTATTTTTTTAAAATTTGATTTATATGCCGCCCTTCTCCGAAGACTCAGGGCGGCTTACAATGTGCTCAGCAATAGCCTTCATCCTTTTGTATATTTATACAAAGTCAGCTTATTGCCCCCACAACTGGGTCCTCATTTCACCTACCTTAGAAAGGATGGAAGGCTGAGTCAACCTTGAGCCTTGGCGAGATTCGAACCCTGCAGTAATTGCAGGCAGCTGGTCTTAATAACCAGCTTAATAACAGGGTGCCTTAAACCCCTGTACTACCAAGGCTCTTATTTGGCCCCACCCCCAATCTATTGCTGCCTCCTGAGTCCCAGCTGATGGCTAGAGGGAAAAAAACTGTTTAAACTCTTGCCGCGGGGCTTCAAAGGGCTGCCCTACAGCTGATCAGTGTTAAAAGAAAACAAATGAGTAGACCGGTCCCTGCAAAAATACATAAGATCAGTGCCTGCAAAAATACATGAGTAGATCAGTGCCTGCAAAAATAAATGGGTAGACCAGTGCCTGCAAAAATACATGAGTAGATCAGGGCCTGCAAAAATAAATGGGTAGACCAGTGCCTGCAAAAATAAATGGGTAGATAGGTACAGCTCTGCAAGCAGTTAAAAGCCTGGTAGACCAGTACCTCTGCTAAATCCTAAAGAATTGTCACATGACCATCAGTCCACGCCCACAAAATAAGCCATGCCCACAGAACCGGTAGTAAAAAATTTTAGAACCCACCCCTGAACCCACCACACATTATTTTGACTCTTATCAACTGCCAATTTGCTTTGGCTCTTAGTAGTTCATGTTTCTGTAGAGAGCTTAAGCTTGCAATAAATCATTATACCTATTTGAATTTTCTGATTTCCCTGACACCTGACACTCAAAAATCTATAGCAGATAGAACCCTACAACACTTTAACAGAGTCCCAAAGGTGCTTTTTCAAGAGGCCACTGGATTTTTGGGTTTTTCTTTGAAGACATTTCTCGCTTCTTATCCAAGAAGCTTCTTCAGCTTCAAAGAAAAACCAGAAAGTCCAGTGGCCTCGTCAAAAAGCACCTTTGGGAAAACCATGATCCAGATGACTGAGAATCTCCATAGACATATTCCCCAAACTTGACAACTCTTGTTCTGACCTAGGCCTCCCAAGATCCTCTCCAGCAAAGTCCCGGCAAACAGTCTTTCATGAGATTGCATAACTACAGACCTTTATCAGGCTTGGAGAGTTGCCAAGCCGATATCTTCCAAACGCTACGCTGGAGCAACAATTACTTGGCAATAAGTCAGGAACAGATCTTCACCCTCATGAATTGAACTAATTGTCTCCTGAAAACTCCCCTCCCCTTTCGCTCCTCTTTATTCCCTATGGGAGGGGCCATTCACTGTCCACCTGTGCCTTTACTCCTGAGTCGGCCCTTGTTCCTTAGCTGTTCTCTTCTCCTGGCAGCTCTGTGCATGCGCACATTGGGAATAGGCTCCAGCTGTTCTTCTGCCCCACTGATATCCGACTCCGAAGGCAGCTGATAACTGTCTGACGGCCCTGGCCCCATCTCTGCCTCCGACGCAGAGCACTCATCAGAGCCCTCCCCAGGCTCCAGGACTGGCCCATGTTCCTTCCCAACCTCCTCACTGTCTGAGTCTGCCACCAGCTCCGCTGGCCACTGGCCACTGGCCACTGGTGGGTCACAACAACTCTAAAAAGTTGACCGCCTTCTACCGCATAGCTCCCAGCGACCGGTAAGATCCCACAGAGTTGGTCTCCTCTGGGTCCCGTCAGCTAAACAATGTTGGCTGGCGGGCCCCCGGGGAAGGGCCTTCTCTGTGGCTGCCCCAGCTCTCTGGAACCAGTTACCTCCTGAGGTCCGGACCATCCCCACCCTATTGGCCTTCCGAAAAGCGGTGAAGACCTGGCTTTTCCGGCAGGCCTGGGGCCGTTGATCTCGCTTTGCGATCTGACGAGATCCGGCCATGAATGGTGTGAATGGGTTTTAATGTTTTTAATGTTTTTAATTTTTAAGTGTTTTTATAGTGATTTTTTGAGTGTATTGTGAGCCGCCCTGGGTCTTCGGAGAGGGGCGGCATATAAATTGAATAAATAAATAAATAAATAAGTGTGGACCTCAACTCCCAGAATTCCCCAGCCAGCCATGGCTAGGTGGGGAATTCTGGGAGTTAGCATCCACACTTCTTAGACTGGTTGAGAAACATGGTTTAACAATTAACAGGATAGATCAAACAAGAATGAACATATCAACTCTTTTGAGTTAGATCACAGTCAGAAGCTAAACCAAGTTCTTCTCCCCTAACTTTCTTCCTTTAAGGACACACCATTCCACGCCGCCTGCCCACTTCTCTCATTCCAATCCATCCTATAATATCGCTTGAATCTAATTTTCTATGCTATAGCATCTCATTCACTTTATCAATTCCAGAGAGTGTCACAAGGCTTAATTAATTAACAACTGTAACATTAAGAAGATATGTGGATTAGCAGAGCGAAGAAACAGCTAATAATGAGCTGTATTGCCATTTACCAACTTCAAATATATCAGTGACATATTATTCAAAACGGCGGCGTAAAAGCAATATAAAATGTACAATGTAACCTATTTAGATTTGTTCTGGGGGTGCCCGTTTACTAGAACCGCTTGATATAAAAGTTCGGGATTCATGGCAAGCCTGTTTTCCGCAATCTCTTTTAATTGTATCTTTCTCAGCCTATTGTACAATATACTACATTAAAGATCTTGATTCATGCCCACACCTTAATTTTAATTGGATTTTTCTCCTTTCTGTTCCGTGGGAGTCAAGGTAATGACAATTGAACATGTCCCAAACATGGAAATGTCCTAGAGAAATTGTAATGCAATTTGCTTGGTTTGAATTAATGTATTGTGTGAACTTGGCCATTGTAGCTTCTGAACCAAAAATGTATAGCTTAGCGCCATGTTTCTAAACCTTCGCAGCTTTAAGATTTGTGGACTTCAACTCCCAGAATGTGCTGGCTGGGGAATTCTGGGAGTTGAAGTCCACACGTCTTAAAGTTGCCAAGGTTGAGAAGCACAGGCTTAGTGCTCTGACACAGTGCCAATCATTGTATCTAGCAAGCCATGTCTTTAGCAGGATGCACGAATTAGGATGCACAAATATCACACAGACACGCAGCAAATGACCCTATAATTTACAGATAGTCCTCAATTTGCAATCACGTATTTAGTAACCATTCACAGCAGTGGTGAAACCCTCCGTCGGTCGCCATTGGTTCGATTTCTGCGCATATGCAATGCAGGTCAGTTCCAAAGATCAGCTGTGCAACACGGCAATCAATGGAACATTTAAAAAAAAAAAACTTTTTAAAGCATTTTTTTACTACCAGTTTGGCGAACCGGTAGCATTTTTTTTTAAACTACCGGTTCAGGTGAACCGGCCCGAACCGGTAGCATTTCACCCCTGATTCACAGCGACTTGGCCATAGCAAGTTGTCCTTAGAGAGACACCTCTCCAGACTTCTTTAAAACTTTCTCCCAAATAAAACGGAGAAACTGAGGCACCACGTACGTTTGCAGTGAAGGTTGTCATCCTGATAGAATCCCAGGGAACAGGCCGAGAGGCACGAGCCAGTGTGAGAAAGGACAAGGCTGGCGTCACAGGAAGTGCAGGAAAATGGGCCTTCTCCTGTACAGGTTTTACACGAAGGATGGCACTCTGGAAGGGAAGAAGGAGACAAAGGCATTTAAACGCAGACTCTCAAACTCCCTGCATAGGTAACAAGAAATGTGTTGGACACGGAAATGAATGTTCAAATTTCCGCCCAGCCACGAAATCTTCTTCTTTAAACTATCCTCACTTAATTCTTGCAAATATAATACTGTATATATGGTTAGGAGCAGTGCTTGCTAGAAAATTGAGCATATTTAATAAAAAATATTTTGGCAAGGAATAGAAGGTACAGCAACTTGGCTGAATCCGAAGAGAAATATATGAATGATGAATGTCGGTAGTCCTCAACTTACGGCCACAATGGAGCCCGACATTTCTGTTGCTAAGTGAGGCATTTCTTAAGTTGAGTTTTGCCCCATCTTACGACCTTTCTTGCCACCGCTGTTCAGTGAATCACTGCAGTTGTTAAACAAGTAACCCGGTTGTTAAGTGAATCTGGTTTCCCCCTTGACTTCGCTTTTCAGGTCGCGAAATGTGATCGCATGGCCCCTGGGACCCTGCAAATTATCGTAAATATATCAAGCATCCCAGTGTTAATCATGTGAGCATGGGGCAACGGTCATAAATGTGAAAAATGATGATAAGTCACTTTTTTCAGTGCCATTGTAACCGAAAGCAAACTGCTCTCTGCCTGTATCATACTCGGTTTCTCTTTTGTAAATATTTGTTAATATTTACAAAATGTGAGGGGTGTACTCACTTCTGTGACATACTGTATGAGTCCAGGTAGTCCTCGACTCACAACAGTTCGTCTAGTGACCGTTCGAAGTTATGACGGCACTGACAAAAGTGACTTACATGACCATTTTTCACACTTACAACTGTTGCAGCTTCCCCGTGATCACGTGATCCAAATTCAGATGCATGGCCACTGACTCATATTTATGACGGTTGCAGTGTCCCCAAAGTCGTGTGATCCCCTTTTGCAACCTTCTGACAAGCAGAATGAATGGGGGAAGCCAGATTCACTTAACCACCTTGTGACTAATTTAACAACCGCGGTGATTCACTTAACAACGGTGGCAAAAGAATTTGTAACACGGTGCAATATTGTGTATTTATTGTTGTAAACTGTCTTAGAGTTGCTGTGAACAAATAGGCAGCTGTATAAATTTTCTGGATGGATGGATCAAAAACTGTCTCAGTAATAGAAATTTTGGACTCTATTGTGGTCATAGGTCAAGGACTATATCAGGGTTTCGATAACACCCCCAAGAAAGAAAACTCCAAGGTTTGAATTTCCTCAAAGCTACATTTTATTAGAGATGTTATATTGGCACATTTGGGAAAACCCGAATCTAAAAGTTTCCAGATTTTTCCTACCCAAAGAAAAGTTCAAGTCCCTGCCCAACAGGATGGATAAAAATCAATTATTTTTTTAAAAAAATCAAATTTTTTTGATTTAAATCGGATTTTTTTGATTTTTATCAAATTTATTTTAATAAAAAACTTTTCTATTTAAGATACATAAATAATTTAGTTTATTCAGCATGAAATGGAGCTTAGTTATGTAGCATGAGGCTGTATATTCTGCAACACTGGGACTATCGGTGAGTCAACAGTGGATCAAAGGAGTAGCAGAGATGACAGTTGCTCTTTAAAAATTATGATTTAAATCGAGTTGATTTAAATCAAGCCTTTTTACTAGTGATTTAAATCATGATTTAAATTGTGGTTTAAATCAACTCGATTTAAATCAAATCCACCCTGCTGCCCAACACCCACAAGTCCATCACATGGTCCAATCAAACCACCGTCCCAATTGGAGATGCCTCCCAGGTCCAGCCTCCCAGGCACAAGGCAAGATGGCCTTGACTTTCTGAGAAAGGAATGTTATTATGACTACTACACATCACCCCTGCTCCATACAATCCCCCCTCCAATCTTCCCACAGCAATAAATGTGGCAGGCCTGAAGGCCCAATACAAAAGATGGCTTCCAGGCCTGACAAACTATCGGGCTCCAGCTACCAGCCCTGGATGACATCTTCGCATCTCACTGTTTGAAGAAGTTGCATAACATTCTCAAGACACTCTTCCCATCCTGCTTACAATCTTTTTGGACTGTTGCCTTCTGGCAGAAGATACAGAACAATTAAAACTCAAACCACACATTTTCTGAATAGTTTTTATCCCAGAGCTGTAATTGCATTCAACAATGAACTAAAGGGCTACCATCAGTGAGCTGTTGGGCAGCATTACTTGGTCTGTTGTGTGGATGTTTGGGTGGTTTAGGGGTGGGGAATTTGTGGTGGGTGGGAGTGTTTGGTGATTATTAAGTGTGTTGGACCTGGTCTTTGGATGTTAAGTGAATTTCGTTGTATGGGTATACTGTGTATATACATACGACAATAAAGTTATTATTATTATTATCTCTGCATCCCTGTGCCATTATCTTTCTTTCTTTCTTTCTTTTCTTTTCTTTTTTATTAAATTTATATACCGCCCTACTCCCGAAGGACTCAGGGCGGTGAACAAGCACAAAATAAAATACATAGATACAAAAGTTAGAAACATAATTAAAACCAGATTAAATAATTTAGCCCAAGACAATTAAAAATCCCAATAATTTAAAACAAATTAAAATTTCAATTTAAAAGAATTTTAAAACAGGGGAGAAAATTAGGCCAGGCCGGCTTGCTGGAATAGGAGGATCTTAAGAGTACAGCGGAAAGTGCGCAGATCCGGGATCCTCCGTATCTCCGGGGGGAGATCGTTCCAGATAGTGGGTGCCCCTACAGAGAAGGCCCTCCCCCTGGGGGCCAGCAGTCGACATTGTTTGGCTGACGGCACCTGGAGGAGCCCCTCTCTATGAGAGCGTACTGGCCGGTGGGAGGCTGCTTGTGATAGTAGGCGGTCCCATAAATAACTAGGTCCTAAGCCATGGAGCGCTCTAAAGGTGGTGACCAAAATCTTGCTCCCTTACAAGGTAGAACACAAAATGTATCAACAATAACAATTATTGTTATTACAGAACGGGCAGCCACTCTGTCTGGCTCTGCTTTTGTTCTCTTTTAACATTACCTTGGGTTAATTGGATGATTATTAATTACAGTTTTACCCAAAACATTATAAATGTATTTTCTGCCCAATCCGTGTTTAGAATGTCTCAATTCACTCTATCATCTCTGCTGGCAGTGAGAATAGAAACAGAGGAAAAGATAATGGCAGCTTTCGGATTCTCAATTATCTTCCTTTAAAACGCTGCCAAGTTTCCCAGGTGTGTGCTTGGATCCTGCTTGAATTAAGGCATGTTTATCTATTTACTTATTTTTATCCTACTTTTCTTATTTTTAGGAATAACTCAAGGCGGTGAAAATGCCTAATGATCCTTCCTCCTATTACACAGGTAGTCCTCGAGTTACGATGGTAATGGCACGCCACAATTAGGATTTTAAGACATGAGGGTTATAAAGAGTAACCGGACCTGATTTTATAACTTTTTTTTTTTTTTTGCAGAGTTCGCGAAGCAAACACGGCAGTCGTAAAGCAAAGGCTGCAGTCATTAAATGAACTTAGTGGTCGCTATGGGGCAGGCAGTGTTTGCTGGAAACCGGAAATAAATTTCCAGACAAAATGTTATAAATTATAGTCGTGTGGCCCACAGGATGCTGCAAGCAACCATAAATATGATCTGGGAGGGGGGGGGGGAAGGTGACGTCCAAACTTCAAATCCGTGTTGTAAGTAGGGGAGGGTTTGTTGTCGTAACTTCGAACGGTTGCTAAGTGGCCGGTTGTAAGTCGAGGACAACCTGTTGAGAAGTACCCATCACTCTGATGCAACCATTTATACATGGAAGGAGTGATCTTCAGCCAAATTTTTCCAGTTTCACTCCCTCTAGCTCTGTTGCGACTACGGGATCCAGAATTCCCAGGCAACATAGCTATCAGGGTGGCAATTAATCCCATTCTGCTTTTGGGTAATTGTACCTTGATTTAGAGAATGGATCGTGACCTTCCCTTGAAGATATATTTTCTAAGAAAAACTCATTTATTTGTTATAAAGAAAATAAAACATCTTACTAGCTAATTAATTACATCTTGGCAAAGCTTTCCCAGCCACTTCTCCTGGCCAGAGAATAAAGGAAGTTAGAAGAAAGAAAAAATGTGGACATGCGCAGTAGTTTAGAGATAAGAACTTGGCAAGCTACGGTAAGTCTGAAAGTTCAAAAATAAGAGCTCATCTGGTAAATACAAAAAAGCAGTGACAATAGCCCAAGAATAGACATTCTGTGGGGTGCAGCCCCCAATGCATTTGGAGGCTTGCAGGACTCAGTTTGTGGCTGGAACTGTTCAACTGGACTTCATTGAATGGGTTAATAGGAAGGCAAAGGATGCAAACTGTCAGTGGACATGCTGAGAGATAAGAGGAAGTCTTGGAAGAAAAAAGTCACCTCTTTATCTTTATTTATTTATTTTTATTTATTTATTTATTTTTCATATTTGTATACCGCCCTACTCCCGAAGGACTCAGGGCGGTGAACAGCCATAATAAATACAAATAAATATAGAATTTTTATTTGTATCCCGCCTTTATTGTTTTTATAAATAACTCAAGGCAACAAACATATGTGACATACCTTCCCCCTCCTATTTTCCCCACAACAACAACCCTGTGAGGTGAATTGGACTGAGAGAGAGGGACTGGCCCAAAGTCACCCAGATGGCTTTCATGCCTAAGGCAGGACTAGAACATAAGTGGTATTCAGCAAGTTTTGACCAGTTCTGGAGAACTGGTAGCAGAAATTTTGAGTAGTTCAGAGAACCAGTAAATACTACCTCTGAGTGGCCCTCCCCCATCTATTCTCTGCCTCCCAGCTGATCAGGAGGGAATGGAGATTTTACAGTATCTTTCCCCTGTCACGCCCACCAAGACACGCCCACTGATTCGGTAGTAAAAAAATTTGAATCCAGCCACTGGACTAGAACTCATTGCAATCTGGTGATTGGCTCAGTCACCCAGCTGGCTTTTATGATTAAGGTGGGACTAGACTCACTGCTTCCCAGTAATTGGCCCAAAGTCATCTGGCTGTCATGCCAAAGGCGGGACTAGAACTCACTGTTTCCTGGTGATTGGCCCAAAGTCACTTGACTTTCATGCCTAAGGTGAGGCTAGAACTCACCACCTGCTGGTGGTGATTGACCCAAAGCAGTGGTGAAATGTAAAATTTGTTGCTACCGGTTCTGTGGGTGTGGCTTGGGCGGGTCATGTGACTGGGTGGGCATGGCCAACTCTTTTTTTTTTTACTTTTTTAAAGCAATTTTTTACTACCGATTCGCCGGAACAGGTAGTAAAAAAATGCTTTAAAAAAGTAACAAAAAAGATTGTGCAGCACAGCTGATTGATAATTGACAATCATTATTGATAATCAGCTGTGCTGCATGATCCTCAGAACATTTTTTTACTTTTTTAAAGCATTTTTTTACTACCGATTCCCCCGAACCAGTAGTTTTTATCACTACCGGTTTGCCCGAACTGGAGCGAACCAATAGCATTTCATCTCTGGCCCAAAGTCACCTGGCTTTCATGCCTAAGGCGGGACTATAACTCACTGCCTCCTGTTTTCCAGGCTGGTGCCTTTACCACTAGATTCACTTATATTCCTGGAATATAATAAAGACAGTATACCCAGTATATGTTTCTACTTGAATTATTGTCTGAGTGCTAAGTTGGGTAAAGCTGTTCCAATCACTTCATTTTACAGTTGATATTTTCTCATTTCTCAAGAGAACTTGCTCATCTTTTTGTGATATAGAAAAATAATATTCGTAATTGTTTTGAAAATATATAAATATAATATTTAATCCTTGATAATACTTTCTACCTTACTGTGTGAATCCTACTTTATTAAGGATTTATCCAGTAATGGAAACCGTCCGCCATTCTCTGCAGCGATTGAGAAACAGATGCAATAAACCAAACTCCACATCGTAAATGACTAACAAATTAATATTATCGAACACCTGGCCCATCCAGATGTTGATGGTCTCTCCTCCACTCCTCCTTCCCAGCCATCGATATTAATATCAATTACGGCCGTCGTTATCAAATGCATTGGAAGAACATCAGGTGATGGGGGGAGGAATCGTAGCAATTAGACGCAGCACCGGTAGACAAAAATCATCCGGGACAGCTTTAAAATAGCATTTACATAAACATCTATTCATTGTGATGATTAGATATGCTATCCAGAGGGTGGATGGTTCTGGATATCGGTCACTTGAGAACTTGTGGATGTCTTTCTATCTAGCTTCTGAAAGTCTCTTGAAATTCCACAGACTTAGACAGGCTTTTGATTTGACCTACCGCAGCAATATTTTTTTAATGTCCCTATGAATAATCTTATCATTAAAGCTTCGTGCCAGCAGGTGCCACAGGTTGAAAAAAAATATTTATCTGATGGGGAAATTAATTGGCAATCTGTTGACATCTGCTAGGGCCCCCTGTTTTTTCTCAGGCATTACTCACTCTGACACTCTCCTCCGAGTCGGTAAAATCCCACGGGGCAGTCTGGCACGCAGCGGTCCTTCAGGAGCAGGTGATGGATGTCACGGCACCTGAGACAGGTGCTTCCTCTGTCGGTATGGAGATTTGCCACGCACAACTCACAAAGCGGATGGCAACCTGGTTCATAGAGGACAGGAAGTTTGGTACAATTCATTAACAAGCCAGCTTTCTGATTGGTCAAAACAGAATCATCAAGGTGTAACTGTGACCTTTCTTTCTTTCTTTCTTTCTCTTTCTCTCCTTCCTTCCTTCTTTCTCTTTCTTCCTTCTTTCCTTTCCCTCCTTCCTTTCCCTTTCTCCTTCCTTCCTTTCTCCCTTCTCTCTCTTTCTCTTATTTCTTCTTTCCTTTCCTTCCTTCCTTTCTCTCCTCCCCTCCACCCTTTCTTCCTCCCTTCCTTTTTTCCTTCTCTCTCTTTCTTTCTTTCTTCTTTCCTTTCCTTTCCTTTCTTTTGCTCTCCTTCCTTCCTCCTTCCTTTCTTCCTTCTTTCTTTCTTCTTTCCTTTCCCTCCTTCCTTTCTCCCTTCTCTCTCTCTCTTTCTCTTCTTTCTTTCTTCTTTCAAGGCTAAGGCAGGACTTGAACTCGCAACCTCCTGCTTTGTAGGCAGGTGCCTTAACCACCAGACCAAACTAGCTCTCAGTATATGAGAAAATAACATTGAATAACTTTTAATAATAAATATTTTAAAAAAGAGACGCCAGTGGAAAAATTAGCCTATTTGTGCAAGAATGATCAATTAAGCTAATCTATACATTTATTTATGATTGATTGATTGACTTGGTGCCATTAAACTGGTGTTAACTCTTCAGGAGCACAGAGATAGATTTTCTTGATGACGATCTGTCCCTAACTTGGTCCTTCAAGCCTTACAATTCTCTGATGCATTAATTAATTGGCCAATTAATTAATTAACTAATTTTGCAAAAAAACAAAACAAAACACTACTCATCATTGGGTTATTAGAGTAACCCCAAATCATTGGACTACGGTGCTGGTTCTTTCATTTAGTTGGTACATAGAATGTTAACAATTGTCACTACAGATGGTTCTTAACTTGCGACTACATGGAGTCCTGGACTTACGACCAACATTGAGCGCAAAATTCCTGTTGGTAAGGCAAACGTTTGTTAAGTGAGTTTTTCCCCATTTTACGACCTTTCTTGCCATTGTCGTTAAGTGAATCACTGCAGTTATTAAGTGAGTAAAATTGTTGTTAAGTGAATCCGGCTTCCCCGTTGACTTTGCTTGTCAGAAGGTCGTAAAAGGGGATCACGTTACCTCGGGACACTGCCACCGTCATAAATACGAGACAGTTGCCCAGTGTCTAAAATTTGATCACATGACTACGGGGATGCTGCAAGCGTGAAAACTGGTCCCAAGTCACTTTTTTCAGTGCTGTTGTAACTTCGAACGGTCACTAAATGGACCGTTGTAAATCAAGAACCACCTGTATTATTATTGTTTGCTGACGCTTTATGGTAATTGCCAATTTGCAAAGCAAGTTAAAGCAGCACCTACAAACTGAAAAACACAGCCTAAAACTAAACACATGGGGGGGGGGGGGACAACAAGAAAAAGGAATAAAATATTAATCTGAAATAAAATATTAATAAAAACGAAAGCCCGAGACGCCCCATTGGAGAACTACAAAAGGAATTAAAACATTTACATCTCACAGGCATGTTCACAAATTGTCCTGGCCCAGGGCCTGCCACAATAACCAGCTGTTCAAGATTTTCCTACATGACAGCAAGGTTGGGTCAGTGGTGAAATCCAAATTTTTTTACTACCAGTTCTGTGCGCGTGGCTTGGTAGGTGTGGCAAGGGAAGGATACTACAAAAACTCCATTTCCTCTCCACTCCAGAGGAAGGATATTGCAAAATCTCTATTCCCACCTCACTCTGGGGCTAGTCAGAGGTGGTATTTGCCGGTTCTCCGAACTACTCAAAATTTCTGCTACCGGTTCTCCAGAACCTGTCAGAACCTGCTGGATTTCACCCCTGGGTTGGGTTCACATGGACTCTGGAGGGGAGCTGCAGTTCCAGAGGGACAGCTCTTTTTATTGATCTGCATCCTAAAGGAGACGGGAGTCTACTCATAAATAAGATAACAATTGGAAAGGGCCACTGAGTCAATGAGAGCAACTATCGCCTAGTGGTTAAAGCACCAGGCTACAAACCGGATGCTAATTTTACATCTGGTTCGCCGAACCGGTAGTTGCAAGGACTGGATGGCTCTGTCCACCCCGCCCCTCCCAGAAGTCTCCACGCGGCCCGTTTTGGATGCCAGGTAAGTGCAGCTCCCACACAAAGGCTTGTGGGGGAGGCGAAAAACAGGCCTCCCGGAAGTTCCAGAAGTCCTCTGAAGGAAGGGTCTCCGGAGCCCAGGGGAGGCCGTTTTCACCCTCCCGGAGACTCAAGCAAAGCCTTGGGGAGGGTGAAAACACTTCCCCCCACCACTGTCGTATAGGAGGCCAAGTAGGCCATGCCCACCATGGCCACGCCTACCCAGCAACCGGGCAGAGAACCGGTTGCTAAAATTTTTGAATCCCACCCATGGGAAACAGTGAGTTCTAATCCCACTTGAGAGGCAGGAAAGCCAGCTAGGTGACTTTGGGCCAATCACCAGGAGACTGTGAGTTCTAGTCCTACCTTAGGTATAAAAGCCAGCTGGGAGAGTTTGGGCCAATCACCAGGAGACTGTGAGTTCTAGTCCTACCTTAGGCATAAAAACCAGCTGGGAGAGTTTGGGCTAATCACCAGGAGACTGTGAGTTCTAGTCCTACCTTAGGCATAAAAACCAGCTGGGAGAGCTTGGGCTAATCACCAGGAGACTGTGAGTTCTAGTCCTACCTTAGGCATAAAAGCCAGCTGGGAGAGTTTGGGCCAATCACCAGGAGACTGAGTTCTAGTCCTACCTTAGGTATAAAAGCCAGCTGGGAGAGTTTGGGCCAATCACCAGGAGACTGTGAGTTCTAGTCCTACCTTAGGCATAAAAACCAGCTGGGAGAGTTTGGGCTAATCACCAGGAGACTGTGAGTTCTAGTCCTACCTTAGGTATAAAAGCCAGCTGGGAGAGTTTGGGCCAATCACCAGGAGACTGTGAGTTCTAGTCCTACCTTAGGCATAAAAACCAGCTGGGAGAGTTTGGGCTAATCACCAGGAGACTGTGAGTTCTAGTCCTACCTTAGGCATAAAAACCAGCTGGGAGAGTTTGGGCTAATCACCAGGAGACTGTGAGTTCTAGTCCTACCTTAGGCATAAAAACCAGCTGGGAGAGTTTGGGCCAATCACCAGGAGACTGTGAGTTCTAGTCCTACCTTAGGCATAAAAACCAGCTGGGAGAGTTTGGGCCAATCACCAGGAGACTGTGAGTTCTAGTCCTACCTTAGGCATAAAAACCAGCTGGGAGAGTTTGGGCCAATCACCAGGAGACTGTGAGTTCTAGTCTCACCTTACGCAGAACCTCTCACATCCTGGACATAAACAATTTCAACTTCTTCCCTCAAGACAATGCTATAGGGTATTGCATGCCAAAACAACTAGGCATAAGGACAAGTCCTTCCCCCATGCCATCACTCTGCTAAACAACTAATTCTCACAACACTCTCTTACGCCCTGGGTTATCAAACCACCTAGTAGGACTGTATTACTATCATCCTTCTCATCTTTCCTGTTACCTTTTTCCTTGGTTTCTTATGACTGTACTTAGAAAGGAGACTATTTGTAGCTCAAGGTTGAAATGAGAGGTCCTTGGTGCTCTCTGAGCTTGCTTGTTTTCTTCCAGACATTTCACTACCAAACTAGGTAACATCATCAGTGCTAAGGTAATGAAACGTCTAAAAGAAAACAAGCAAGCTAGCGAGCACCAAGGACCCCTCTATACGACTATAACTTTGTGGTTTGTATTTCATGATCTGTGTTGATTGCTTTTATTTAATATCCTATTATGATTCATGTTGATTGCTTATTTAGTATCCTAGGACTATCACTGAATGTTGTTTCTTATGATTTGTGATGATTATATTTTATGATTGTGATCAGGATTTATCACTTGTTGCCTGTATGTACACCGAAAGCTTATGCAATTGAGACAAATTCCTTGTGTGTCCAATCACACTTGGCCAATAAAGAATTCTATTCTATTCTATTCTATTCTATTCTATTCTATTCTATTCTATTCTATTCTATTCTATTCTATTCATGTTCTATTCCTTATTTATTTATTTATTTATTTATTTATTTCATGTATTTATATGCCGCCCTTCGCCAGAAGGACTCAGGGCGGCGAACACAAGTTAAAAACATGTACAATAAAATCCCATTTTAAACCAAATTAACTAATAAATAATAAATAATAAAACCCAGAATCAGAGTCAGCCTATTTGCTTGAACAGCCAAGTCTTCTATTCTATTCATATTCTATTTTATGCTATTCCATTTTAATTTTCTATTCTATATTCTATTCTAATCTAATTTTCTACTATATTCTATCCAGGGATGGGCTTCATAAATTTTAGCAAGGGGTTCTCTGCCCGGTTGCTGGGTCGGCGTGGCCATGGTGGGCGTGGCCTAGTCAGCCTCCTGCACCACGGCGGGCGGGGGGAGGTTGCCCTCCCTGGGCTCCGGAGGCTTTCCTTGAGCCTCCGGAAAGGCGAAAATGGCCTCCCCAGGCACCAGAGGCCCTCTGGAGGCCAGAAACAGGCTGAACATCCGGTAGGCCCGTATTTTGCCCTCCCCGAGCCTCCCCACGCGCCCTGCACTTACCTGCATCCAAAACAGGCCACATGGGGACTCCTGGGAAGGGTGGGTAGGGCCAGCCAGGAGTGGGATTTGGGGATTCTCCGAACTGCGCAGAATCTTAGCTAGAGGATCTCCCAAACCCCTTCGAACCCCCAGCAGCCCACCTCTGATTCTATCCTAATTTTCTATTTTATTCTATATTGTATTCTATTCTATTCTATTCTATTCTATTCTATTCTATTCTATTCTATTCTATTCCACGCCACGCCACGCCACGCCACGCCACGCCATTCCTGAATGCAATTCTATCACCTCTCCCATCCAGGCTGTGTTTCAGTGAATCAAATCCTTCCCTGCTTCCTTCTCTAACAAGCGTAAGGAAATAGTTCGCCGGGAGAGTGATAGCAAAATCTTCCCTTTGCCCGAGGCATTTCACCGATTGCAACTACCCTTCAAAACATGACAGTTGCCCAACAGAGGCCCGAATATTAGCATCGCAGACTCAACATTGCAAGGACCGAGTTAGCTCTCACCTCCAATCCCCTGCTCAATAAAGGAAGTCAATTTAAAGCATCCTGACAGATGGGGTTGTCCAGCTTCGGCTTCAACGCATCTTCCTTTAGTAATTGCTTGTACTGACAACTTTTTCAAGGGTGTTAAAAGGAACTTCGTACAGAAGAAGGCCAAGACCTGTTCTGTATCACGCACGATGTAGGACATGGAGGAATGATTTTACTTTGTAAGAAACCACATTTTCCGTTTGAAGGGGAGGGGGAAAACTTCTTAATAAATCCCGTAGAAGAGCTATTACTTGACTCTATAGCAGGGATGTCAAACTCAAGGCCCGGGGGCCAGATCTGACTCACAGGGTGCTTAGATCTGCCCCACGGGGCTACCCTGGAAACAGCGAAGGATCGGACCTGCAGTGCCTCTGGCAGCGTAAAACGGAGCTTGGGAGGGCCGCCTGCGGTTCTCCCGAGCTCCGTTTTCCCTGGCAGAGAGTTGCAGGAGGCGGTCACAGCCGGAAACGGAGCGCACGGGATCCGCCTGCAATTCTCCCATGATCCATTTTCGCTGGCAGAGGGTTGCAGGAGGCAGTCACAGCCGAAAACGGAGCTCACAAGATCCGCCTGCAGTTCTCCCATGCTCCATTTTCTCTGGCAGAGGGTTGCAGGAGACCGTCGCAGCCGAAAACGGAGCTCCGTAGCCTTTTTTCACCGGCAGAGCGCTCGGGCCCCCACAAGTGGCTCTGACACGAGTGCCATAGAGCTGGCTGCACCCAACCCGGCCGCCCCGGGGTCAAATACAACCCTGATGCGGCCCTCACTGCAATCAAGTTTGACACCCCTGGTCTACAGTAACCAAAAGTCCAAAGGAATCTGGCAGCATCTTCATGAGAGTGTATGCACCAAGACAATTTCCTTGTGTGTCCGATCACACTTGGCCAATAAAGAATTCTGTTCTGTTCTGTTCTGTTCTGTTCTGTTCTATTCTATTCTATTCTATTCTATTCTATTCTATTCTATTCTATTCTATTCTATTCTATTCTATTCTATTCTATTCTATTCTATTCCATTCCATTCCATTCCATTCCATTCCATTCCATTCCATTCCATTCCATTCCATTCCATTCCATATGTTTTAGCCTCCAGTCCCCTAATCATCTTTGTTGCTCTTCTCTGTACTCTTTCTAAGGTCTCAACATCTTTTTTACATCGTGGTATTTACTTATAAAGATCTGTTTTCACACACACACACTGCATACAATAGAGACGAAGACATGCCAGTTGGATCTCCTGCATTTGTCCCACAGAATTTGTAATTTGCAATTTGCAAAAAGTAATTTGCAAAAAGCAGCTTTACTTAGAACAGCTTACATTCTGCAACAATAACCTTTTATATTAAAAACACCTGGCTATCCCAGGTCCTTGGGAAGAACTCAGTTAGATGGACAAAAATAACAAATCCCTTCTAAACATCTGGCTGCCTACAGCCAACCAAAATTCCTGAAGCTTGTAAGCTGCCCAATTCTCAACGACTCTTGAGAAGCTCACAACAATTTACAGATAGTCCTCGACTTGCGACCCCCATTGAGCCCCCGCCAAATTTCTGTTGCTAAGCGAGACATCTGTTAAGTGAGTTTTGCCCCATTGTGCGAGTTTTCTTGCCACCGTTGATAAGTCAATCACTGCGGTTGTTAAATTAGTAACACGGTCGTTAAGTGAAACCGGCTTGATTTTGCTGGTCAGAAGGTCGCAAAAGGGAATCACATGACCCCGGAACACTGCAACGGTCATAAACATGGGTCAATTTCCATGCATCTTAATTTTGATCACATGGACCATGAAGATGCTGGACTATGAGGTCCTACGTGTGAAAATGGTCATAAGCCACTTTTCAGTGCTGTTGTAACATTGAACGGTCGCTAAAGAAACTGTTGTAAGTCGAGGACTAGCTGTAAAATGTTTTTAAAGATCAAAAAGCGATGAAGTGGTGCTATTGTATCTCCAGTACTGTTGCTAACTGCTGAAAATGATTGTCTGGCAACATTGAAAATGAATAAAATGAAAAAAACATGGCTACTAACTGCCTCCCATTGAGGACCTGTATACTGCACGAGTCAAAAAGAGGGCTGTGAAAATATTTACAGACCCCTCACATCCTGGACATAAACTGTTTCAACTCCTACCCTCAAAACGACGCTATAGAGCACTGCACACCAACACAACTAGACACAAGGACAGTTTTTTCCCAAACGCCATCACTCTGCTAAACAAATCATTCCCTTAACACTGTCAAACTATTTACTAAGTCTGCACTACTATTAATCTTCTCATCGTTCCCATCACCCATCTCCTCCCACTTATGAGTGTATGACTGTAACCTTTTTGCTGGTATCCTTAAGATTTATATTGACAGTTTCCAAATATGATTGATTGCTTATTTGTACCCTATGACTATCATTAAGTATTGTACCTTATGATTCTTGATGAATGTATCTTTTCTTTTATGTACACTGAGAGCGTATGCACCAGTGGTGGGTGTCAAAATGTTTTACTACCGGTTCTGTGGGGGTGGCTTGGTGGGCATGGCATGGCTTGGTGGGCGTGGTAGAGGAAGGATAATGTAAAATCTCCATTCCCTCCCCAATCCAGGGGAAGGTTACTGCAAAATCCCCATTTCCTCCCGATCAGCTGGGACTCGGGAGGCAGAGAACAGATGTGGGCAGGGCCAGTCAGACTTTTTACTACTGGTTCTCCGAATTAGTCAAAATTTCCGCTACCGGTTCTCCAGAACTGGTCAGAACCTGCTGAAACCCACCTCTGGTATGCACCAAAGACAAATTCCTTGTGTATCCAATCACACTTGGCCAATAAAGAATTCAGTTCTGTTCTGTTCTGTTCTGTTCTGTTCTAATTCTAATTCTAATTCTAATTCTAATTCTAATTCTAATTCTAATTCTAATTCTAATTCTAATTCTAAACATGCCCAAGACTTACCTACCACCACCAAGAACGGAATTTATTACTAGGGGAAGACTGACAGTTGCTACTTTCAGCAGCCCATTAGTCAAGGGCTCCTGACCGTCTCCCGAACCAAGATGGTTCAAAAGATTTTACGGGGAAAATAGGTTTTACAAGAAGTCTTTTGTATGCAGTGCACGCGAAGGGATATTGGACACCAAATGAATCCTCATTACGGTGAGTCAGAAAATTACCAGGGAAATGACGGCAGTCTGGAGGAAGAGGCACGATACTGCTGTCCAAATATGCTGTTTTGATGTCTCCTTTGCGGCTAGAACTTAACCCTTCAATCCTTTTTGTAGCAAAGGTGCTTTTTTTTCAAGAGGCACCTGGACTTTCTGGTTTTTCTTTGAAGACGTTTCGCTTCTCCTGCAAGAAGCTTCTTCAGCTCTGACTGGATTAGAGAGGAATGGAAGGATTTGTACTTCTTGCAGACAGCTGGACATTTGCATCCTTTTAGCCAGTCATTAAGGTCACCTAGAGATTTATCTGTGTCATCAGCAGTGATGGGTTCCTCCCGGTTCGGTCCGGTTTGGCCGAGCCAGTAGCGGTGACGATATGAAAATTTCCACTACCAGTTCTCCGAACTACTCAAAATTTCTGCTACCGGTTCTCCAGAACCTGCTGGATTTCACCCCTGCCTTTAACTATCGAAGCCCCCTGGGTGATATTTCTAGTTCTCGACTTATGATCACCATTGAGCCCCAAATTTCTGTCACTAAGCGAGACAGCTGTTAAGTGAACTTTGTCCCATTTTACGACCTTTCCTGCCATTGTGATTAAGTGAATCACTGCATTTGTTAAGTTAATAACACAGTTATTAAGTGAATCTGACTTCCCCAGCGAACTGCTGGTTGGAAGGCTGCAAAAGGGGAATCACATGATCCCAAGACGCTGCACTTGTCATAAATTAGGATCAGCTACGAAGCGTCTGAATTTTGATCATGTGACCATGCGGATGCTGCCATGGTTGTAAGTGTGAAACAACAGCCATCAGTCCCATTCTCAGTGACTTTGAAAGGTCACTGGACAAAGTGTTTTAAGTTGAGCACTACCTGTAAATTAGGTGAGTGAAACTGACTAGGAAAGACACGTAAAAACTGACAATCCAGTTTATATGTGGCTCACTTCTCAACAATACAAGAACATTTCAAAGCAGCTTCTCTCTGCATTTGCCAGACTGTTACAACAGCGAATCTGGATTCTCAAAATGGGAAAGAAAGAAAAAAAAAATCAAAGGAGGAGAAAAGAAAGGTAGAAATAATTCTTTCAGACAAACCTCACAGGATTACTGACAATGTAAAACTCCGCTATATTACCTCAAAGTAGAAGTGACTGCAGAGAAAAGGACTCAACTAATTATATAATGCCTTTCAAAAGACCTTATTTTGAGCCTGTTATTCTTCCCAAAGATAGCACTATTTTTCTATTACTCCCTTCCTGCCAATTAAATTGACTTACGCCGTTACCCTCTCTGAAAGATAATAATTGGTGTAGCTCCTTACAATTAAAATGTTTTTCGCTTTCCTTTTTTGCCACTGGCTTTCTGGCTGCAATTAATCTGAAGTTGGCAAACTTCACAGTTCTCATCGATAGGTACAAAAAAAAAGAAGAAGTAGTAGTTTCTTTGAAGAAGCAATCTCCAATGTTTGCCTCCAGGGTTGGAAAGGAAAATTCTGTATTAAACAAGCATCAATGACAGACTGAGTGACAGTTATAAAAATACATTAGAAATTGAAATTTCCTCATACAGGAGCGTTAACATTCAGTACAGTAGTATTTACGTCAACTTCCTACTCAACCCATCCTGTGGATATTTTTCCCTTCCCAGACAATATGATTCGGCCTGAATATTTTCAAAGTTTTATTTCAAAACATTTGGAGAAGCTCCTGGTTCAGGAAAACTGATACATGTATTATAACAGGGGTGTCAAACTCAATTTTACTGAAGGCCGCATCAGGCATATAGTTGACCTTGAGGGGCCTGTGTGGGTGTGGCCAAGGTGGGCGTGACCAGCTCGACATTGCTCATGGCCAGGGGCTCCTGTGGAGGCCCAGGTGGGGCTGGGGGGGATCCATATTATAATATCTGAAGTTGTACGAAGTTTTATGTGATAGTTACTTGCTACCAAATCATTAATCATACTTAGAGATTGACAGGACGACTTTCAAAAGGTGTTCAAACACTAAGACAGGGGTGTTAAACTCAAGGATCGGGGACCAGATCCGGCCCACAGGATGCTTGGATCTGGCCCGTGGGGCCGCCCTGGAAACAGCAAAGGACCGGCCCGTGATGCCTCTGCCAGTGAAAATGGAGCTCAGGACGCAATGTGTGCAGTTTAGATCTGCCATGGCTAAACACTGCAATTACTACATTCCAGTAAATTAGGAGTAACCAAAAGCAAACACCAGAACATTTTAAATTGCAAAAATGCCGGGAAGTAGATGGAAATGTGATTCAGATCACATAAAGGAAATGTGTTGAAGATGGTTTTGGTTCATGGCCAGCATATCTCTTTTGGTTAAACAGAGCTCAAAGCACGCAACTAAATACTCCATGCACCTAAATACTCCATGTTGCATTCATCCAGCCAACTCCTCCCCAATCTGGTTTCCTTCCTTCCCTGACTGGGAAGATTGGAGCTGCAACTCCAACCAACATAGGAAGCACCAGCTTAGAGAAGGCTGTTCTTTTAGCAATAGCTATTGTGACCTAGGCTTCCTGAGTCATTAAAACACATGTTGTCTTAATGTTCATATATCTTTTATTAATAAAAATTTATAAAAATAAAAAAAATAAAAAAAAACACATGAGTAGTCCCAAAAACCTCTTTTATTGCACCAGCTGTGAATTCACAGCTGAGTCCCAATTAGTTGCAAAAAGTCCTTCAGGAGAAATCCTTCGGGATAATCTCCAACTGTTATCTCTCTTGGCACTCTGCCAAAGACCTACTTGGCAAAGCCATACAGAGTCCAGAATCAGACAGAGATCTGGCTCTTCATTTTACCCACCTCGGAAGGATGGAAGACTGAGTCAACCTTGAGCCTGGGAAATGCCATCAGGAAATGCCAGGCAACAGCCAATGCCAAGAAAACAAACACCCATTTGTGAACCGGTAGCAACCCATCATTGCCCAGGATCTATAGCAGTCTGTCACCGTAATGTAGCAAAACACAAGCAAGCATTACAGTGGCAGCCAGCAGCCCAGGATACAAATCTGCATTTTGGCTCAAATGCAGCCATAAACAAAGCAGCAACTTCCCACGAATTCCATTCAGAATGAAGACAGAATTGCATTATTCGTGAACTCCTCGGGAGAGTGGAAAGGCAGGGTTACAAATGTGGCAGAGCCAAACGATAAATTGTGCTGCGAGCGGTTCAATCTTTCTCGTGCACTTACCCGCACAGTATCCTACCAGATTGAGGTATTGCTCTCTCTTGCAGGGAGTTCTGCATCTTCCGTTGAGGAAAGAGGCGTGGGGGTGACAAGATGTGCATTCATCATCCTCAGCCCCGCTGCACGTCTTGCAAGAAGGATGGCAGGCTGGGAGAGACAGAGAGCGGGAGAAAGTAAGAGGAAGAAAGAAGTCGGCGACAGAAGCCAATCGCTTTGATCAAAAGCAACTTTCTGACTTTGTAGACTCCAAAACATGGCTAAAAATGTATGCTTGGGTATTTGTCACAAATTTATTTATTTTTTAAAAATAATTTACTATGGGGATGTTTCCTTTACCTCAAGGATCTCCAAACTTGGCAACTTTAAGACCTGTGGACTTCAACTCCCAGAATTCCTCAAGTAAACCATGTGTCAACTTAATTCCTTTGAAGATTCTGTCTCCTCGGAGATGGGAGGAGAGGGGACATTCCTGTGATCTGACGGAGATGGGATGAGGAGAGTGGCTTGGAAGATAGCCAATGAGACGCAGAGAATTGGGGATCGGAAAGGGAGGGCTTGGGGGGCGAAGGTCAGTGCTGACCGCGAAAGAGCCAGGGACAGATCACTATGCTCAATAAAGAGAAAATTTCCTCAAAGATTGGCAGTCTGGGAAATCATTTATTTTGAGATAGCATCGAAACCTGACACCATGCTGGCTGGGGAATTCTGGGAGTTGGAAGTCCACAAAATCTTAAAGTTGCCAAGATTGGAGAAACCTGCATTAGTTGGGTCTAGGACAACTTGCTGTGACCAATTTGCCATGGCCAACTCACCATGGCCAACTTGACATGATCAACTCGCCCTGGCCGGCTCGCCACAGGAGAACTGGCTGCGGGACAATTCAACACTGTATTAATTGTTTCATTCAGGTACTTTTATTATCGGGGACTACGTTTACGTCGAAATTATTGTAACTCTTGTATTTCTAGATTGACTTTCTTTTATTATTATTGGACAGGGTTCCGTCGAAATTAATTCAACTTCTGTGTTGGTTGAATTGTCCCACTGCAACACAACGAGTTGTCCCTGGCCTTAGTTGGATCATTGCTGAGAACAGGGCTGTGTGAATGTTTGGTTGTCCCAAAAGTACTTTCTCAAGAGGCCACTGGACTTTCTGGTTTTTCTTTGAAGACATTTCGCTTCTCATCCAAGAAGCTTCTTCAGCTCTGACTGGATGGTGGGGAACGGAAGGATTTATACGAAGAACGCAAATGGTCAGTTGTCTGCAAGGAGTATAAATCCTTCCATTCCCTATCATCCAGGCCAGAGGTGGGTTTCAGCAGGTTCTGACCAGTTCTGGAGAACCCATAGCAGACATTTTGAGTAGTATGGAGAACCGGTAAATACTGTACCACCTCTGACTGGCACCGCCCCCATCTATTCTCTGCCTCCGCAGTCCCAGCTGATAGGGAGGAAATGGGGACTTTGCAGTAACCTTCCCCTGGAAGGGTGTGGGAATGGAAATTTTATAGTATCCTTTCCCTACCAGGCCCAGCAAGACACACCCACCAAGCCACGCCACGCCCACCAAGCCACGCCCACAGAACCAGTAGTAAAAAAAATTGACTCCCACCACGGATCCAGTCAGAGCTGAAGAAGCTTTTTGGGTGAGAAGCGAAATGTCTTCAAAGAAAAAAACCCAGAAAGTCCAGTTGCCTCTTGATAAAAAGCACCTTGACCTGGGATGGCTGAGACTCTCCAGAGACAGGTTCGGTTCTCACAAATCTATCTTAAAAAAATAATAATAATAACCATCATTGAAGATGTTTCCTTTAGTCGGATCATTGCTGGGAATTTTCTACAACGGAGCTCGGGATACAAACGCAATCTATCAACGCTAATTACACTTCATGCTTGAAGACAACAGAAGCTCTGTGTGTAAAAAAGAGGGACTGTGCACGCCTGGAAAAGCAATCTCAATGCAGATTGTATTTTGGGTTGTTATTGTTTTGTGCTCCCAGGGGTTGTGCAGCAGGACAAATAACAGCAGGGACAAAGCAGGCCAACATTTATTCATCCCAGGTGGGGGAGAAGAAATCAGATTCATTTTTGAAAATGAATTAGATCGTCTGGGTTAAATGGAACCAAAATACCTCCTTTCTCATTCATTGCTTTGAATCTTTCCTCCACTGTTGCATGATCTCATGATCAGGAATTGATCAGGAATTGTGCTCTGCCAGGAATTATTTTCCTTACGCCTTTGAATAATATCTGAATATTTTATTAAAAATCCAGCCCATGGAAATTTAACTCTGCGAAACGAGGGGTAGGAAAGTGGATTTGGCTAGATCAGGGGTGTCAAACTCGATTTCATTTTTTTTTTAAAAAAATATTTTTGTATTGTTTTTTCCAAACATAAACATAAAATAAATCTTTTAAGAACGAAGTTTTGATCCGGTCATAGATAGGTACAATCACTTACATTCCTTTAACAAGCTCTATTCCCAATTTCCCCGTTACATCTTTTAAAATTAAAAATCAAAACTCAAATTTTTAACACAAATTCTAACCTCTTCTTCTAAACCAACCTATTCTATCACCAAAACCTTAATTTCCAAATAACCTCTACTCATTTTTTATATCCAATTATCAATCAAAATTCTATCTAACTTAATTCCCCCCCTTACATCTTTTAACATAAAAATCAAAGACACAAATTTAAAATTTTTTAAAAATATTCTAACATCTTGATCTAATTTCATTGAGGGCCGCATCAGGATTGTGTTTGGCCTTCGGGGGAGGAGGGGGCGTGGCCAGGGGGTGTGGTCACCTGGATGTCACTCATGTCGGGGGCACCTGTGGTGGGCAGAAAGCTCTGCCAGCGAAAACGGGCTCCCAAGCTCCATTTTCAACCGTGAGGGCCTCCTGCAATCCTCTGCCAGCAAAAACGGGGCTTGTCCCTCCCGAGCTCTGTTTTCGCTGGCAGAGGCACCGCAGGCTGGGCCTTTGCTGTTTCCCCCCATGGCGGCTCCACGGGCAGATCTAAGCACCTCGCAGGGTAGATTCAGTCCGCGGGCCTTGAGTTTCACACCCCTAAGCTAGACCTAGTAAACTACAGACCTGGGCCCTAATTACGGGCAGTCCTCGACTTACGAACACAATTGCGCCCAAAATTTGCATTGCTAAGCGAGACCGTTGTTAAGCGAGTTGTGCCCCATTTTACATCCCTTCGTGCTGTAATTAAATGAATCGTTGCGGTCATTAAATCGGTAACATGCTTGTTAAGTGACTCCGTCTTCCCTGCTTGTCAGAAGGCCGCAAAAGGGGATCACGTAACCCTGGGACATTATAACCGTCATAAATATGAACCCATTGCTAAGTGTCTTGATCTTGGTCACCTGACCAGAAGGATGTGGCAACAGTCATCAGTGTGAAAAACGGTCATCGGCGCCGTCGTCACGGCTTCCAACAATCACTAAATGAATGGTTTCAAGTCGAGAACTGCCTGTGTCTGAGGGCGGCCGTAGGAAAAATAGCTGTTAATAATTCCATCCTGTTCCTCCTGCTACAAATTGAAATATAACCATCTGCTGAAAACATATGGGCTCCGTTCTTCTCCACCCACAAGAGAGAGTTGTTGTCTAAATTAACTCCTATGCGGCTAGTTAAAAAAACAGCTCTAATAAAACCTTTCTTTCCCATTTCTTTGCAACACTTCCTTCCTCCATAAACCTTTTTTTTAATTTTTATTTTTTAGAGTCTACGTCCAACTCTAAATAAAAAAAAACCAGTAACACCAATATACAGGCACGGAAAAGATTTGTTTCGCCTGTCGACTGGGCAAAAATAGATTTTTTTTTTCAACTGCCCCCACTTTCCCCCTGCCCCACCTCTCCCCCCCACTCCCAGAACAACAACAGACTCCGGCAAGCACTTTCCATTAACAAAATGAAAAAAAAAACAAAAAAAAAAACCAACCCAAAACCCCAGAACTCGCTTATCTCTTCAGCTACAAGCCAGCCAGGCATTCCTCCTTACCTACAAACTCAGCTCAAAATGAAATGTGGGAGTGGGGGGGTTAAAGTTTGCATTAGTCATAGCTTTGAAGTTTTCAAAAAGTTCCTGTAAAGCAAAGGTCGGGGTTCTCGCCAGGGGTGAAATTCAATTTTTTTCCCTACTGGTTCTGTGGGCGTGGTTTGGTGGGCGTGGCAGAGGAAGGATACTGCAAAATCCCCATTCCCTCCCCACTCCAGGGGAAGGATACTGCAAAATCCCCACTCCCTCCCCACTCCAGGGGAAGGATACTGCAAAATCTCCATTCCCTTCCCACTCCAGGGGAAGGATACTGCAAAATCTCCATTCCCTCCCCACTCCAGGGGAAGGATACTGCAAAATCTCCATTCCCACCCCACCCCTGGGGGAAGAATATTGCAAAATCTCCATTCCCACCCCACTCCTGGGGAAGGATACTGCAAAATCCCCATTCCCTCCCCACTCCAGAGGAAGGATACTGCAAAATCTCCATTCCCTCCCCACTCCAGGGGAAGGATATTGCAAAATCCCCATTCCCTCCCCACTCCAGGGGAAGGATACTGCAAAATCTCCATTCTCTCCCCACTCCAGGGGAAGGATATTGCAAAATCTCCATTCCCTCCCCACTCCAGGGGAAGGATACTGCAAAATCCCCATTCCCTCCCCACTCCTGGGGGAAGGGTATTGCAAAATCTCCATTCCCACCCCACTCTGGGGCCAGCCAGAGGTGGTATTTGCCGGTTCTCCGAACTACTCAAAATTTCCGCTACCGGTTCTCCAGAACCGGTCAGAACCTGCTGAATTTCACGCCTGCCCCCGCCCCTTCCCAGCTGTCTTTGCTTTTTACTTTTAAAGAGAATAAAAACATGCACAGGATAAACCTATGGCTCGCCTGACTCATTGTGGAATCTCTTCTGTTATCGAGCAAAATTTCAGGGGCTGTTCCAGTGCCATCGGACATGTGTCTACATGTTGGTTCCCGATTCATTTCTTGGGATCACCAATTTTTCTGTTGACGGTGAAAGTGATCTACTTCTTTTTCTGCACAAATGGCATTTGTGGACAAGCATAATTATTCATATTCTAATGGACTAAAAGTTGGGTACTCTATGCCGTATAAATCTGTGTTAGATATTTAATTTAAAAATAAGTCCAATGGGCTTTAATAAGAAAAAACCCTGGGAACATCTGCATAGGCTTCTTAAGGTATATCCTGCTAGCACATTATGATCTTAACTAGGATATACATGAAGTCCTGGACTTACAACCACAATCAGCCCCAAAATTTTCTGCACTTACCCACTGCAGTGATTCACTTAACGACTGAGGCAAGAAAGGTGGTGAAATGGGAGAAACTCACTTAACAAATGTTTCACTTAACAACACAAATTTTGGGAGCAATTCAGTGGTGGGTTGCTACCGGTTCTCCCCGGTTCTTGCGAACCGGAAGTGGAAATTTTGAGTAGTTTGGAGAACCGGTAAATACCACCTCTACCTGGTCCCGCCCCCAATCTATTCGCTGCCTCCCAGCTGATCGGTTAGAAGGAAAAAAAATCAGGGCTCATTTGACGAAGAAGAGAAGAAAAAAAAACAAGACACCATCGCTTTAAATTGAGAAGCCAAGAAGCCTCCCAACTGATCGGCTAGAACCGATCCGCTCCTTGTAAACTGCTCGGTGGTGGTAAATTGGCAATTGAGGCCAAGCTGCCTGAGAGCAGTTTTCAATGCTCTCAGTGGTGACAGAGTGGCAAAAAACTGTTTAAACTCTTGTCATGGCGCTTCAAAGGGCCTCCCTACAGCTGATCAGCGGTAAAAGGCGGTATACCAGTACTCTCCAAAAACAAATGGGTAGACCGGTACGGCTCTGCAAGCAGTTAAAAGCCTGGTAGACAGTACCTCTGCTAAATACTAAAGAATTGTTTGTCACATGACCATCAACCCACACCCACAAAATAAGCCACGCCCACAGAACCGGTAGTAAAAAAATTTAGAACCCACCCCTGGAGCAATTGTAGTCGTAACTCAAGGACTACCTATAATTAGGGCCTAGCTTGGTAGCCAAATCCCAATGAGATTTAAATCCAATTTCCTTTTTAACCACTTGTTTCACAGAGTTAAATTTCCATCCTTGGATTTTAATAAAATATTCAAGTGTTTAAATTTCTGTTGCTAAGAGAGACATTTGTTAAGTGTGTTCCCCCCCCCCCCCTCTATTTTACGGCCTTTCTTGCCACAGTGGTTAAGTCAGTAACACGGTTGTTAAGTGAATCTGGCTTCTCTGTTGATTTTGTTTGTCAGAAAGTTGCCAAAACTGATCACATGACCCCAGGACACTGTAACCGTCATAAATATGAGTCAGTTGCCAAGGGTCTGAATTTTGATCATGTCACCATGGAGATGGCTGCAACAGCGTGAAAAACATTCATAAGACACTTTTTTCAGTGCCGTTGTAACGTCAAACGGTCACTAAATGAACGGTTGTAAGATGAGGACAACCATTGCTGTTCCAAAGGGATAGCTTTGTAGATCCAAAAGCATGGACTATGATATAGAATTGCTGCGTCATAAGTCTATCTTGCAGAATTTTTGCTGATTCTTGATAGAAGACAAAGTCAAAAGAGAAATGCAATTCAGCATTTCAGCCTGACTGGTCGCTGAAGGAGAAGATGCTAATCGCAAAATCAGGCCATGTGTGATATCTTAGTTTGGCTAAGCAAAACTAGTTTAGAATCACTTCAAATTCTCCGTCACAAAGACCTGAAATATTTTGTTGTCAAGGAATAAAGTCCCGGGGCACAGAAGAAAGCAAACTGAGCAGTGGTGAAATGCAAAATTTGTTACTACCGGTTCTGTGGGCGTGGCTTGGTGGGGGGTTATGTGACTGGGTGGGCGTGGTCAACTTTTTTTAAAAAAAAACTTTTAAAAGCATTTTTTCTACAACCTCTTCCGCCGAAGAGGATGCAGAAAAAAATGCTTTGAAAAGCCTCTGATGATCCCAGCTGAGCCGCGCGATCATCAGAGGTTTTTTTTTTTTTTTTTACTTTTAAAAGCATTTTTTCGGGCAAAGAAGTTGTAGAAAAAATGCTTTTAAAAGTTAAAAATAAAAGCCTCTGATGATCCCGTGGCTCAGCTGGGCATTGGAGGGGGGGGGGCGGGATTTTTGCTACCGGTTCTCTGAACCACCCGTCGCCATCGCTACCGGATCGGGCGTTCCGGTCCGAACCGGGAGCATTTCACCCCTGAAACTGAGGCTTGAACAGGGGTTACTTCAGAGAAAATAGATCTAAAGATCAAATGGCTAAGTGAATTTTTATAAGTTTTATAAGATCAGTTTATCTGGGCGAAACAGACAAGGAAATACAGCTAAGTGAGCAACAGCCAAAAATCTATCAACACCGTTTCCGTGGAGACTACAAATCAGGCCATCTCAGCTCTATTCAGAGGTAGCCTTGATTTCAAGTGCCTCAGATGAGAGAGGCGAGAATGAGTGATCTCTATTATTTATAAATAAATAGACAATATGTTGGAGTATTTTTAAAATATCTTATGCTTCTGAATCATCATTAAGAAAGTTCTGTTCTTATTCCAAGCTGTAAGCTTTTTAATATGGATAATAAGCACCGCTCCACATTGTGTCTTTTTTTTTTTTTAATTTGATTTATATGCCGCCCTTCTCCGGAGACTCAGGGCGGATTACAATTCTCTCTCTATAATTCTACATTTAAGTTACAGTCCTGTTTAGAGATTGAATATACTCAATAAAATAACCCTTAAGGTCAATGTTGGCGAATCTTTTTGGCACCGAGTGCCAAAACGGGACCACGTGCGTGTGTGCGGGAGAGCACCAGAAAACCGGAAGAGCAGCTTCCTGGTGTGAATATGCGTGCCGGGAGGCTGAGTTTCCAGTTTCTGGTGTGCGCAGGTGCGCCGGTCACCTGGTCTTCCGGTTTCTGTCACACATGCGCAAGTGAAGACCAGCTGGCTGGCGCATATGCGCGTGCCGGAAACTGGAAGATCAGCTTCCCAGTGCGTGCTTGTGTGCCAGGAAGCTACTCTTCTACTTTCCAGCACTCCGGCATACACAAACACTAGCTGGCTAGAACCCGGAAGAGCAACGGGTGACGGCTAGCGTGCCCGGAGAGATGGCTCTGCGTGCCACTTCCAGCATACGTACCCTAGATTCACCATCACAGCTTTAGGCTGAAAGACGGTGGGGAAAAAGCATTGCAAATCTGAACCATTTGGAATTTAAATCACTTGTCTTTTAAGTCTGAAATCTCTGCATAATATTGGGGGTAGCCCACCTTTAAATACCCAACCAATATTTCGTGTTTGCAAGTACTGCTTCCATCCTCAAAACAGATCGTTTTGGATTTGAGATGGTCTAAATTCAAAACATTATGCCCATTCCATATATACCTTATTTAAAGGGAAATATATTGCTGAAGGACAGGTCTGGTTGCGTTTAAAGTAAAGACGTAAAGTCTGTAATATTCATGTATTTAAATCATATTGTCTGCCGAGGAACAGTGGTGTTTATTTCTTGGATTAAAATATTAACAGTATTTTACGTATTTTGATCATTGCCCATACAGGTGGTTCTCACCTTACCACCATAGTTCATTTAGTGACTGTTCAGAGTTACAGCAGCATTGGAAAAAGTGACTGATGACCATTTTTCACCCTTATGACCATTGCAGCATCCCCACGATCATGGGATCAAAATTCAGACGCTTGGCAACTGACCCGTATTTATGACTGTTGCAATGTCCCGGGGACACGTATGACCTTTTGCGAACTTCTGACGAGCAAAGTCAACAATTAATCAGTGGAAGACTGGGGGTTTTTAAGAAGAGGTTGGACAACCGTTTGTCTGAAATGGTATAAGGTTACCAAAGCACCTGAGAGCAGGACAAGAAGCAATGGGTGGAAACTAATCAAAGAGAGAAGCAACCTAGAACTAAGGAGAGATTTCCTGACAGTGAGAACAATTAACCAGTGGAACAAACTCGCCTCCAGAAGTTGTGAGTGTTCCAACACTGGAAGCTTTTAAGAAGATGTTGGATAACCATTTGTCTGAAGTGGTGTAAGGTTTCCTGCCTAAACAAGGGGTTCGACTAAAAGACCTCCAAGCTCCCTTCCAACTCTGCTCTGCTATTCTATTCTATTCTATTCTATTCTATTCTATTCTATTCTATTCTATTCTATTCTATTCTATTCTATTCCAGAATATTCTATTCTATTCTATTCCAGAATATTCTATTCTATTCTATTCTATTCTATTCTATTCTATTCTATTCTATTCCATTCCATATTTTCTATTCTATTCTATTCTATTCTATTCTATTCTATTCCATTCCATTCCATTCCATATTTTCTATTCTATTCTATTCTATTCTATTCCATTCCATTCTATATTTTCTATTCTATTCTATTCTATTCTATTCTATTCTATTCTATTCTATTCTAGTCTAGTCTAGTCTAGTCTAGTCTAGTCTAGTCTATTTCTATTCTATTCTATTCTATTCTATTCTATTCTATTCTATTCTATTCTATTCTATTCTATTCCATTCCATTCCATTCCATATTTTCTATTCTATTCTATTCTATTCTATTCTATTCCATTCCATTCCATTCCATATTTTCTATTCTATTCTATTCTATTCTATTCTATTCCAGTCCATTCCATATTTTCTATTCTATTCTATTCTATTCTATTCTATTCTATTCTATTCTAGTCTAGTCTAGTCTAGTCTATTCCATTCCATTCCTTTCCATTCCATTCTATATTTTCTATTCTAGTCTAGTCTAGTCTAGTCTAGTCTAGTCTAGTCTAGTCTATTTCTATTCTATTCTATTCTATTCTATTCCATTCCACTCCATTCCATTCCATATTTTCTATTCTATTCTATTCTATTCTATTCCATTCCATTCTATATTTTCTATTCTATTCTATTCTATTCTATTCTATTCTATTCTATTCTATTCTATTCTATTCTAGTCTAGTCTAGTCTATTCCATTCCATTCCTTTCCATTCCATTCTATATTTTCTATTCTAGTCTAGTCTAGTCTAGTCTAGTCTAGTCTAGTCTATTTCTATTCTATTCTATTCTATTCTATTCCATTCCATTCCACTCCATTCCATTCCATATTTTCTATTCTATTCTATTCTATTCTATTCCATTCCATTCTATATTTTCTATTCTATTCTATTCTATTCTAGTCTAGTCTAGTCTATTTCTATTCTATTCTATTCTATTCTATTCTATTCTATTCTATTCCATTCCATTCCATATTTTCTATTCTATTCTATTCTATTCTATTCTATTCCAGTCCATTCCATATTTTCTATTCTATTCTATTCTATTCTATTCTATTCTATTCTATTCTATTCTATTCTATTCTAGTCTAGTCTAGTCTAGTCTATTCCATTCCATTCCTTTCCATTCCATTCTATATTTTCTATTCTATTCTAGTCTAGTCTAGTCTAGTCTAGTCTAGTCTAGTCTATTTCTATTCTATTCTATTCTATTCTATTCTATTCTATTCTATTCCATTCCATTCCACTCCATTCCATTCCATATTTTCTATTCTATTCTATTCTATTCTATTCTATTCTATTCTATTCTATTCTATTCCATTCCATATTTTCTATTCTATTCTATTCTATTCTATTCTATTCCAGTCCATTCCATATTTTCTATTCTATTCTATTCTATTCTATTCTATTCTATTCTAGTCTAGTCTAGTCTAGTCTATTCCATTCCATTCCTTTCCATTCCATTCTATATTTTCTATTCTATTCTAGTCTAGTCTAGTCTAGTCTAGTCTAGTCTATTTCTATTCTATTCTATTCTATTCCATTCCATTCCACTCCATTCCATTCCATATTTTCTATTCTATTCTATTCTATTCTATTCTATTCTGTTCTGTTCTGTTCTGTTCTGTTCTGTTCTGTTCTGTTCTGTTCTATTCTATTCTATTCTATTCCAGTCCATTCCATTCCATTCCATTCCATTTCATATTTTCTATTCTATTCTATTCTATTCTATTCTATTCTATTCTATTCTATTCTATTCTATTCTATTCCATTCCATTCCATTCCATATTTTCTTTTCTATTCTATTCTATTCTATTCTATTCTATTCTATTCTATTCCATTCCATTCCATATTTTCTATTCTATTCTATTCTATTCTATTCTATTCTATTCTATTCCATTCCATTCCATATTTTCTTTTCTATGCTATTCTATTCTATTCTATTCTATTCTATTCTATTCTATTCTATTCTATTCTATTCTATTCCATTCCATTCCATTCCATTCCATTCCATTCCATTCCATTCTATCTGCTTGAGGTGGGGGGGGGTTGGACTAGAAGGCCTCCAAGGTGCCTTCCAACTCTGTTATTCTGGAAAATAGTGACATCTACCACCTATATGTATATATATCATAGTCATCTTTGGTAAGCATGAAGCATGAACACATTTACATACCGAGACCTTTCTATGCGCGTTATCACTCATGGACAGAAGTGCCTCAGAGGCCATTTAAAACAAAGGGAGAAACACGCTCATTGCTGGCAAGGTAATTTTTTCCTCAAAGTCCCATTATTTGAATACGGGTCTTTGTTGCTAACTCTCTTCTGCCATCTGTTATTTACTCGTTTTCCGGAGCCTGTGCATATTTCTTTGTCAGCAACACAAATCATTTTTAAGAAGCCAGCAGTAAAAGATGAGTCAGAAAAAGAAAAAAGAAGAAAAATAAAGCCAAATCCATAGGTGGTTAATACCTTCGCTATCAAACTGTCACAAAAGAGCAGGTAAGAGTTCTACCAAGGGGAGAGGAGAGAAGTAAGGGAGCCCCAAACTGCACCACTTCTTTCAGCTATGAAGTCTCTGGTTCAAAATTAAGTCTCTGGTTCAAAATTAAATTGGAAATAAAAGAAGACGACAATAAGAATAGAGAAAATATCTTAAAATAGAGAAAAGAATAAAATGGCAGTTGATAAGATGAGTATGATGAGAATAACTAGGCTTAATGTTGTTATTGTATTTGTACTAGAAGATACGTTATGAAGGAAATGGGAAAGGTATAATTGTTTAATGTACTGTATATAATTTGTGGAAGGATGTTGCACAGAAAAAATTGTATTCAAGACGACACACTGTTTAAGGAGAGATGGATTGTTTATATATGTTCTTAATGGAAAACAAATAAAAAACATTAAAAAAATTAAGTTGTATTGTGTTTTTCGGGGTATAAGACGTAGCTTAGTTTTTGGGGAGGAAAATAGGGGAAAACAATTTCTGCTTACCAGGTATTCATCTGGCTAGCATCCTTAGCCTGGTCAGCTTCAGCACATTAGTTCGCTCGCTGGTTTTGAGGTTGGGGTTGGTTGGGGCTAAAAAACTACTTCTAAAGCATAGCTGATCGTCGGAGGGAGCAGCAATTAGAAAAGCAGGCAAAGCACAGAAGTTCGCTTCACTCGTGTTGGGGCTGAAAAACAGCTTCAAAAGCACAGCTGAGCTCCAGTGACTAAAGCAGGCGAAGCACGGAAGGGATAAGAGAAGGCAGCAGCTATTCCTGGTAGCCATTTTGGGCACCACGCGTGGGGTTACATTCGGAGTATAAGACGCAGCCAAATTTTCAGCCTTTTTTAGGAGGGAAAAAAGTGTGTCTTATACTCTGAAAAATACGGTAAATTGAAGATGGAACCTGGAGTCAGTGTTAGACACTCCTGGCATTCGATGGTAACCCAGTGTTACCATCGAAGAAGAAGAAAACATCCTGCAGCCAAGAAGGCTCCACAGACATTTGCACTGCTCAGGTGACCCTGAGGACACAGACAAACCTCTAAGTGGCCTCAATGACTCTCTAAAAAGGATGCAAATGACAAGGTGTTTGCAAGGAGTATAAATCCTTCCATTCCCCACTATCCAGTCAGAGCTGAAGAAGCTTCTTGAATGAGAAATGAAACGTCTTCAAAGAAAAACCAGAAAGTCCAGTTGTCTCTTGAAAAAATGCACCTTTGGGATGGGCAGCAAATTAATTTTAAAATAATAAAATAAAATAAAATAAAATAAAATAAAATAAAATAAAATAAAATAAAATAAAATAGAATAAAATAAAATAAAATAAAATAATAAAATAAAATAAAATAAAATAAAATAAAATAAAATAAAATAAAATAAAATAAAATAAAATAAAATAAAATAAAATAATAAAAGTATCCCTTTTTCTGAGTCAAACAAAATGGAATGTCTTTCCTATCTCTTTCATAAAACAGGAAGCGTTCTAGAGTCCTCTTTTTGTGTCATTTTGACAGATGAACATAGTTACCACCTCATCAAGAGTCCGATATGACTATGAATGCTTTTATTGGTTCTAAGTCGAGGACCATCTGTAGCTACGAAGGAGAAAGATCTCTTGTTATACAGGTAGTCCTCAACTTATGATCACAATCGAGCTCAAAATTTATGTTGCTAAGTGAGAAATGTGTTAAGAGCCCCGTTTTACGACTTTTCTTGCCACATTTGTTAAGTGAATCATTGCAGTTGTTCAATGAGTAACCCGGTTGTTAAGTGAATCTGGCCTTCCCCATTGTCAGAAGGTGGCAAAAGGGGATCCCCATGACCCCCCGGAACATTGCAAATGTCATAAATGTGAAACAGTTGTCAAGCATCTGAATGTCTATCACAGGACCCTGGGGATGCTGCAATGGTCGTAACTGTGAAAAATGGTCATAAAACGATCACTTTTTTCAGCGCCGTTGTCACTTTGAATGGTCACTAAGTGAACTGTTGTAAGTCGAGGATTGCCTGTACTCTTTGATTCTACTGCCCAGGAGTTCCGCTCTGGACACTCACCATAGCAATGGCTTTCTTGAGGATACCATCCTTCTGGACACTCAGAGATACACCAGCCTTCATGAAAGACTTGAGGTGAGGCACAAATGGTGCAGTTCTCGGGAGACCCTCCGGTGCAAGAAAGGCAGGAAGAGTGGCATGCTGCAGCGGGAAAAAGAGAAAAGCAAGTTGTTCAATAAAACTATAGAGTTTTTCAAAGATGGCGGGACTTGTGGGTAGAACAGTGTTTCTCAACCTTGGCTACTTTAAGAAGTGTGGACTTCAACTCCCAGAATTCCCCAGCCATGTATAGAACTCTGGGAGTTGAAGTCCACATCTCTTGAAGTAGCTACGCTTGAGAAACACCAGGGTAAAAATCCCAGGGCCACATATTTGCAGAAGAAAGTAATACACATAATCATCTAAACCAGGGGGTCTGCAACCTTAAACACTCAAAGAGCCATTTGGACCCGTTTCCCACAGAAAAGAAAACACGGGAGCCACAAAACCCTTCCCGTGCCTGAATATTTCTTGAGCGGCCACAAAACTAGCATATGTAGTTGAATTATACGTTCTATTTTCTTCAGAAACTTTTCTTTTCTTGGATTTATTCATGGTTGGCCTACCGGGGGTTGAAAAGCTCAATAAATCGTGTGCCGGCGGGTGTCGCACATTGGCAATGTGACACATATTTTGAGTGTCAGGGAGCCGCAGCAGAGGGGTGAAAGAGCCACATGCGGCTCCAGAGCCACAGGTTGCTGACCCCTAGTCTAAACCAGGGGTCCCCGACCTCCGGTCCATGGACCG